>ML781770.1:348411-394357 GCA_009831015.1 Picea engelmannii
ATATATATATATATATATATATATATATATATATATATATATATATTATAGAGAGGGTTATGTACTTTAATTTTAAGAAAGAAAATGTTGGATAAATATTGAAGAATAAATTAATGAAAGAAACAAAAAGAAGATACACATGAACATGAATACATAAAATAAGATTGTGCATGCCTCAACCTCAAGCCCTCGACCTTAGATCTAGCCTCAACCTCGACCTCATGTTGGTATTGACGTGACCAGGTGGGTGGAAGGAGCCTGGACGCTAAATTCTCAGTAACTTGTCTTTCTGTCTTCTGGAGAGGAAGGAAGGGTTTCAACCTCTTCACGTACATCTTCATCTTGACTGAATTTTCTACAACTCTAACTTGTTCCTCTTCTTCTTCTATGGATAGAAAATTTTGTCTCATCTCTTGGCATCCACATTTATTTCAGCCATGATTAGGGAAACTTGAGTTCCATTCTATCCTGCAATCAATGCATGCAATAAACGAAAATTATTTAAGGATTAGGGCACAAAGGAAACAAATTAAACAAAATTATATGAGAATATTCACAATAAGAATAATCATGTGTTCTTTATGCAGTTAAGTTAGTACCATTAGCTTCATTTCCAAGTGGATAAAACCGATGGGCAGAGTCTCGGCCTTCAAAACTTACATACATTGACCATCCAGCCAAGCCAAAGTGTAGCAACAATGAAATGAAAGGAAATAGCAAGAAACAGAAACAAAAAACCAAACACACAACAGAGCCTACTCTTGCAACAAAGGCGGACAAGTGAAATAAATAAATGGGAACAACCGCAATAGAAGAAGAAGAAAGAAAAAAAAACGGATATTAAATACAAATGTATGGAGACCAGAAGAGCGGAACTATATCTTTTGATAAAAAGAACAAGAACTATGACTGGAAGGAAAGAGAATTTGGGTGCAGAAGAGACTAAAAACCAAAAACACCATCTGAATTGCATTATAGAATTGTTAAACCCTAAAAAAAACCATTGCATTGCAAAATTGCAACATAAGAAAAATGATTATTTCCTCTTTGGAGAGAACTACAACAAAGGAGAAAGCAAACTGAAAACAATAGTACGAATGTCTAATGGTCAGATTACACAAGGCTCCTTTATGAGCGGGTACATGAGAAAGATACTCCTCCCATAGTGAAAACATCAGTGGAACTATTCAGAATGGATGATATCAAGCAAGGAATAAGGAATTTAGCAAGCCGTAAAGCAAAGGACATAGACGGGCTACAAGTTGAGTTTTTAAAATGGGGGGTTGAGCTCCTTGCACCTCACATAAAAGGAATTTTCAATGAGATCATTCAGGACGGCTTTCTAGGAGAGTGGACCACCAATGTGGTCATTGTTCTCTTTAAGAATGGAGATATCAATAACCCTTCCAACTACCTCACTATTAGGTCAACCCCCTCAAGGGCAAGCTTTTTGGGAGCATGATAGAGCGAAGAACTGGCAGTTGGGCATAAGCCGAGGGAAAAAGGGCAAAAGGGCAGGCATGTTTTAGACCTGGGCATTCTACCATTGATGATTGTGTCACCCTTAGACATTTGATAGAGAAAATTTGGGACAAACAAGGTGAAACAACCTATTGTTGTTTTGTGGACTTTAAGAAAGCCTTCGACACAATGACTAGAGAAAAACTATGGAACAAAATGGAAGAGTTGGGTATCCTAGATGGATATAGAGCGGTAGTTCACAAACTTTATGAGAAGGTTAGAGCTAAAATCAGAACAAGTGAAGGAATGTCCAAATGTTTTAGTAGTGATATTGGCATTAAACAAGGATGTCCTCTATCTCTCACTTTGTTTGGCTTATACATCAATAAGTTGGAAGCCTAGTTGAGCAGAATGGATGGAGAGGGTGTCCATCTAGTAGGGTATGTGGTGAAGCTACTTTTATATGCGGATGATCTCATTCTAATTTCAAAAAAAGCACATGGTTTAAAATAACATTTAAAGGCCTTAGAACACTTTTGCCAAGAGGTAGGGATGCAAGTGAACATCACCAAGACCAAATCATGATCTTTTCTTTAAATAGAAAAGACAAACCAATCACCTTTCTTTTCGAAGACAATTCATTAGAGATAGTGAAAGAATACAAGTATATTGGGATTGACTTTCACTATAAGCTTAGTTGGGAGACTTATAGGGAGAAAAGGATACAGGGAGGATGGAGAGCCTTATATTTACTCCAAAATAGGTGTAGAAAAGTTGAACTTTGGGATTGGAAAACCAAAAAAACCCTCTTTGGTTTGTTGGTTATGCCGGTTGTTCTCTATGGTTGTGAAATATGGGGAAGCGGCATGTCAACTTACAGTTGGAGACAACTAGAAAGAATTCAGAAGCAATTAATTACTATCAATCTCAAAGTTAAAGCCACAGTCCCGTATGAAATTCGTTTAGCTGAAACGGGTACTTTTCCATTGGAGGCAACAACGATAACCAAATTAATAAGCTATTTAAAGAAGGTGGAAAACATGGATAGCCAACACTGGCCCAAGTTAGCCATGGAGGAGGAGTTAGACCGTAGGAAGAAAACTTGGATTAAGCAAAATAAAAAAAAATGGTTGGGTAAGTGGAATAGCAAGCTGCATGAATGTCCTAACACCAAAGAAGAAATAAAAAAGTTAGTGATTGAAAAATTTAGGATGGCCATGTGGACCAATCACAGTGGGCGTAAAAAAGCATACTACATCAAGGAGTTTAACCCAAATCATGATATAGTGAGAAAACATATTTAGGGGCAGTTATTAAAGGAAAAGCAAGGATGTTAGTTGCACAGTTAAGGACGAGTTCACATCACCTTAGATGTGATACCGGTAGGTGGAGGGTACCCAAATAAGTTTGGGAGGAGAGAACTTGCATATTCTGCAATAAGGGTGTGGTGGAGACAGAGTGGCACTTTGTCATGGAATGTGTAGCCTATGAGGATATCCGCAACCAGTATGAAAACAACTTAAAGGTCGACAACATGCACTAGCTATTTGACGAGGATAAGATCAACTAGATTGCTAATCTTCTAGTCAAGATTCATAGTAGAAGATCTGGCGTCGAAAAGAGTGTGAAGATGACTTAGGGTTGTTATACTCTTGGTCCCTTAGGTTGTTCAGCCTTGTGGACCTTATTAAAATCAATCAATAAAATTATTGAGTGAGGCAGGCATCCAAGAGACCCAAAAATAAGAGAAATAGAATACTGATGGAAATTGAAAAAGAGGAAGAATTCTATGAGAATGAACTTGTACAACTCTTATCTTCCTGTTGCGGCTGCTTCCATTCCCTTTCATTCCCAACTATTAGTGAGTTTCCCGATTTATTGATGGTTACAACACAGAGCAACTACCTAATTTGCTCATGTAGGAAAAGTGAATAGTCATATTATATTAACAGTTTCTCACTCAATATTCATATTATATTAATAGTTTTTATAGTGGTTGTATCGAAAATAATACTCAAAAGATCTTTAACATGGGTAAATATAAATGATCTATAACAAGGGTAAACATAAATGGATGCATGGTGGGATGATCTCATGTAAGAGAACATAAAATTCTAGTTCATCATTAAATCATGTTTTAGTGTTTTTAATCTTCCTTGAGGACTATTAAAATACGAGGAAATGGAGGGTGGTTGTTGTGTATAATGACTCACTATAACATACCCAACCCCCTAATCCTCACTTAGGCTAGTGGGGCATCAAAAATTTCTCTTTTCTTTCCTCAAAACCACATTTTCTCATGGTCTCTGAATTCCAATTATGGATTCATAATCCCACTCTGCACGTCAAAGGCTTTCTTACGACTGTAACCATGCTCAAAATCAAGCTCTGGATCAAAAGTTACAACCTCCTAAAGTTTTCAAGGCTTCTTTCACCATTTCCACCTTATCACCATGTGACACCCAAATGGATCTGCATCACTCATGCCATCCGACGTGACATTGGCGTGTCATAAAACGTCACCCTCTAGTGTGGACGTGGTTATTGGTGTGGATGTTGGTGTGGCACCTGCCACCGGCCCTCTAAGTCCCTCAACTTATCGAGCCCCTTGTAATGTTCCCAAGCCAAGATTCAAAGAACATCACGGATTTGGGTGTCTTTTAAAACTTTTACATGGTTGTGGCATTTCGTCGAACACTTTCATGATCTACTTGTTTACATGTGTTTACTTGTGGATGGCCTCTTGATTTCGGCCTTAGGGTTTTGCTTATGATTTTATATGTGTTTGCAACAATAAACAAGGAGATACAATCATGGAACATACCTCAACCATATGCAATATCAATAAGATGATAGACAAGCCAAAACACTGCAGATCTTATCTTTATTTCATAACATTAGCAAGAACCTGATACAATGAGATGCCAATCTAGAATGCACATTAGATGGCTCCAATAAAGATAATAAAAGATAGGAGCTGCTACAAAATGCTCCAATAGAAGATGCCACATACCGCCAAAGGCCAAGTATCCAATGAATATCAATACAATACGATCTAGGTCATATGAAGAGCCAAACCCCCAAGCTAGAAGATGCCATGCCCTGCTGGAATGCTGAAGCTCCTCAACAATTCGGCCCTGCTGCCAAATGTGTCCAATCACCTCAAGAGAGATGCCAAACAGTAGATTGGGTGATGGCAAGAACAACCCAAGTGCCAGAATCTCCGAGATCTCCCTCAAACCTTATGGATTTGAGCCTCCTCCAAGGTATGGTGTGCCCCCCCCAGATGCCTGAAACCCTAGATAAATCGGCCTCACTCCTAGAGACCTCCAACAGCTCCACCAATCCACTAGAATGATGGATCGGGGCACGGCAATGAAAACCCAAGTGCTTAACAAGGCAAAATACCCGTTAGATCCTTAGATCTAGCTACCCTCCAAATAATGGTGCGACCTCCTCTTGGGGAATCGTCCCACTCTCAATACAAATAAATCCTCCATTGAAATGCCTATGGAAACAACCAAGAATGATGCTAAGACACCTGCAAGGAAAACCCAATACCTGGAATTCTCAAAACCTCTTCTCCTCATCTAGATCGAATCCTCCCTCAATGAATGGTGCGCCCCTCTTGCTGGAAACCCTCAATTGGTGCACCGTCTCTCTATCTGCACATGTCACTAATGTAGAATCCTCCTGCAACTGAGTAGATCTAGAACTAGAATTGTGTGGGAAAGTATTGCATCTTTGAGACCAAGCTTGGGACAAGCTAGGTGGAATCTTTCACCACTGAATCATCCTCTAGGGTTTGTTAAGTCAAAACCCCCAATGTTGGGTTCACTAGCTAAAAGACAAAAATCAAAAGATGATCATACATGAATGAATGAGTAGAGGCCCTTGCCTTTCCTTTATACTTTTTGGCTCACCTTGTCCCTCCAAAGTGACTTTCATTTTATTAATATTTAATTAATTAATTAAATCACTTTAATTAATTAATTAACCTTTTTACCTCTGAAAAACACCATCTCTCCTGGTGGCTTCCCTGGCCACTGAAAGTCACTTCTCACTATCCCATCCTGTAGTGTTGCTCCTCCCAATTCCAATGAGCTATTACACTGAGAGGTTCCTCCAAGTAATGTGCCCAAAATGACCTCTTCAGTGAATTTTATTAACTTATAGCCCAAAATAGTCAAAATCATAGAAATCATCGAAATGCAATGGAACCAAAGCCAACCTGTGTGGAATGGCTCATAATGATGAAATATGATGAGCAATGCAAGATGGACCCCACAATGCCTCTCAATAACCCTTGTACTCGCTATCAAGGAACATCACGGTTTTGGGTGTCTTTTAAAACTTTTACATGGTTGTGGCATTTTGTCAAACACTTTGTTGATCTACTTGTTTACATGTGTTTACTTGCAGGATGGACTCTTGATTTTGGCCTTAGGGTTTTGCTTATGATTTTATATATGTTTGCAACAGTAAACAAGGAGATACAATCATGGAACATACCTCAACCATATGCAAGATCAATAAGATGATAGACAAGCCAAAACACTACAGATCTGATCTTTATTTCATAACACTAGCAAGAACCTGATACAATGAGATGCCAATCTGGAATGCACATCAGATGGATCCAATAAAGATAATAGAAGATAGGAGCTGCGACAAAATGCTCCAATAGAAGATGCAACATGCCTCCAAAGGCCAAGTATCTAATGAAGATCAATACAAGACGATCTGGGTCGTATGAAGAGCCAAACCCCAAAGCTGGAAGATGCCACACCCTGCTGGAATGCTGAAGCTCCTCAACAATTTGGCCCTGCTGCCAAATGTGTCCAATCACCTCAAGAGAGATTCCAAACAATAGATTGGGTGATGGCAAGAACAACCCAGGTGCCTGAATCTCTGAGATCTCCCTCAAACATTATGGATCTGAGCCTCCTCCAAGGTATGGTGCGCCCCCCCTGGATGCCTGGAACCCTAGATAAATCAACCTCACTCATAGAGACCTCCAATAGCTCCACCAATCCACTAGAATGTTAGATCGGGTCACGACAACGAAAACCCAAGTGCTTAACAAGGCAAAATACTTGCTAGATCCTTAGATCTAGCTACCCTCCAAATAATGGTGCGCCCTCCTCTTAGGGAATCGTCCCACTCTCAATACAAATAAATCCTCCACTGAAATGCCTCCGGAAACAACCAAGAATGATGCTAAGACACCTGCAAGGAAAACCCAATACCTGGAATTCCCATTACCTCTTCTCCTCAGCTAGATCGAATCCTCCCTCAATGAATGGTGTGCCCCTCTTGTTGGAAACCCTCAACTGGTGCGCCCTCTCTCTATATGCACATGTAACTGATGTAGAATCCTCCTGCAACTGAGTAGATCTGGAACTAAAATGGTGTGGGAGAGTATTGCATCTCCTAGACCAAGCTTGGGACAAGCTAGGTGGAATCTTTCACCACCGAATCGTCCTCTAGGGTTTGTTAAGTCAAAACCCTCAAAACCCCCAATGCTGGGCTCACTAGCTAAAAGCCATAAATCAAAAGATGATCATACATGAATGAATGAGTATAGGCCCTTGCCTTTCCTTTATACTTTTTGGCTCACCTTGTCCCTCCAAAGTGACTTTCATTTTATTAATATTTAATTAATTAATTAAATCACTTTAATTAATTAATTAACCTTTTTACCTCTGAAAACACCTTATCTCTCCTGGTGGCTTCCCTAGCCACTGAAAGTCACTTCTCACTATCCCATCCTGTAGTGTTGCTCCTCCTGATTCCAATGAGCTATTACACTAAGAGGTTCCTCCAAGTAATGTGCCAAAAATGACCTCTTTATTGAATTTAATTAACTTATAGCCCAAAATAGTCAAAATCATGGAAATCGTCGGAATGCAACGAAACCAAATCCAACCTATGCGGAATGGATCATAATGATGAAATATGATGAGCAATGCAAGTTGGACCCCATAATGCCTCTCAATAACCCCTGTACTCACTATAACATCCATCTGCCTACTCTGGTCATCATAAACCTCTACATTGTGATGATGTCCCAAAGTGGGGACATTACAGTCCTCCCAGCTAGAAAATTGCTTGTCCTTAATAAATAACCAAATCCTCTCAAATAAAATGCCAGGATCCCATGTCCACCTGTGGGGTACACAATAGAACCCATCCAAAGATGAACACTCATACACTCTGCCCCCTGGGTCCCATATCAAGTCATGAACTGCTAGCCCCTGGGAAGCATAACCCTGAAATATACCAACTCCGGGAGTCTCTTGTATATGACACATGGCCTCATCTCGGAATGAATCCACCCTCCAAGTCTCTACCAAGATCCATACGGTCTCCATCAACTGCACATGTTGATGCCATAATGAGGTGCTGCAAGACCTTCGTGAGACACCCACAAGCGATGCGCTCCTCTCAATACTGAAGCTCAATGGAAAGTTAGAATAACTTCCCTGTGCAAAGGTCCACTCGCCTCTGTTAGTTAGTGAAATGCCCAACCCTACAATCCATGGGTCCCATGCTAACCTTTATCGAAGATCACCCTACTGGCCCTGCACTACTCTGACCATGACTGTCTGCCCCCTGCATACATCTTGAATCCTCCAGCTGAAATACTTGTGACCATTAGACCTGTTGTCCAGAAACTGTATCAGTAAAGACACCTCTGTAGAAGAAGTACCTGTCCAAACATCTCCATGCCCTATCCCGATGATCAAGAGGGAGAAAAGGTCTCACCCCTTAGGACAAGTACATGCAATCCCACTCCAAATCAACCCAAGGTGGAGTGTGTGGTTCTCTGGCACAACCTGGGTCAACATGAACATCTTGCTAACAAAACGGACTCCAGGATCCCATGGAAAACTTGGAAGTTTATCACTTCCAGTCTCCGCTGGCTACTCTTGTGTCAAACTGATCACTGCCGGAAGTCCCCCATGCTCATACTCATGAGTATCTGTATCTGTGTCGGCCTCTGAGTTGTATGTTATCATCTGGCCTATGATGCTCATCATCACACCCAAGGCCTCCATTGTTTTCCCATCACGACCCACCTCTGTCTTGTTGTATGCCGTAAATGCACTCATGTCAGGTGGTTTCGGCCTAACCACTCTCCATGTCTCATCTCCCATGCAACTGTTGATATTGCGAAGGTGACCTCTCATAACAACGTGTTGCTGCAAGGGAAGGGCATCTACATGCTCCCTGAAGTGTGTCTCCTCCCTACACATCAATAAACCCCTCTGGATCTCACTGTAAACCTCTACATGTCTCTGTGAGTAATCAATCACCACTGTATGCTTATGCATACTCAGGTAGTCCCCTGTATACCCCTGCAACATCATGGATCCTGGGTGTACTACTAGATCAACCTCTACATGAAGGTCAATCCCTCTCGGAACACAAATGGAAGTATCATCAAAAACTGCCTCTGGCTCTGGAGCCCCCAAGTGTAGGGGAGTGCCTGACTGTCTCAAAGATCCTCTCATGCGCCCCCGGACCGTAACTCTCCATACTCATCAGTGATCCTGTGCACACCTCAGGCTCCTCCATCAACTAGTGTTCCTCTGTCAAACCACCAACATCCTCCAGTGATGTGACTGAATGATGTATCTGGGTGTCCACCAAGATAGATGAAGTGGATCCCTGATGAATCTCCTCTAATCTGGACTCTAATTCTTGAAGGATTGTTTGTGTGCCTCTCAAGAATCGTCGAGTGCTCTCCAACTCCTGAGTGAGTCAGTCCGTCTCCAATTCCTGCTCCCTCAAGGCTCAGTGATACATCTCGCTAATCCCTAGTAGGTAGTCCTTGTCTGTCAACAACTACTGGAAGTCAGACCTCATCACAAACATTCTCTCTAAGAGAGTATGAACATCATCTATGGAAAATGCCTCATCTGAACTATCATGTGCCATTGATGCCCTCCGACAACAATCGACCATCAATGCATGCATGTCATCAATGTGCCTGGTGGCTGCCATGATCATATCCTCACCGACTCTCAATTGTCCTGTCAAGTGGTGTGACTCCTGATCATAGTCATGTTGAGGTGCCACTCATACCCCTCACTGCTAGTGTCAGTCCTGCTAATGTCAACTCTAGAATCCCCAAAAACATCCTCTGCATAAGATAACGTGTTGAACGACCCACTATCTACCGTGTTGTTGGGTCCTCCTGTATGCCATTGCACCCCATAACTAGATGTTATATCCATCTGAATCACATTGTATCCTGTATGAGCAGTTGTATCCTCCTGTGCACTCACCCTACTGTTATCATTTGCGCCTGGATCCCATATAGGTGTATCCAGACACGTGCTATGGTCATCCTGACTACTAGAGAGTGCATCCTCATTAATGCAGGCCGATCCTGGAAGTAAGTGCTCCATCAACTTGTCAGCGTCCACAATCTGCTCAACTAATGGGCACTCAATCTCCTCATGATGACCTGTGTGTGTAAGGTCCATCGTCTCCAAGTCGTGTCTCTCCTCCTGGGTCTGTGGATCCCTATGTCCATGGTGTGTATCCCTCATACTAGGCTCATCCACCACATCTGACATGCCATTGATATCCTCAAGTGACGTGGCTATCATGGGCATCTGAAAAGATGACAGATGTGTCACGACTACCCTAGGAAACTGGTCATTTGTAGGTGCTAACACGTGTGAGTCCTCACTAGTGTCACCACTCTACTGAGGTGTAAGGTCATCAATGGTATGTGTTATATCTGTTGAGACACCAGTGCTATCATCCTGTCCCTCCAACTGTCTATCCACTGTACCAAGGTCACCATCCTCCTCAAACATGCTAGAATCATCAACCTCTGTGCAAGAGTCACTATCACTAGTCTCTGTGCAAGAGTCACTATCATCATCGGACTACTTTAGAGGAGCATCTATCACTCCATCCTCACATGCCTCGTCATCACTTTCATAGATTACCTCCATAACATGTTGTTGATCCTTACCCTAACACCTATGATCTGGTTCCCACGACCCCTTGCAACTATAACAAAGTTGTGTGCTCCTACTAGGCGTGGGGTCTCTATGTGCTTCCTTCCATCTAATTTCTTTGGCCCTGTTCTTTCCTAATCTGATGATTCCAAGTAGAAACTCATCTTCGCTCCACTTGAAAGTTCTAAAAGCTACATACCGTGGGAAGGTTATGTGATCTTTAATCTCGTTGCTAATGTTGTAATATTGTATCTCATAGCACATGAGATCAAATTCAATCTCGTCCATTTCTCCTTATGGAAGACCCCTCTATACTCTGCATGCATGTGCTAATTCCCACTGGCTGGCAGGAACCTGGCTCTGATACCACTATAATGTTCCCAAGCCAAGATGCAAGGAACATCACAGTTTTGGGTGTCTTTAAAAACTTTTACATGGTTGTGGCATTTCCTCAAACACTTTGTTGATCTACTTGTTTACATTTGTTTACTTGCAGGATGGCCTCTTGATTTCGACCTTAGGGTTTTGCTTATGATTTTATATGTGTTTGCAACAATAAACAAGGAGATGCAATCATGTAACATGCCTCAACCATATGCAAGATCAATAAGATGATAGACAAGCCAAAACACTGCAGATCTGATCTTTATTTCATAACACTAGAAAGAACCTGATACAATGAGATGCCAATATGGAATGCACATTGGATGGCTCCAATAGAGATAATAAAAGATAGGAGCTGCTACAAAATGCTCCAATAGAAGATGTCACACGCCTCCAAAGGCCAAGTATCCAATGAAGATCAATACAAGACAATATGGGTCGTATGAAGAGCCAAACCCCCAAGCTGGAAGATGCCACGACCTACTGGAATGTTGAAGCTCCTCAACAATTCAGCCTTACTGCCAAATGTGTCCAATAACCTCAAGAGAGATGACAAACAATAGATCGAGTGATGGCAAGAACAACCCAGGTGGTCGAATCTCTGAGATCTCCCTCAAACCTTATGGATCTAAGCCTCCTCCAGGGTATGGTGTGCCCCCCTTAGATGCCTCAAACCCTAGATAAATCGGCCTCACTCCTAGAGACCTCCAATAGCTCCATCAATCCACTAGAATGATAGATCGGGGCACGACAATGAAAACCCAAGTGCTTAACAAGGAAAAATACCTGCTAGATCCTTAGATCTAGCTACCCTCCAAATAATGGTGCGCCCTCCTCTTGGGGAATCATCCCACTCTCAATACAAATAAATCCTCCACTAAAATACCTTCGGAAACAACCAAGAATGATGCTGTCTACCTGTAAGGAAAACCCAGTACCTGGAATTCCCGAAACCTGTTCTCCTCAGCTAGATCGAATCCCCCCTCAATGAATGGTGCGCCCCTCTAGCTGGAAACCCTCAACTGGTGCACCCTCTCTCTATCTGCACATGTAACTGATGTATAATCCTCCTGCAACTGAGTAGATTTGGGAACTAAAATGGTGTGGGAGAGTATTGCATCTCCGAGACCAAGCTTGGGACAAGCTAGGTGGAATCTATCACCACCGAATCGTCCTCTAGGGTTTGTTAAGTCAAAACCCTCAAAACCCCCAATGCTGGGCTCACTAGCTAAAAGCCAGAAATCAAAAGATGATCATACATGAATGAATGAGTAGAGGCCCTTGCCTTTCCTTTATACTTTTTGGCTCACCTTGTCCCTCCAAAGTGACTTTTATTTTATTAATATTTAATTAATTAATTAAATCACTTTAATTAATATTTAATTAATTAATTAACCTTTTTACCTTTGAAAAACACCTTATCTCTCCTGGTGGCTTCCCTGGCCACTAAAAGTCACTTCTCACTATCCCATCCTGTAGTGTTGCTCCTCCTGATTCCAATGAGCTATTATACTGAGAGGTTCCTCCAAGTAATGTGCCCAAAATGACATCTTCAATGAATTTAATTAACTTATCGCCCAAAATAGTCAAAATCATGGAAATCGTCGGAATGCAATGGAACCAAAGCCAACCTGTGCGGAATGGCTCATAATGATGAAATATGATGAGCAATGCAAGTTGGACCCCACAATGCCTCTCAATAACCCATGTACTCGCTATCAAGGAACATCACGGTTTTGGGTGTCTTTTAAAACTTTTACATGGTTGTGGCGTTTCGTCAAACACTTTGTTGATCTACTTGTTTACATGTGTTTACTTGCAGGATGGCCTCTTGATTTCGGCCTTAGGGTTTTGATTATGATTTTATATGTGTTTGCAACAATAAACAAGGAGATACAATCATGGAACATACCTCAACCATATGCAAGATCAATAAGATGATAAACAAGCCAAAACACTACAGATCTGATATTTATTTCATAACACTAACAAGAACCTAATACAATGAGATGCCAATCTAGACTGCACATCATATGGATCCAATAAAGATAATAGAAGATAGGAGCTGCTACAAAATGCTCCAATAGAAGATGCCACACACCTCCAAAGGCCAAGTATCCAATGAAGATCAATACAAGACGATCTGGGTCGTATGAAGAGCCAAACCCCCAAGCTGGAAGATGCCACGCCCTGCTGGAATGCTGAAGCTCCTCAACAATTTGGCCCTACTGCCAAATGTGTCCAATCACCTCAAGAGAGATGACAAACAATAGATCAGGTGATGGCAAGAACAACCCAGGTGGCCGAATCTCCGAGATCTCCCTCAAACCTTATGGATCTGAGCCTCCTCCAAGGTATGGTGCCCCCCCCCTAGATGCCTGAAACCCTAGATAAATCGGCCTCACTCCTAAAGATCTCCAACAGCTCGACCAATCCACTAGAATGATAGATCGGGGCACGACAACGAAAACCCAAGTGCTTAACAAGGCAAAATACCTGCTAGATCCTTAGATCTAGCTACCCTCCAAATAATGGTGCGCCCTCCTCTTGGGGAATCGTCCCACTCTCAATACAAATAAATCCTCCACTGAAATGCCTCCAGAAACAACCAATAATTATGCTAAGACACCTGTAAGGAAAACCCAATACCTGGAATTCATGAAAGTTCTTCTCCTCAGCTAGATCGAATCCTCCCTCAATGAATGGTGCGCCCTCTTGCTGGAAACCCTCAACTAATGCGCCCTCTCTCTATCTGCACATGTAACTGATGTAGAATCCTTCTGCAACTGAGTAGATCTGGAACTAGAATGGCGTGGGAGAGTATTGCATCTCCGAGACCAAGCTTGGGACAAGCTAGGTGGAATCTTTCACCACTGAGTCGTCCTCTAGTGTTTGTTAAGTCAAAACCCTCAAAACCCCCAATGCTGGGCTCACTAGCTAAAAGCCATAAATCAAAAGATGATCATACATGAATGAATGAGTAGAGGCCCTTGCCTTTCCTTTATACTTTTTGTCTCACCTTGTCCCTCCAAAGTGACTTTCATTTTATTAATATTTAATTAATTAATTAAATCACTTTAATTAATTAATTAACCTTTTTACCTCTGAAAAACACCTTATCTCTCTTGGTGGCTTCCCTGGCCACTGAAAGTCACTTCTCACTATCCCATCTTGTAGTGTTGCTCCTCCTGATTCCAATGAGCTATTACGCTGAGAGGTTTCTCCAAGTAATGTGCCCAAAATGACCTCTTTAGTGATTTTAATTAACTTATAGCCCAAAATAGTCAAAATCATGGAAATCGTCGAAATGCAACAAAACTAAATCCAACCTGTGTGGAATGGCTCATAATGATGAAATATGATGAGCAATGCAAGCTAGACCCCACAATGCCTCTCAATAACCCCTATACTCGCTCTAACATCCATCTGGCTACTTTGGTCATCATAAACCTCTGCACTGTGATGATGTCCCAAAGTGGGGACATTACACCCCCAACCCTTTTCGCACTTGACCACTTCTCCACAAGCTCTTTTGGTATCTGATCTTCTAAGGATTAGCCCACCGGGGCATTGGCCCACCTGCCCATCGGGGTACCGGGATATCAGACTCTATGTAAGCCAATATTCAATCCAACCTCGAGCGCTCGATCTAGTGGATCAGTTGGCACCCAGGACACATGGCCCTACCAAATCTCTTCACCTGGTTGAACCGTGGCACAACACATGGCTACCAAGACGCTGGCCCACTAGCTTATTGGGCGTCTCATGCGCCCTTAACTTCAAGCATCTGATCCGGTGACCTGGTTGGCACCTTGGACACATTGCACTGCCACGACCTGCCACCTAGCATGACACATGGCCTTATCATCGCTTGCCACCTGGATTGACATGTGGCACTCATGAAGCTTACAATATGTCGCCTCAAAACTCCGAATCACCTTGACACGTGGCACGAATATCACTTGACATGTGGACCACTCAGGGTATGACACGTGGAATGGCGTGGCTATGCACATCATCACTGGGCATAAGGTCCACCACTTAGGCACTGACACCTTCCCTCCTCGCATTGGTTGGGTTACGTCGTCTGACGTCAATGGCACGTGTCCTCCACATATAAACTGTCGAGGAAAGGCTAGAACCTTTCTGTGGAACCTTGCCTCATTGGGGTATCAGGCCACTGGGCTTCCTTGGAAAGTCATTGCAAACAATTCTCCGGTAGTTCAAGGTTTAGTTACCTACTTATGACAGGGATCAATGGTGGAGATATGACGACCCATAGATCCAACGACTACAATTTAAGGGCGTACAATCTAAGGTTTATGCCCGACAGGGACCCACGCTTGGCCCACTGAAAAATCAATGACCAACACGTAACGTCCTATAGGTATGTTAGCGACCACGCTGGCATTCTATGTCAACATGACATCACCTCTCTTTCTTTCTCATAATACAAAGGGATGGAACCTCATGTTGGAACTCTGCCCCACCTGTATCAGGTATTGGGAAAACACCATATTTACATCACAACTTCTTTCGGTGCTATTGGGATTCAATACCTCGATTAACTGAGGCTCTCACTACCGATTCCAAATCATCCAATAACGATAGGATGGTTGTTATTCATCCTCCCAGCCAATCCTACAGCTATTTTTCCTCACCAGTTCACATAGGTGTTTAAACAGGTTATAGCTTATGTATTGGGCTTAGCAGTCCTGTTGGGTTTTTCAACTTGGCTCCCTTAGGCTCTTAACCCGTTCACAACTAGAAATGAGCATGCTACTTGACAATCAAATGAGGATTCGATTCCTCACAAAGTTTTGTATCAAGGAGAAGGAGAAAGCACAGGGTTTAATAGCCTTCTTCAACCTCCCTCATGCATGCTTTGCCATTAATTCAACATCCTGTTTAAGGAAGATTACGACACTTCTTTCCTCTCGAAATGGTCATTGATTCTTATCTATAGATCTAGTTCCTTCTCGCGGGAACTTTAATACAATAAATATATACACACTACTGAGCACACATGGAATACAAATATACAACCTGTTAGTTTTCCTTACATGCTCATGCCCTTAGTCCTGTAATTATTTCCATTATGTCAATGTGGAATATTTGTATCTTTCAAAACAAGTTACAGAGCTCTTATGTTCAAATGTACAATTCCATACAATTCCACATTTACATCAGCACAAAGACTTGCAGTGAAACAACCATTCAGTCTATCAAACAAGCTTAAATATTCATGACTACAAATACTAGCACCAACCATTCATTATATTCAATACGCAAAGTACAATACCACCAAGGAATCTCTCGGGTTCTCTTCATTTTTATCTACTCTGAAGGATCCTGCATGTCTGCCCACAGTCACATGGATTCCCCTTTGTTCGACATCCTATGCTCATGCCTTGCTCCCAGTCGGGATTGTCTTCCTCATAATGCATCGTGTGCTTTTTCTCTCTCTGCCCCAAAGGTTCTCGACCTGCTCATTTTTCTTCCTTCTGTCAGAAGGAACTCTTGGAGTAAATTTTAGGGACTATCAATGGGTACTTCATTGTTCTTATAGCTGATAGTTTTGTTTTCCTAGCCAGATCTTCCATGCTTCCATTCATTAAGGGTGGTTGGTTGTCCAACTACCTATCCTCCCTCGTTAACTAATTTGTCTTGAAATCAAGAAAAAGAAGATGAATTTTTATTTCCAAATAAATAACTCATCAAAGAGGCTTCGATTATCTTAGCATAATAAACCCCCTCTATAGGTTCCCTCATTCTTTCATCTAGTGGTATCATGGCCAATAATTTTAAGGCTTCACCCTTCAATCAGTTGTTTGGATTCTACATTACATAATAATACATTTACATCATTTACGAGCCATAACATGGCAATGTTATCTCCATGTTGAGATAACCATTACTAATCATAATTAATTACAATTAATTCACAGGGTTAAAAATGGGGTGTTACACTCATTAACTCCTAGTGGTTGTTGGTGTTTTATATGATTCTCAGATCTGATAGTTATTGCATTATTATTAATAACAAGATTCACTTTCATACATCAATTATCATAGTATAACTATACATTGGAAATCTCAACTATAACAATGCAGGGAAAATAAAAAGATCTATAAACATTAACCATGCACAGTGGACACAAGAACATGAGAGTTTATCCTAGGAAACCCAAACTTGGGAGAAAACCCGACAACCTTTCTCTAGAATAATTCAGTCCAAGATATTACCGGTACATCACCATCAATGGCCAAAATACCATACAAAGAAGATCCTCCCCGAGGCTATCATCACCAAGACCTAACGCCTCAATAAAATGACCAAGAATAACCAAGCAAGAGCTTATCCAAGTGCGACGCACTCTCCAAGATAACCAGAACCAAGAACTAGCGAAATTTACCAGAATTGTAGCTACAACTGCCTTGTACGCACTGCAGAGGGAGTTGTCTACCTGTCCAAATGAAATGAGCCAGTCCTGTATTTATACTAATTTGGGCACCATTCTAGGGCTGACTTCTTATTTTCGGGTCTTCAATTTCTTTATTAATTTCCTGTGGGGCCGACTTCTCATTTATGGGCCTTCAACTTCTTCCTGGGGCTTCTTGTAATTGTATAGATGGGTCTTCTTATACTTTCTTGTGGAGAATGACTGCCCGAAGTTGAAAATCTCCAACACTCCCTCTCAACGAGGGAGGAATTCTCCATACTTGGATTTCTTCTGTCATAGAAAGGTTGTCTTCATGAGCCATGTTGATGTGCCATCTCCGCACATGTATTCCATACCAGAATATGCATGTGATAGCATCTCAAGTCCATCCACTCATTGATAGGAGAAGGACTACACCTAGGCCATTCACCACTAGCAGAGCCCCATGAGTGAATAAATCATTATCCTTGGTCATATCAGCACTAACATAGCCTCCTGCATGACCAATTTGAGATAATGTCTGCCTAATGCTTATTTGGGCCACTCACCACTAGAAAATCCCCATGGATGAGTGAATTATTCTCCTTTGGTCACATCAGCACTAACATAGCCCTGTGCATGACCAATCTAGGAAGAATGTATGCCCGAACCTCGAGAACATAAACATACCTAGGCCATTCACCACTATCAGAGCCTCATGAGTGAATGAGTCATTCTCCCTTGGTCATATCAGCACTAGCATAGCCCCATGCATGACCAATATGGGAGAATGTATGCCCTATGCCATCAACATATATGGGCCATTCACCACTAGCAGAGCCCCGTGCATGACCAATATGGGAGAATGTCTTCTTGATGCCATCAACATACCTGGGCCATTCACCACTAGCAGAGCCCCGTGAGTGAATGAGTCATTCTCCCTTGGTCATATCAACACTAGCATAGCCCCGTGCATGACCAATATGGGATAACATATGCCCAATGTTGAAAAATCAATGCTCATCACTAGCCAAATCAACATGGCTAATCATGTGTATCATCCTCCTCATCCAAACTAGCATGGCTGCTCTGGGAGGATATCTGCAATCTGTTCATTTGTGGATAAGTACTAGAGCTTCACTGCTCCCTTCCATACCATATCTCAGATGAAGTCCTACAAGAAGCTTATGAAGTTGCACCACTTCACGACTTGCAACATTGGTTGTGACATACTTCATCTCTGCTATACTGAGTGCTACAAAAGCCTGCTTCCAGCTTATCCCGGAAATCATAATTGATTCCAAGCTGAAGCAACACCCTAAGGTGCTCAATCTGCATACTACACTCCCTGCTCAATCATAATATGTATATCTCTGTAGCTTGACTTCATCACCTGAGACAAATCATATCCAATTGTACCATGCTTCGTTGCCACCCACTGGAACTACCTTGGCTTCAACCAAATACTAGCTCAAGGTTCTCACTACAAAGTAAATATATGGCCTGACATTAATCAGGTACATCAAGGGTCCAATCTACTGCAGATCTCATCTGATCTTGTCGCACCTCTAATCCTGAGAGTACATTTGGCCAGGATCCTCCATCTCAAATTCCGAGGCCAGCTCCCTTTGTCACTGGAGTAAGTCTTGTTGTCCATTCCGCCTCATTTGTTGCTCCCTCTGTGACCGAGACAAAATCCATACCTAGTCCTAAACGCCTCTTGCCTCTGAAGCTTATGTCTGGCCTCCTCAACTCATGACACATGTCTGTTAGTCCTGGGATATGTCTCTCTCCTACCTAGATCTGGGGGGGAACTCTCTCTGAATAATCAACTCATTCTTTAGCCAACTAACTCTGCTTGAGATTAGGCTCACTCTGTACATTATTGGTTAAAACTAAGCTCATCAAGTATCCATCGATCTCGTAGTACCATGATCCCTCTGAAACATGACTCCCTTTGAGTTTGTACAATTTTTGGAGCTATCTGCTCCCTTTGCATCTTCTGAAGTATGATCTCCAATGAACTGTCATGGGAGACCGCTCCTCCCTACCAGATCTGAGGGCTGAATCCCTCTAAACTCTAGCTTCCTCTAAACTAGTACTAGGTAGGGTCGTTTGCCTCACCACTGGTGGAGCCACCTGCTCCTCACTATCAATATCCGTGTGGAACACTCTGTATCCCACAAAAAAAGTATCCTTCTTTTCATAAGGTTCTAACTTCATCTTCTTCGCCTTCAGTATATGGATGTATACGGTCATGTACACAATCCTATGTTTGGATCGTCTGTTCCATGTATCGAATTAGAGACCATCTAATATGTTGCCTCCTGCAACCGTCATTATAGCTTCCTCTCAGAGCTACCACCTGTGACTTGCCCATAACAAGCGTAATAACAATAAAATAGTAGACACGAACAATATTCTTATGAACAAAAAATAGAAACAAGAATAAAAAAATGGAAACATAAACATCACTTTTCCAGTGTTGTTACCAATCATTCCTCCATGGTAACTTGCCCGGAACAAAGACAACAACCAAGAACATCTATTATAGAATATCAATTCTATCTTGCAAACAAGTGCATCATTAATACTAAACAATTTGCATTTACATAATGATTGTTGTACTAACAATATTCAAGTGTCACTAAACATTTGATAGCAAAAAGTACTCAGCAGTGATAGAACTCTAAAGACTGTTGTATCGATTACAATATTTATTTAAGATTCAACAATATAAAAATATCAAACTTGATATGCAAACCTGGAGTCTTAATTGCTAGGGAGGGTGTGTTATTCCTCTGAATGCACTAGATCCAATGATCCCTTTGGGTCATTGCTTGGACAAGGTCCGTTGTACATCCCCTTCAAACACCCTCATACTCTGCTAAATGATATAACTTGGAAACATATATAAGTGCATGCCTCTGAAATTTGTAACACCATCCAACTTGTCTTCTAATCTAAAGGTTTGCGCAACAGGCAACTGCAACTGGCAATTGGAAACTGCAACTTGAACTGGCAACTGCAACTGCAACTGCAACTGGCAACTACAACTGCAACTGTAACTAGCAATCGGAAATTACAACTACAACTTCAGCTATAGCTATGTAGTGGCAATATTTCAACTAACTTTGAAGCCATGTTGGTGTTTTATATGATTCTCAGATCTTATAGTTATTGCCTTATAATTAATAACAAGATTCACCTTCATACATTAGTTATCATAGAATAACTATACATTGAAAATCTCAACTATAATAATGCAGCGGAAATAAAAAGATCTAGAAATATTAACCACGCACGGTAGATACAAGAACACAACACAAGAACACAAGAGTTTATCTTGGGAAACCCAAACTTGGGAGAAAACCCAACAACCTTTCTCTAGAAGAATTTAGTCCAAGATATTACCAGTACATCACCATCAATAGTCAAAATATCATACAAAGAAGATCTTCCCCAAGGATATCATCACCAAGACCTAGCTCCTCAATAAAATGACCAAGAATAACCAAGCAAGAGCTTATCCAAGTGTGGCACACTCTCCAAGATAACCATAACCAAGAAATAACGAAATTTACCAGAACTGCTGCTGCAACTACCTTGTGCACACTACAGAGGGAGTTGTCTTCCTGTCCAAATGAAATGAGCCAGTCATGTATTTATACTAATCTGGGTGCCAATCTAGGGCCGACTTCTTATTTATGGGTCTTCAATTTCTTTATTAATTTCTTTTGGGGCCGACTTCTCATTTATGGGTCTTCAACTTCTTCTCGGGGCTTCTTGTAATGGTATAAGTGGGTCTTCTTGTACTTTCTTATGGAGAATGACTGCCCGAAGTTGCAAATATCCAATAGTGGCAAGCTCTCAAGAATGGAGTTCCATCCATAGTGCTTACATAATTCACTTATAGAATGATGAGGAAAATCCTTCCACTAGAGATAACCATTTAAACACCAAACCTTCTCAGTACTCTTTGTATTATTTCTCATTGTAATCAATCTATATACACAATTTGGTTAGAATTTTCAAGACATGAATAATTGAATGGTTTCATGTCTCGTTTGTTGAGGTTATTGTTGGACACGTAATTATTGGGATTGCGTTTTGTAACAATAGTGTACATATGAAGAGTCATAGGTGATAGGAAATGTCTTCGTTTATGGAAGACCATCGGTCATTTGTTTTGTATTTATGCACCTATTATCTTAATGCCAAAGCATCAAACAATGTAAAGTTACGATTTCTTCCCACTCTTGGCTTGATAGTGGTATCAGAGCAAGATAACTCCATGAGCGTTTTCTCTCGTGCCCCTCTGCCATCTCTGCCATTCTCCCACACACTTTGTGTATCTGTTTATTCCCCACAACCTCATTTATTTTGTTTGTCTTTCATAAACCCTAAGTGTCTCCTTCTATAGGGCGCTCTCTCCCTACATGAAACTATTTGCGTGTCTCTCGAAGAAACCTCTGTGTGACTCTTGTGTTGAATGTTTTTCCTACTTGTAACAGAATCAAGAGTCAGTGCAATGCATTTTCCCATATTGGTTGAATCCCATATCCGCCAGCATCAATTTCTTCCATATTTGTGACAGTAGAGACTCTCCATCGCTCATTATGAAATATGTTAGGTTTTCATGGCCTTTCACTACCCTGAAACCCCAATAAGATTTTGATGGTCCCATCTCTGTGTTTTTAATAGTAGAATTGTTACATTTTTGGGGTACTGCCATCATGATAAGTCAAAATGTGCTACAGATATTCTCTAAGATTATAATTCGAGGTAATGTTGTGAATACTGAGAGCGTCCTGTCTCGGCTCATAATATCCTAGTGTTTGAATTCCTCATAAATTCACACAAGAAATCCCTCAAAAAGGGCATTGAAATGCACCCATATTTGAAAACAAAGTTGTCAATAGGAGGTGAATAAGTTTTAGATTCCAATAAAATGTAGAATCCCTCTTCTCCACTAGCTATGAAGGGACCATAGCCTGATAGCTCGTGCCAATGACTAGAAGTGTCGAGATCGTGGCCTCGACTTGTGTCTGCCTTGGTGTGACTTGTGGTTGCCTTGGTTAAACTTGAATCGACCTATGGCTACCGTGGTGTAGAGAGATTTGAATTGTGTTGTAGAAAGAATGGACATGAAACAAATACATGCACAATGAAGATCGATGACAAGCAAGATCATACATAAGACAAAGATAAAAACCTGGCTAAAGATAAAGCACCTATTCATTATGTGGTTGCCCATTGCAATATAGGAGTAACTGAAGATCTACTTGATACTTCATTTGCTTCTTGGGGAGATGCATGGCTTCTTGACACAGGCACAACCTCCCACATGACATTTCGAAAAGACTTCTTCGAAGACTTTGATGACAATGTAGATGGCGTAGTGTATTTTGTAGACATATAAAGTCTTAAACCTTCGGGAATGGGCGCCATCAAGCTTAAGTTGCCTGGACTCCCAGATTTTCCTTTGCAAAATGTACTCTATCTTCCTTAGTTGCAAAGGAGCTTGTTATCCCCGGTACACATGAGATAGCAAGGCCACTCTGTTTATATGATTGATGGAAAAGTTGAATGAATTATAATAACATGCTTGTTATGGCTGGAATGGAAGATGGAAGACTATTGAAGCTGAATGGGTGATCTGCCCATACACATACTATCGCATACCTCTCTCATCATGACTTGGGTATAATGCCATTTAATCTGGCATGCTAGATTTGGCCATATTAGTTATGACAGTCTTCATTTGTTGAGAAAGAATGGTGTTTCTAGTTTGCCTATTATTCCTAGGAAATTGAAGCAATGTGATGCTTGTATCCTTGGAAAACACAACAAACAACCCTTTCATGATTCTACTTCCAGAGCATGTTGAAAACTTGAATTGATTCATTCTGATTTGTGCATCCCTATGTCTGTTCCTTCGGCAAATGGAAACAAATATATCGTGACTTTTATTGATGATTACACCATGATGTGTTGGGTGTACTTGTTGAAAGATAAATCAGAAGCTTTTGAAACTTTTAAAAATTTTCATGTATGGATTCAAAATGAAGCCTAGTCTTGTATTGGCTCTCTTAGCACTGATAATGGAAGATAATGTACATCTAATGAATTTGAAAGCTACCTTCACCAACATGGGACCAAACATCAAACCACAATTCCATACAATCCCCAACATAACGGTGTAGCTGAATGAATGAACAAGAAACTCCTAAATATGATTTGTTTGTAGTGTCTCGGTTAAATTTTTTGTTGTTTTACTTAGTTTATTGTTTGGGTATTTTAAACAAACAATGTGTATGCCAAATGTCTACAACAATATATAGCAAAATTGAATTCTACTAAGCTTCACCAATATAATATCAAATCAAACTCTTTTTTTTGTTGTTGCATTTAATTACTCAAATAATTGGAATACACGAGGAAATTGTCTAACAACAACACACAAAAAAATTATGGAACCTGATATATCATGACTATAGGCTATCCTTGCATACACAGTGAGAAAACAAGCTATAAAAGATAGTCCTTAATGCAACATCTTTTATAGAAGACTATATATATATATATATATATATATATATATTATGGAACCTGATATATCATGATTGTAGGCTATCCTTGCATACATAGTGAAA
Source organism: Picea engelmannii (assembly GCA_009831015.1). Taxonomy (NCBI): domain Eukaryota; kingdom Viridiplantae; phylum Streptophyta; class Pinopsida; order Pinales; family Pinaceae; genus Picea; species Picea engelmannii. Next base: position 372,316 of record ML781770.1, read on the forward strand.
AAACAAGCTATGAAAGATAGTCTTGAATGCAACAGCTTTTGTAGAAGACACTATATATATATATATGTTGAATTTTCAAGCCTGGAGATAGAGATAATCAAACCAACAAATCTTAAACAACAACCCAACAACTAGACTCGGCCCAGATAGAAAATATAAGATGCCAACAGTCCAAAAAATGATCATTAATAAGGAAACTCGACCCAATGATGAACAAGCTCGCCCAACATGTGAAATATGCCCTTCTTCTACCACAAATCGACCCCCAAACATAGGAAAAATCGACCTCTTGCAGAAATAATAAACCCAACAGTGAAGAGTGTGCCCAGGTAGGATAAAATCACTCCCACAGTGAGTGACATGACTCCCTTAGCCCACAAACTCACCCAACAAGGTATACTTGGCCTCTATGAAGGAACACACCCCAAAAAACTTTAGCTTCGACCTCCAAATCTAGGAAATCGACCTCTTCAACATTAGCTCGACCCCACAATATAAAATTTCCCTTTAATGGAGTAAACTCGACCCACAAAGAAGGAAAACCAGCCACCAATGAAGAACTCAATCGCAAGCAAAGAAAACTCTGTTACAGGAAGATAACCTCTGTCACAATGAAGCTCTATAAAAATGTCCAAGTGATCTCCTCTCAATGATAAGCTAGGGTGGATAGTTTTACCACCGAAACCAATCTTAGAAATCTCTATAGGGTTTTTCGTCCCAAGAGTCCAAAAACCACCAAGAGCTCTCTCAAAACAATTTTAGAAATGACAAATGAATAATGAGAGAGGACGCCTCTCATTCCCCTTTTATTCTTTCGTTGACCCTTTTATACCCTTTTTAATGAAGTAAAGTGACTTTATAATTTAACTTTAGTAAAATCACTTTTTAATTAATTAACCCTTTTTTTATGCCAAAAAGTGATTACTTGGCTTGTAAGTTGTTTTTAGACGTCGAAAGTTCCTTTCTCATCATCCCAACCTTTAGATCTTTTTGTCTCGATTCCAACGAGCTATTACACGAAGGTGTTCCCTCCAACAATATGACCCAAATAACACCTTGAGTGCATTTAATTAATTTATACTCAATAATACCCTTAATTTACGAGAATCTTCAGAATGCCACAAAATCAAGAACGAATTGCATGGAAGTGATCCTAATGATGAAATAAGGTGAATGGACTAGGTCAGGCCTCGTATAATTCCTCTAATTCGCCCGAGCCCCGTGTTAACCTCCATTTACCCCTCTGTTCAGGTTGACATAGACCCATAAGGTCACCTCCAACTATAAAGCAGGGGAATCCAAAAATGGGGACATTACAGTCCTCCCTTCCTAAAGATTGCTTGTCATCAAGCAATGCCATCACACCCATACGAACAACAAACTGAACCAAACTAAAACTAATAATGATCCTTGAGTCCCAAACCAATTTGAAAGATGTGGAGCACTTATCGCCCACAATATTTCCCTGCAATATACTAACACAAGGGGCCTCCTAAAAGTAACAACTGGCTCTCCCATCTGTATTAGCTTCCAAACTGTCTACCCATAAAATCCCAGGGTCCCATGTTATCACTAGAAAGGACCCATCATGTTAATGTTGCACCAATATGATCATAAATATCTAATCCCCCTGCCTAGATGACGTCCTTTGCTCCTATAACCAAAAGTTGTAATGCCTCAAAGGATTGACCCCACTATTGAGGATCATATCCTGTCAATGTATCCCAATGAAGTCAACCAAACCAATTCTAAAATCAAACATCTTGGGGAAGTCTATGTGGTCACAAACTGATAGGGCATCAATGACACCTAATCTCCAAGTATCAAAGGGGAAATCCCGAATACTCAGACACCCCCAACCTATTGCAATCATCCATGCATCATCTGAAAAATCTCTCAACACATCATCCACAAAGTTCCTCCATGCAAACCTCTCTTGGACCGACCTATAAGTGGTAAAGTCACAAGGGTCCCAAACTAACCTGTATGATGTGAAACACCTTCTAATCATAGCCCTGATCTATGAGGTTCCAACACAAGAATTCACTTGATTGCTTCTGATAAGCTAGACAATCAAAAGTTTCACAAACTCGGTCAACTCCTTAGAAGACCACTCCTCCAAGCAACTAAACCTAAGTGTCCCAAGAGTAAACTTTTAAAAGGGAAAACTAACCATCTCATATGTATCGATTGCCAAGTTTTCAAACACTGTAGTCATAGAGTCCCAAGCTAATCTCTGAGAGGAACCACCATACCGATACTACACCCCTCCGATCATAACTGTCTGACCTCCATGCTCAAACTGCGCTCTCCTCTCTTGAACCCCCACGCTGAAATCCCTGAGAGGATTGAACTCACTATCCTGGATCCTATCTCGCCAATTCATCTCGATGACGTCAAAGCCTAACCATTCATGGATAGACTCGATCTAGGGTATCCTAAGGGAAAATCTACCTCGCCATATAGAACAAGGCTCAACAACTCTCACAACATCCCCACAATGACACAGGCCAATCACTGACACGACCCTATAAATCACCCTCATTATCTGAAGCAATCTATCACTCTGATGAATGCCCGGATCCCACCACCATATTGGAAGTCCATCACTCCCAATGCTTGCTGAAATCTCTGTGAATTGATCCAACATAGTCTGGATCTCCTCCTGTGCACTCTACGCATAGATCACATGGTCCAAATGAAAGACCTCTAACATGGCCACAATGCCACTTGTCTCATGCAACTGACTCAGGTGAAACTCCCATGTCCTACTGTATATAATGAAGGTATCAAATAACAATAATAGATGCCTCTACCACTGCTTGCAAGACTAGACAATGACTAGTGTGTTAGTCAACCCCAAGGGTACGACCAAGAGATCATAATGAAGTTTGGAAGCAGACCTATGACTATCCTATTCCCTAGCCCTCATCTGTTGACATCCCATATGAAGATTGGTCATCGAGGGATATGTTTCTCTCTGAGGTTCACCCATCCACTCATCAATCCCGAGCAACAACAACTCAATCGTATGCCTGAGGAGTCTTTCGGGAGGTCTCCTTGCTGGAAACACCCCACAACTCTATTATACACTACCACGTACCAATGAATATCCCTGCATACTGTTTCCCATCATTGAATCATCTTGTACCATCATGTATCATGTATGCACGACTGTATCCATTACTCCACTAATGTCAACTGAACCTAGATTCTAGAGTGACCTGTCCATCTCTATCATATACTCAATCCCATAATCAATAGGTACATATACATCCTTTTTGGCTGATCCACAAGGAATATGCTCTGTAGCTGAGCCTCGAGCCTTTAATGGGATCTTCAAAGGATGTGGCTCATGGTCCCCATAATGAAAAACATGTGCATAATAAAAAACCTCTAACTCATACCTCTCCTCAAGCGCATGCAAATCTGACTGCTCCTCATGATGGATCCTCACAATAAGCTCCTCCATCCAATCATAAACACTAGTAGCATCCTCCCATGCTATGGATGCTATAGACAATTAAGCCTTTGTTGTAGATGATGACAATCGTACCAGACTCAGTTCCTCATAAAGCTTGACAACCTGCATCTTTGATTCTTGAAGGGCCATCTACGTGCTCTTCAAAGAATCCATGGTAATCTCAAGCTCAAGGGTAAGCTTGCCGACCTCCCATTCTTTCCCTTTTAATGCACCATAATACATATCATCAAGTGTGAGAATATAATCTCTATCTGAAAGTATATATAGGTAGTTGGTTTTCATTACTACCAATGCCTCCCTAAGTTCCTGAAATTTTGCAATGGGAATTTATCCTCCAAATTCATCATGTGTCCTTGGAGCCTTCCAACAAAAAATATGCTACCAATATATGAGTGTCCTCAAAATGTTTTATGGCTGCCACAATCATGTCCTCACTCACCTTCAATTGCCCTGTCAAATGATGGGACTCATAGGAACAACCCTCTACATACCAATTTTTTTGTGTTGCAGTCACGCTCCCCAAAGTCGTCTTCCCCTTTGCCATCCTTTATGCACAGCTCCTGATATGATAGATCAACATCCAAAGGAAACTCACCCACCCCTAAAACTTCATCACGTTCAAATGCATTCACGCCCTCATCATCATAAGTATCATAAATGGGATAAGGCGTTGAATAATCAACACCTGTTGATTGGAAAACTCCATCTTGGGTACTATCAACATATCCAACATGTGTATTGGTGTTGACAATCTCATAAGATGGCTCTAATGGTGTACCAAGGAATGATGGTTTGTCATCCTCATTGCACATATCCTCAACATAACTAGATGCATGCGCCTCCAACGAGTCTCCCTATCCTTCACGCTCATCTCCCTTCAATTTCTTCCTTGTGCTTTTCAAAGAATCCTTGTTCCAATCTCTAGGCTCGTTCTCACACTTGATGGTGCAATAGTCCGCTAGTGACATAGTGGCACAAAACTCCTCACCCCACACCTGATACTCCTTGTAGTAAGTTATGAGCTCAAGATCCTTCCTAAACTACTCTAATCCAACTATTAGATCCCTCTTTTTTTTTTAAGGATTTGCAAAGTCTCTGCCATAAGTTCCTGAGTGGTATTCATCTTCCTTTAGCCCATTGAATGCAAACTTGATACCAAATACCACTGTCGATATAGAAAGGAATAAGTGTTGGTCACTTTATTTAAAGCAATTTGACATTATCCTCCCGCCGAATACTCCACAAGCTGGCAGGATATATGGATTTGATACCACTTTAATGTCCCGGCTAATTTTTTTGTTGTTTTACTTAGTTTATTGTTTGGGTATTTTAAACAAACAATATGTATGCCAAATGTCTAGAACAATATATAGCAAAATTGAACTCTACTAAGTTTCACAAATAGAATATCAAATCAAACTCAATCAATTTTTTTTGCTGCATTTAATTATTCAACAAATTGGAATACATGAGGAAATTGTCTAGCAACAATACACAACAAAATTGTGGAACCTAATATATCGTGACTATAGGTTGTCCTTGCATACACAATGAAAAAACAATTTATGCTGAAGTTTCAAGCCTGGAGATAGAGAGAACCGACCCAACAAAGGTTAAACAACAACCCAAAAACTAGAATCGGCCCAGATAGAGAAAACAAGATGCCAACAGTCCAGAAAGCGATCATTAAAGAGGAAACTCGGCTTGGTGATGAACAAGCTCACCCAAAATGTGAAATCTACACTTCTTCTACCATAAATCGACCCCTAAACACATGAAAACTCTACCTCTTGCAGAAATAATAAACCCAACAATGAAGAGAGCACCAAGGTAGGAGAAAATCGCTCCCACAGTTAGTGACACGACTCCCTTAGCCCACAAACTCGCCCAACAAAGTATACTCGACCTCTATGAAGGAAAACGCCCCCAAAAACTCTATCTTTGACCTCCAAATATAGGAAATCGACCTCTTCAACATGAGCTTGACCCCACAATATAAATCGACCTTCAATGGAGTAAACTCGATTTGCAAAGAAGGAAATCCAACCACCAATGAAGAACTCATTCGCAAGCAAAGAAAAATCCGCTAAAAGAAGATAACCTCTATCCAATGAAGCTTTGTAAGAAGATCTATGTGATCTCCTCTCAATGACCAGCTAGGGTGGATAGTTTCACCGCTGAAATCAATCTAAAAAATCTCTCTAGGGTTTTTCGTCCCAAGAATCCAAAAGCCACCAAGAGCTCTCTCAAAACGATTTTAGAAATGACAAATGAATAATGAGTGAGGGCGCCCCTCATTCATTTTATTCTTTCATTGAACCTTTTACCCTTTTTAACAAAGTAAAGTGACTTTATAATTTAACTTTACTAAAATCACTTTATTAATTAGTTAACCCCTTTTTAATGTCAGAAAGCATTTACTTGGCTTGTAAGTCATTTCCGGACGCCGAAAGTGCCTTTCTCATCATCCCAACCTTTATATCTTTTTCATCCTGATTCCAATGAGCTATTACACGAAGGTGCTCTATCCAACAATATGACCCAAATAACACCTTGAGTGAATTTAATTAATTTATACTCAATAATAGCCTTAATTTACGGGAATAGTCGAAATGCCATAGAATTAAGAACGAACTGTGAAAAAGTGATCCTAATGATGAAATAAGGTGAATGGACTAGGTTGGGCCTCATATAACTCCTCCAATTCACTTGAGCCCCCTGTTAACCTCCATTTACCCCTTTGGCTAGGCTGACATAGACCCGAATGATCTATGCCCATATGTCACTATCAAGCTTCAGGAAGTGGATATTTTTGCTTGGCATAGAGATGCAACCCACAAAGAAGATGTAAATTCCATAACTCGGTTTCTAACTCCAAGACTGCGCCTATCACACAACAAACCTTTATCTTCAATACTAAAAACGTTCCTTCCCCAACTATCTTTCCCTCATATGATGAACTTGCCCCAATAGTGGGTAAGTCAACCCCCTTTCTCTAGGAAACAAGCTTTGCTCAATAAAAAACATAGCTGCAGAGATAAATCTTCCTTTAACCCAAATCAAATTTTGTAAATGAAGAACCTAGCTACAACAATAAACTTAGCTGCAATGAAAGACTCAATCACCACAAATAAATCTCAAGAACAAGAATACAAGCTCAGTTGGAAATGAAGTATGATGAAGAAATTTGTATGATCTCCTCCCTTCAACCAGCTAGGGTGTATAATCTCACCACCAAAACCAATCTCATAAATTTCTCCTAGGGTTTTCATCTCAAGGGTCCCAAAGCCACGAGAGCTCTCTCAACTCAATTTTAGAAAATGTCAAGTGAATAACGAGAGAGGGTGCCCCACATTCCCCTTTTATTATTTCGTTGACCCTTTTTAATAAGGTAAAGTGACTTTATAATTTAACTTTAATAAAAATCACTTTATTAATTAATTAACCCCTTTTAAACGTCAGAAAGCGATTACTTGGCTTGTAAGTCATTTTCAGACGTCGAAAGTGCCTTTCTCATCATCCCAACCTTTAGATCTTTTCGTCCCGATTCCAATGAGCTATTTCAAAAAGGTGTTCCCATCAATAATATGACTCAAATAACACCTTGAGTGCATTTAATTAATTTATACTCAACAATACCCTTCATTTACGAGAATTGTCGGAATGTCACAGAATTAAGAACGAGTTGTGTGGAATTGATCCTAATGATGAAATAAGGTGAATGGAATAGGCTGGGCCTCATATAACTCTTCCAATTTGCCCAAGCCCCCTGTTAACCTCCATTTTCCCCTTTGACTAGACTTACATAGACCCATAAGGGCGCCTCCAACTGTAAAGCAAGGGAATCAAAAAATTGGGACATTACATCGTTCCATGATGTTTTTCAAGAATGTTAAATTGATGTTTTCAGATGATGCAGTTCTATGTGTAATTTATGTCAAAAACATGTGTCCATCTCATGCTCTAAAAAACAAGACTCCTTATGAAATGTGTTATGGTCACATTCCTTCGGTAAGGCATCTCAGGGTCTTTGGTTCCACTTGCTATGCCTTGATTCCTAAGGAGCAAAGAAGCAAGCTTGATGCAAGGAGTCAGAAGAGCATCTTCTTGGGGTACTCAAATACCACCAAGGGGTATTGTCTTTACGATGAGACAAACAAGAAATACATACTTTTCAGAGATGTTATCTTTCTTGAATTCACCAATAAAGATGAAACTGTTGAGATGTAGCTTGATCATCTGGATGTATTCACTCGTGTAAATACATATCATGAATTTGATGATGAGATTCCACATCTTGAAGTGGGGATCCCTATCTTTGGTCAATCTTTGGAATATTCTTTTGAAGCACCATCTTTCCCACATGAAGAAGTTCATGCCACTTTATCTAAACTTGAAGATTAGTTGGATGATGTGATTGAGAAGATTAAAAAGTTGAGGATTAATGAAAACTCAACACCATCTCAACCAATTGAGCAAACTGAACCATCTCAGGAAGGTCCACCAAAATGGGTCACTAAAACACTTGAAAGTGTTCATCTCGATGAGGTTGGAAAGATAGGAACCAAAATGTCCTCAAGACAAGATGGAGGTAATGTAGATAATTCAAAATCATATGACGTAGATGACATGGATGTTTCATATGATTGTGAGTTGAAGTTATCTACTAACCATGAACCAACTTCCTTTAAAGAATCCACTTCTCATGATGAATGGAAATAATCCATACAAAAGGAATATGATGCTCTCATCAAGAATGGGACATGGAAGTTGGTGGATCCTCCTTTTGGAAGCAAACCAATCCGCTGCAAGTGGGTATTCAAGAACAAATACAGATCATATGGCTCACTTGAAAAACACAAAGCAAGGCTCATGGAAAAAGTAATTGCATAGAAAGAAGGTATTGAATATGAGGAAACTTTCCCCCCCACAATAAAATGGCCTACCATTTGCACTCTATTTTCCATGGCAACACAAAATGGATGGAAAATTCATCAAATGTATGTGAAGATTGCTTTCTTTAATGGATACTTGAAGGAGAATGTGTTCAAGTCTCAACCAAAAGGCTTTGTTGTGAAGGAACAATAACATAAGGTATGCAAGAACATCAAAGCCTTATATGGCTCAAAACAAGCATCTCGAGCATGGTATGCAAAGTTAACTAAGTAATTTCTGAAATTGAATTTCAAGCATTTCAATCTTGACGATGCAACTTTGTATATCTTGTAGTATATGTAGGTGATTTGTTGATAACGTGGAACAATGAAAGATACATTGCATCCATAAAGAAAGAGTTGAAGAAAGGCTTTGAAATGACAGATTTGGGACATCTTCACTACTATTTGGGCATTGAAGTGATTCAAAATCCAAGGTAAATATTCATCTCCTAGAAGAAGTACATTGGATAATTGTGGAACAAGTTTGGCGTGGTTGAGTGCAATCCGGTTTCTACTCCAATGGAACAAAATTTAAAACTCACATCAAAAGAAGGGACTGAATTTGAGGATGCGACGAAGTATAGATAGTTTGTGGGAAGTCTTATTTATTTCACTACCACTAGGCCAAGAATTTCATTTGTTGTTGGGATTCTTTCGAGGTTCATGCAAAAGCATTGTGAAGGACATTGGTCTGCTGCAAAAATAGTTCTAAAATACTTGAACGAGACTCAAGATTTTAGACTCAAGTACTCTAAGGTAGATGACTTCAACTCGATCGGATATTCTAATGCAGACTTTGTTGGGGATAAGGAACCTAGAGTATCAACTTCAATCTATCTCACGAGTCTTGGATCAATAATTGTCTCTTGGAGATCACACAAACAATTAGTTCCAACATATTCCACAATAGAGGCATAATATGTGGCAACTGAAGAAGCAACAAAGGAGATTGTGTGGCTCAAGAAAATACATGAAGATTTGCAGGGGAAATAAGTGAATTCTACTCTTATAATTGACAATACTTCTGCAATCAAATTGCCCAATAATCCCAAATTCCATGATCGAACTAAGCACATCAACACAAAGTATCACCCGATTCAATATCATGTAGAGGCCAAGACAATTCACTTGAGACATTGTTCCACAAATGAGCAAATTGTGGACATGTTCACCAAAGCGCTTGGAAAAGAAAAAATTAAGAAGTTTAGGATGATGCTTGATCTAGATTGATATCGGTGGCCACCAACATATTCCACTGGATTAAAGAATAATTTTACAATTTGGTAGTTTTTTACAGTTTTTCGAGTCTTAAACTTTCGAGGTCGTTTTGAGGCCCTAAACAACGTTTTTTTGGAATTTTTGGGGGCATGGGTTGCCAATGACATACCTTCAACCTTGATGGAAGTTGTACTTCTTGGGTATCCCTTTTCGACGAGGTATCGAATACCCAAAACAAATATCGTATGCAAATGTTACGCCCTCTAGAAGTTGACGTATCAACTACCCCCATTGGGGCTCGCAAACCTTTTGGAATTTCATCTCCCGGGGTTAGGGTTTTGGATTTTATTTATGTTAAAAAAGGCCATTGGAGCCTCATTGTAAACATCATCATGTTCTTGTGAATGAGCATAACCATCACATTGCTTCTCAGAGATAGGCTGCCACATTCTAGCGAGTCATTCACTCTTTAATTTTACAGTTTTTGTACATTCTCTCATTAATAAAAATTGTGCATTGCAATATTTCTGTGTTTATTGCAATCTTTGTATATTTCATTGTTATATCTCTACCTTCATTTCATTCTCAAAATAATCTGGATCAGTGGTATCATATCAGGCTACTCCTTTTCGTTTCTTAGTGCATGTCCCCGACGATGTCAAGGTATAGAGAGTTGGGTTTTGAGCTAGTTTCTCTTGAGGAAAACCGCTCTCTCCAACCCAAGAGGCCTTCCATGGCGGAAGAGAAGAGAGACAGGGGAGCAGAAGATCCCATCAAGCTGTTGCTAGCGGAAGCCCTCACACAACATAGGAACGAGATGTTGGAGAATTTTTCCCAAATGCTTGAACGATTGCCAACAGTAATAGGCATGTCTTCGTCAAGCAATCACTTTGGAGACACTACCTCATTCAAGGTACAAGTTAATTTTCATATTCCTGTATTTGAGGGTCAGATCGATGCATATGCTTTGGAAAAATGGTTAAATTTGCTAGAAGGTTATTTCTCTATTTGTAATTTTTTCGACAAAGAAAATATCACCTTTGTGCTCCTTAAGGCTCTCCTCCATGTCAAACATTGGTGGGAAACTTACTAGGAGAGAAATTCCACAGGGGAGTCTAGAATATTTTGGGCCAAGCCCACATGGGATTTTTTATGGATGCGGTCAAGGAGAAATATTACCCTGTCGGAATATATGATGGCCAGTACATGAGATGGATCGTGTTGCATCAAAAGTGGGACCAAACAATGTTGGAGTTCACAAATACCTTCCATACCTTTCTCACCAAGTTGGGTATCAAAGACTCTAAGTGACATCTGGTTCTGAAATACCGCGTGGCTCTACACAGTTACATCCAAACCGAAATGGAGTTTATGGACATCTCATCACTGGGAGCAGCTTATCGATATGCTATCAAAATTGAGTAGAAATTTAAGAACCAGAACAAGCGGGAATTTGAGTCTGCAAATCCATAACAAATAAAGTATGGTAAAGGCAACCCTAACTCACAGAACAACCAACCTCAAGACAACTAGTCCAAGCCACATGAAAATAAGGGTAATGGGAAGACAAAGAAGGACACTGGTAAGTGGTGCGATTTCCACAAAAGCCCTTGGCACAACACCAATGAATGTTGCTCAAAACAGTCAGTGGTGGCCAAGCTCTGATTCAGACAACAATAAAAGGAGACATATAATTGATGCAAAACCCACTACTACTTTTGCAATCACAACAATCCAACCAAAAGAACCAGAGGATCATGAGGAGGGGGAGCGCCTCTTCCATTCACGAATGTGGGCGAAGGGGAACCCGCTACATTCATTGTTGATAGCGGAAGCTAAAATAACCTCATCTCATAAGAGGTCATCAAGTAGTTGGATTTTCTGACAACACCACACTCGCAACCATATAACATCGTGTGGCTTCGCCAGGGTCGAGATCTTCGTGTCAACCAACAATTTCGCCTGTCCAAGCCCTTCAAGGATGAGGTACTGTGTGATGTTTCCCCACTGGAAGTCTGTGATGTTCTGTTAGGCCAGCCATATATGTGGAAGAATCATGTTGTTTATGAGTCTCGACCTCGTAGTGTCATTGTTACTCTTGGGGGTCAACTCTATAGGATACCAGAGGTATTTTCGACTACTGTCATGACAAAACACTATCGCAAAGTAATCTCTCATACTGCAAAGTTTAGCCTCTTCACAATCCGTTCAAAAGGTGAAAATAAGGACATTGCAACCACTACAGCCTCAGACCAATACCATTATATCCAATAGAACTAGATCGACAAGATTGTAGAAAAGCAAAAATATATTCTTAGTACACCTACAGGGGTGCCTCCACACTGCCCAGTCAAGAAAAGTTATAACAGATCCCTTCATACTCTTCATGCTACATCTTCACCGACAAAGTCCTCCCACACTCAGGCAGATCATGCAACTAGATTGGTTGAATGGATCCAACCCCTCCAACAACAAGTTCATGACAACCTTCAACAAGATAAGCAAGACAACTTCTGTAGCAAGGCAAGCAACTCACTAAGGTTCAAATTTAGCAAAAGCTTCCCCATGTGTGATGGGAACTTGATGAAATGGGGGTCATTGGTTCCTAAGGGGGGAGGAATGCTCCAGACGTATATCGGTGGCCACCCACCTATACCACTAGATCAAAGAACAATTTTACATTTTGGCATTTTTTTTTATAGTTTTTGAGTCCCAAACTTCCAGTGCCGTTTTGAGGCCCTAAATGATGTTTTTTTGAACTTTTGGGGGGCCAACGATTTTTACAACATGGTTTGGTCTTCGATGGAAGTTGTATTCTCAGATAGACCTTTCTGATGAGGTATCGAATGCCCCAAATGGAGATTGTATGCAAAAGTTACGCCCTTGGGAAGTTGACGTATCAACTACTCCCATCGGGGCCTACAAACCTTTTGGCGTTTCATCTTCTGGGGTTAGGGTTTTGGATTTTATTTATGTTAAAAAAGGCCTTTGGAGCCTCATTGTAAACATCATCATCTTCTTGTGAATGAGCGTATCCATCACATCTCTTCTTAGAGATAAGTTGCCACCATTCTAGCGACTCATTCACTCTATAATTTTACAGTTTCTGTACATTCTCTCATTTATAAAATTTGTGCATTACTATATTTCTGTGTTTATTGAAATATTTCTGTATATTTCATTGTTATATCTCTGCCTTCATTTCATTCTCAAAATAATCCGGATCAATGTTTGGACTCACACACACCCCTTTGGATTAAGGGGGGGAATGTTGGACATGTAATCCTTGGGATTGCATTTTGTAACAATAATGTACATATGAAGAGTCATAGGTGATAGGCAACGTCTTTGGTTATGGAAGACCATCATTCATTTGTTTTGTATTTATGCACCTATTATCTTAATTCCAAAGCATCAATCAATGTGGAGTTACGATTTCTGCCCACTCCTGGCCTAACAATTATAAAAGTATAAACATAGAATGAGAAAAAATGTTATGGAGAACATTAAGTTTTGGGGCTTGGAGTCTACATATATATCCATCTCTGGTGTCCCCTATGTGCATCTCCATTTTGTAAATCCTAAGCAACATGGAGATCCACAATTACTACTATTTTAGGATTATTTCATCATTAAGTAATGTAACATGTTTAACTTAGAGCCTAGTGTTGTTTCTTCCTCCTCTAAGCATCTATTTGCTCTCTAGTTGGTTCATTGCACTCAGAAAAGTGATGTGCATTTTACTATTCAGTATGAAGGTATTGTAACATCCATCCAAAATAAAATATTACACAAAACCAAAAATATAATAATAATAAATCTAATGCGAACCAAATAATATTCATTTACATGTCTATATACATAGAAATAATATTGTAAAAACTAAATAATACCGGTTATTGGAAGAGGAATATGAGACAATTTTATTTTCTTTTATTAACTCACTACCAATTGTGAGCTATAACACACTAGGGTAGCTATCTATTAACTCAAAATCTCTTAAACACCTAAATATTTATAACACAAATATTTTTTTAAACTTTTTTTAGACTTAATAAATCCAAAACTAAGATGAATATATTATAATTAATTACTAAATAAAATGTTTTGTTAGCTCCCATTGGTATCTTAATCATACACCATCTATGAAACATTGGTTGATATCAATTGGGCCAAAAATAACATGCTCATCTTGCACACAAATAGGTGTAAAAATCATATCATATTCATTGAAATGTAAAAATAGTTTGTTATGTACCTTCAATGATCCCTTCCATTTGTTAATTCTTCTTGAATTGTAAAAGCCAATGAAAGTTTTTTTTGACCCATAAATAGTATGCATGGAACCTCCAACACACATCAAATAGTACTCTCCATCCTTGGAAATAATTCAAAGTCTATAAAATAGAAGCATGACATGGGTAAGAGGTATATATATATATACATAATGGTCTAATAGAGCTACGCTTTTTAGGGATTTGTTCTAATGTTTCACAGCTCCATTTGTATTTCACAAGAGTGTTTTAGTTCTAAGGATTATATTGTCCATGGATAATATTATTGTGTTTTTTATTTATTTATTCTCTACTCCTTTTGCTCCTCCATTCCAAAATGTAATATTTTGGAAATTGAAGCTTTAAATTTCTAAATCTCATTATGTTGAAGGTTAGGTAAATAAGGTTCGGTGAAAATAACCATTGTAAGGTTTGATCTAAAAAACGAGAAATGCATTGTTGTCACTGTACAAAAACTTGATATTGGCCTATGGAGGTTGTTGATTGATGTATCAAGATACTAGTTTATTTCAATGATTTCAAACGAATAATGATCTTGAATTTTGTCGTGACTACTAACCTAAATCTTCTCTACTTGATGCATGAGACTGCGACCGTCAGCTTGGCTAATGACATTTACAAGATGGATTTGCTTGAAAGTTTTGTAATTGTTGAATGTTGCATTTAGAAAATGCTAGCGAAAGACCCTAGCTCATTCCTTTGACAGATATATGGGAAGAGGTAATCAATCAACCAGTTCAATCGAGCCAAATGGGATTAACTATTTGTTTGCTCTTCCGGTGCAACAAACTATCTCATTCCACACCTTGGACTATGTCATGAATAAGAAAGTAAGTCTTGACAAAGGAGAGCGAATTGGGATGTACTAGACCAATAGGGAGGGGGGGTTGAATTTTCAAGTGGTTGAATGAGCAGTTGGTTGGATTTCCATTCAATGGTTCATAAAATCCCCCACCATCACATCCACTTTGATTGTGACACTAAACCAAGCTTCCTTTTCATTCAAAATCCACACCCAGTCCTCCCTAGGCATAGATCCTCCTTATGAACACATAATACGTAGAAAGAAGATCTCGAATGCAATATAATATAATTACTTTCACCGCTTGCACCACATGTCTGCGTCATTATAACATATTTTTGGTTAGGTGTAACCTCAGCTTGGAAGTTGTCCTATTTGATCCAATTCATATGGGTTATTAGTGGCCATTAAAATTAGAAAGTTTAAATTTGAATAACATTGTATTATCATGTTTTAAGGTTAAATTATACAAAATGTTGTTTTGGTTGCATTGTGGTTAAATGATAAATTGATGGGAGTTTTTCTCAATTGGCCTACATTCAATGTCCAACATTTTGATGCTTGCACCCTCTTTCAAATACCTAAGAATCCCTAAAACACATCTTAGGAGATTAGTCCTTTCTGACTAAAAACATGGGAATTTTCTATTTAAAAAAAGAAAATATAAAAATTGTTGAAGAAGTTTGGTGGACTTTGGGGTGCATGTCCCAAGTTGATGTGATGACATCCCCTTTCACTCCACTACTAACATTTCTAATGGTTTGGTGTGATTCTTTTGAATCATCTTAACTTTTGGTTGTTGTCTACATGATGCTCACAGAATTACAAATCTTTCATTTGTAATTGTTATCTCTTTGATATTCATAACAATCCCATATCCCACGATTGATATTCTATTTTACATTAAAACTCTCCATTGTGGGATGCACTGCATGGGTGCATGTGTGAGAAACAACAATTAAATACACCTATCTCGTGACATCTTGGAGTTATTTCTATGATTATAAAATATCCTCTCCTCCTTGTGCATTACCCAAATTAGTTGTGAGCACCAATCCATGATAGCATATAATTCCCAACACGCGATGATATTTATGCCAATAGGGATAACAACAAGGGAGTGGTGTTCCTACTAACATAATGATTGATTGGTTGTGGGATGAGTATGCTTTCTTACTCGGCCTTCCCTTAATCCTTTGTGGGACATATTGTGTGAATGTATGTGTGTGAAATAACAATGAGATATGCCTATCACATGCAATCTTGGAATTGCTTCTATGACTATAAAACCAACTCCTCTCTCTCCTTTCCTCTGGGAATAAATAGTACTAGAAATTTAAAACTTTCTTAATCTCAAGGGTTATCAGGGATAGGGATTATAGAGGGAAAAGGTAAATTTTTATCGCAAACATTATGAACCTTGTATAGGTGAAAATCATCATATTCTCAAAGTTCTTAAGAAAACCTATGTCATTTCAAGATTACAACAAAAACTTTACATGATGCTTATTTTTTTCCAATTTTTCAAGCGCCAAAGCCAAACAACACACTTGCATGTAGACATATTAATTTTCAACATCTTAATATATCCTAAGAGCAAATTATAGTTCACCAATCCACCTACACTTTAATAGTAAAAACCTAACCTAACCTACCCACCTTAACTCTTTTCAACTATATAAATAATCTACAACCTTTACTTTTTTAAAACTTAACCAAATTAAAATCCAAAATTTTATATCCAATATTGGAATCTAAATTATTAACATAATAATCCATAATCGCAACCACAAGACAAATAACCCTACCCACAAAGAAAGGCCATTTTCAAATTCCACCCCTTATTTCTTTTAGCAATGGTACGAAAATGAACCATTGAATTAAAACCCAATAAAAATATCAAAGAGAGTTTATAATTGATTAGTATTCACTATTTTTTTTAATGCAGTCCGAAGAGTGAAAAATAACATATCGGGGAAGGAACTAGGGTTTTGATGCAGACGGAAATCTAAGTTTTTCAAATCTAATCATTGGTATCTCAATAGAGAAGTAGTAAATCCCTGTGGATCGCACCTCGACGACCCCTCTCATGGCAACCCCTGAGGGGGTGAAAACCTCCTCATACAATGATGTAACAACAAATGGTAAATCCAGAGTAAAAATCCTTCGACCCACCTTCAAGCCACTGCCTCACTTGAGTGATCAGATCCTTCAAGATGAATAAAAGTTTGGCAAAGCAATGGAAGTGGAAGGAGGATTTTCTCATCCAAAAGTGACTCGGGCTTGGGAGCCTGGAAAATGCATTCCAAAAATCCCAACAACACCAAGGTATGTAATCAATTCCACCAGGGTGGGAGAAAATACCTAGTTCATGAAAGAGCATGCATTAATCAGGAAATTTCTTGTTTTATGTCCTTCTGAGCGAGATCTTGTCAAATGGATCAAACACTGGTGGAACCCTAAAGGGAAATATGACCTTCAACTAAGATCTAAGGGATTATGTATGATTATCTTCTATATCATGGAGGATAAATACCACATTTTTTAAAACGACCCATATTTTTACAACTCGACATGGTTGTATCTCAGGTTCTGGACATATCGCTTCTGCTCAAAAAAGGAAGACTTCTCACATGCTCCAGTATGGATACATCTTTACTCTCTTCCCTAGGAGCTATGGCTCGAAGAAATACTCATGGGTATCGACAACACCCTCGGGATCTATGTTAAATCCTCAGAAGCCAACAAACAAAGAAGGTACACATCTTATGCTCGTATTTGTGTTTATATGAATGTATCCAAAGCTCTGATGGGGTCTCTAACCCTTGAATACGGATGAGGAATGATTGCAAACCATTGATTATGAGCATATTCCATTGCACTGTTGAAAATGTCATGAACATGGCCACCTATTCAGGGATTGTCCCCTAGTCCGTCTGAGGATGACAATGGAAAACAAAAACATGGTTTGACTCAAGTTCAGAACCACAGAAGGCCAAACTTGTGAAAGACAGCTCAAGAACAAGGAAACAAACCATCAACGAGAAATTCTTTTGATATTATAACCTAGGTGTTGGACTCCCAGGAAGTGGAAAACCCTCATCAACTGCGAGGAAATGACAGTGGGAAAGGAAAGGATAGACAAGTCTCATATCATGTTTTGGAGCAAGTGATGCAGCCTGAATCCCCTTCCCACCCAGGCACAAAAACTATGATGGATGACGGTGGAGAACTGGAAATGACGGTAGATGAAATTGACCTGGAGGACATTGACCTAGAGCACCTTAAGGAGGCCTTCAACAAAAAGGAACTATAGTCCTTGCCTTCGAAGCAACTATTCAAAGTGCATAAAGTATACATGAAATGAACAACGAGAGCCACATATCGATTGGGAAGACGATTAGGCATTAGTCCTAACCAAGCCAAAGAGAAAAATAAAATCCCAAAGGAAGGAAAAATACGAGGAAGGAAATCAACTCAACAACTTATTCAAGAGGTTGGCAACTTCATGATTAACTCAGGTAAAATCCATAAACTTTCTGCAATTTTTTGCCCACCCCCCCTAGACCTTCCTCATTAAGATATTCTCATGGAACATCAAATGACTAAATGGAAGAACCAAACAAATATTTCTTCGAAGTTGCATAATGGATGAAAACCCATATATCTTGTTTCTTTAAAAAACAGAATGTGCATCCATGATAGCTGAGGGAATGTTTGAAAAGTGTTGGCGTCAATGCCATTTTTCCTACAATGGTGCTAATAGAGCATCATGGGGTATTGCGGTCCTCTGGAACCCAACCACAATTAGTTTGGATGGTTTCTCCTCCATGGCCTAGACACTCACAACAAGATACCAAGCAGTTGGCTCAAGTCAAGAGGGTATTCTCACAAATGCCCGTGGCCCCCAAAAGCTTCAAGACGAGGACAATTTCTTGCATGCATTAAAATCCATAGGTACTTTATTTGGACATAAGCGATGGATCATTTGGGAAAACTTTAACATGATCCTATCTCTGGAGGAAAAACAAAGAGGCATTAGAAGATTGGATAGATAAAGTGAGAATTTTCGAACCCTAATAGACGATCTATGTCTAGTAGATATTGAAGCCAAAAATGGCACATTCACGTGGACAAACAAACGTGTAGGCCATCACCAAGTAGCGAGTCGACTAGATTGCTTTCTCCTTTCTGAATCAATTATGGTGGATGACCCTCTATTGGATGTGAGAATCTTGCCCAAAGCTAACTTTGACCATTGGCCCAGCCAGCTTTGGCTTGACATAGTAAGTACGCCCAAGCTTAAGCCATTCCAATTCAAATTTTTTTGGCTTAGACATCCAGAATTTCAAACCAATTCTCCCTCCTGGTGGGAAAACACTACAGTACCGGAAGGAACACTCATGTATCGATTTCAACAAAAAATGATGAACTTTAAACAACACCTAAAGAAATGGAATAAATCAATATTCAACAACATATTCCAAGACCAAAGGTCTTTGGAAAAACAGATGGAAGAGATTCAAAAGAAAATCATTTCACAGGGGCCCTCGGAATCCCTACTGGAGGAGGAGGAGATAATTAAAACATAGTTGGATGAGAGATACAAACAGGAGGAAATATTATGGCGACATAAATCTAGAGTACAATGGCTCAAGGAAGGGGAACATAACACTAAAGTTTTTCATCGCTCCATGATCCAACGAAGACACATAAATTGTATCACCAGGCTGGAAAATGATCAGGGTGAGAAAATTATGGATCACGAAGGGTTGGAGCGAGAGCTCACTAATTACTACAAAAATATGCTAACTGAACCGATCCCAGATCGATCTCAAGCCATCAATAAAATTTCCCAACACATACTGGTGCTTATATCACCGAAGCATAATGAAGCACTCTTAAGACCCATCACCATAGAGAAAGTGGATCAAGCTATGAAAGAGATGCTGGTGGGGAAAGCCCCTGGACCGGACGATTTTACCACGATTTTTTTCCATCACTGTTGGCTAATGGTGAGAGAAGAAGTCTGGCAACTAGTAGAGGAATCATGCACTTCTGGCAAGGTGTTATCAACCCTTAATGCAATCTTTATCACTCTCATTCCAAAAGAGTAAAATGTCTTTCACCCAAGTCAATTCTGCCCCATTTCCATTTTTAATGTCACTTACAAAATCATTACAAAGGTAATTTCCATCCGACTCAAGCCGATTCTACCTTTCATCATTTCCAAGGAATAATTCGACTATGTAGAGGGGTGACAAATTCTTGATAACATTATACTAGTTCATGAGGTAATTCACTCTCTCAAGTCCACCCGGACTCTGAGTATGCTCCTTAAACTAGATCTATCCAAAGCATTTGATAGATTAAGCTGGAAATACATAAAATACATTCTCTTGGCTTTTGGCTTCAGATCCGACTCGATCAATTGGATTCTCAATCTTATTTCCTCTGCATTTTTTTCCATACTTTTCAATGACGCTCCCTCCAAACCCTTTAAATATTCATGGGGGATAAGGCAGGGGGATCCCCTCTCCCACTTCCTCTTTGTCATCATGGCAGAAGGCCTCAACTGATAAATTAAGGCTTCCATAAGAAATGGCTCTCTCAAGGGCCTCTCTCTTCATGGGATGTAGCCACCAACCTCTCATAATCAATTCGTAGATGATACAATGCTTATGGGAGCCCCAAATTCCCATGAAGCTCGCAAAATTCATGAGATTCTATCAGAATTTTGTGATGCCTCTAGCATGGAGATCAATTTCTCCAAATCCCAGCTTTACTTCTTTAATACTCCTCCAACTATCCAAAATCATATCTCTCGTCTCCTGCACATTCTGTGGGGCTCCCTTCTATCCAATTATCTTGAGATTCCCCTTACTAACTCAATGAATCATAATATCTCTTGGGATCCTCTTCTACAATATCTCAAAAAATGTTTGAACTCTTGGACCTTTCACTATCTCAACTTAGCTGGTGGACTTGTCCTGCTTAAATCTGTCCTTTAAGCCATTCCAACCTATCTATCTTTTTTCGGTTCTAGCAGCTCCCAAAAATGTTTTAAATGTCATCTGCAACCTTCAGAGAAAATTCCTATGGAAAGGTCACAAAACTAATAGCAAATGGGATTTGGTCAGTGGGGATAAGATCTGCAAACCAAAACTAAATGGTGGACTGGACCTCTGTGATCCCAACTTGTTAAATGAAGCAATTGGAGCCAAAATTTGGTGGAGTTGGCTAAAATATCCAAAGGAACTATGGATAATACTCTGGCGGAAAAAATATATTTTGAGGATAGAATAAACTCAACTTATTTGCATAACAACTCATAATGTTGGCTCCAGCATTTGTAACACAACATGGCACAATAGCCCCATTGCTCGGGATCATGCTTTTTCAAAGATATGGGGAGGCCATAATGCCCTATTCTGGTCCGATTCATGGAAACAAATCGCTCCGCTACAATGTATGGAACATGTAAGCCATATTCAAGAAAAAATACCACATAATGAGGACTTAAAGATTGCAGATCTATGGAAAGAAGACCCTTAGACTCTCAATGTCACATAATGGAAAACTACTCACATAGACCTACAACTACTAGAGGACTATAATATCAACCCATGTCAACTTTAGGTTGCCCAAAGAAGAATTCACAAGAGGAAGGGAGAAGACATATTGCACTGGGGGCATTCCCTAAGGGAACATTTTCCATCAAAGAGGCATATTGATTGAAAGCCCAATTTCATCTCTAGCCAAAAGAAGAAATATGACATAGAATATGAAAATCCAAACTATAGCCAAAAGTATTTCTCTCCCTTTGGATTCTTACGCAAAACCAAATATTAACATGGGACAATTTGAGGAAAAGAGGGTTCGTTGGGCCCTCGGTTCACCATCTCTGCAGAGATCAAGAAGAATCAATGGAACACCTACTAAATCAATGTCCCTTTAGCCTCAACCTATGGAATGAATTTGCAAGTACTATGAGAACCTAGGGAAGGAGACAACATCACTCTCACCATCAGAAAATGGAAACAATCAGGTTTCTCCAACCCCATCCTTAACCGAATGTGGCAGCTATTGCCGGGTTTTGTGGTTTGGAAAATTAAGAAGGAAAGGAATCAATGAATCTTTCAAAACAAGTACACTAATCACACATTTTTCTAGTCACAAATATTTGGACGCATTCATGAAACCATAAGATCTCAGCGATGGAATAGTGAAGACTTAAAGGCTATCCCTAGTGAGAGACTCATACTATCCAAATGCCAGCTCAGTTTGGATCCGAACCAACAAAACA
>ML781770.1:394368-405765 GCA_009831015.1 Picea engelmannii
CTAGTTTCCATAAATTAAATTTTGATGGTGCCTCCAAGGGCAACCCAGGACCAACATGATATGGTGTAGTACTCAGAGACAAGAATGGTCAAATCACTCACATCCAGGCTTGGAATTTAGGCATTGATTCCAACAATTCAATGGAGCTTTGGAGTCTAACAGATGGGATACAAGTGGCCTCTCATGTGGGGATTAGCCAATTGATAATTGAAGGTGATTCCCATATTATCATATCCATGGCCACAAAAATTATTGATGGATTAGATGTGAAAGCCTCACCTAGATGGCACCTCCTTTACCCTCTAACTCTCCTAAACACTCTGTTGCACTTTGGCCTTAACCTTATTCCCTCACATGTTCGCAGAGAAGCCAACAAGATTGCAGATAAGCTGACAAATGAAGGTGTCTCTTTATCATGTGAAGACCTATGTTTCAGAGCAAACCATAGTCCCACACCCTCTATACTTAGGCATTGTCAAGAATTAGCCATCTCAGATTGCACAACCTCAAATGGAGTGACAATTGTACATCCATGAAATTTAAGTTAAGGTCACGTTGATGGGTAGAAGTGACCTCTCGTCAACTAGAAGGGAATAACCCGGTCCAAGGTCCTTAAAGCAAGACCCAAGCTGTTTAAATTGGCTATCTCTGACAGGTTTAATGGCTCCGTTAGCCAAAGAGAACACTAAGTTAATGAAACTACAAATAAGTAAACCAACTGGGTAACTATTGATTAAACTATTTACTATGTATACTAACATATACTATACATACTGCCTAAATACATAATTTACAAATATACAACAACAAGATTTTCGAGAAATCTTGTGAAACTAAGAGTTTATCAAGAGGAACTAAATCTCAAGTGATTTCAAAATACTAAAAGAACTACTATTAATCTACAAAATACTGCTAATCTGCTTCAATTTCAACATAACAAAAGCATGAACGTAATGGTAACAATTTTAGTTCAAATGGCTAAAGCATTTAAACCATTACTGATAAGTTACATTCGCTATCATAAATGAATGAAAATAAACAAAATTTAACTAACCTATTATTGGCCAACATTAAAAGGATGGCACTAGTTTCTATTCCTCCTATGTAAAATTCGTCCAACAACCTTCCTGTAAAGAGAAATCTATTGCAAACAGGTGCAATGAACATAATAACATCCAAAGAAAATAACTCCAACAAACAATCAAAGTCTACTTAAAACACAAAAGGAACAACTTCTTAAATTGATTCTTCATGCATGTATATAAACTTATTCTACGAAAAGGAAACAATTTCATTTAACAAAATGGGCCTCGATATGCATAAGCTATACAAATAAACTTTATATGCTATGACATACGAGATAAAATAATTCTTGTCACAAAGAATCATAAACATTGGGATGATAAGCCATTAGATTAGAAACTGAATACAATGAATGCAATTGATAACAATATTAGTGTGTTGATTAATCAGACAAAAGGTAGATTTAATTAACACAATGCTATTGCAAGAAGAACATGAAAGGTAACATTCCAACAAAATTTACTCATAGATAAACCCATAATCAAATTGGAAATAACACATTCTCCTTAAGCATTCATTTGTTCATCATCCCAATAATTTCTCCTCCCCTTTTACAAGAATAATAATCTAGTTTTTATAATGTTTACCCAAGCCAAGTCGAATTCTCCAGTAACAAAAAAATCATATTCGCCATTACGAATATGTTACAGGACAAAAATGTCAAAATAACAATTCTGGGAAAAACAGTTCAAAAAGTCGTTGATATCTGCAAAAATATTTGGTTGTTTGCAAAATGGATTCACAGTAAGCTAAATTGACATGTTTAGCAAATAGGTTTTGAACGGTTTCCTGAAATTCTCAACGGTTTGCTCAGAAATGCATCCTGAAGTTCACCTTCCGTGAACTGACGTAAATGCTTGACTTTATCTACTTGATCCTTATAGCAATGATCTGCCAAATTAAGGAATGATTTTCCAGTGCCATCGGATTTACATCTTCATGCACAAGATATCCATGCATTCTCCAAAAAATACCAGAGTTTGTTTCTCCAAAGTATAGTAAAATAATCCAAAGATCTGCCCAAATGACTATAATGAGAACCTTTGATTTGTAATTCGATTTTCTAGACTGTTGTCCCTTTTCCAAGCATTTCTGAAAATCAACGAATATAGCCAATAAATAACCAAAATACCATAGAAATAGAATGGCTACAGAATCTATGATTTTGTAGTTGTTCTTTTAAAAATAAATTTTAAACAAGCAAGAACGAAATTCACATCTCAAAAAGAAAAGATCCTTCAACAAGATACTATTCACGATCCTAATGATTAACAACCTATACCTTTACGATTTGATAAAACAAAAATGTTAACTCCAGATACATTGACTTTTCTATCATGTTCATGTTCTTTACTTCCTGATTTGTCTCTTATATTTACTAATTGAATTTCAATTTTCCATTTAGGTGGGTGGTCTTACAAACATCAACCAATACTTTGATCTATGCATCAAATAAGTATGGATATGGTTCATGTACTTATACACATTGGGATTACATGTTTGAATCTTCGCAAAGTTTGACCTTGAGAATCTGAGGTAATAACAATTTTAACAGGGGCAGACTTAATAGTTATATGGGTGCCCGATCACTGTGGTTTCTCCTCTTATCCATAAGTTTTCTTATGCCTAAACTGATCCATCAATAACACACAGGTGTAACAAGCACAATGAGTCTTTGAAGCTAATCTTGTTTTCTATGGGCGTGATACTTGCGAAGCTGATGTCGAGACCAAAGTCCATAATGAAGAAATACTAACAATCATTTCCAATAATAAGCAATTCAAGTAACAACAAATACATTGACTCTAGTTATGACACACCGAGTCTTTGATGATTCATTGAAGGCCATTTCTTCAGTAGTAATCATGACTTATAGCAAAAAGGAATCATAAAAAAAGAGTTATAACACTTTTTGGACCTTATAATCAGTTTGAGCCAGGAAGTTCTTTCGTCAACATAGAAGTCATTAAAAACCAAAACCTTGTGAGGAATGAAGTCAAAACCTTGTTTGGATTTCATGTTGGAATTCATGAAATTCAAACCGATAAATATGAAAGAAGACAACATCAAGGTCACTCTAAAAGAAATGCAAACCATTCAAATCCAATCAAATCAAAGGGAAACAAATGAAGAATGCAAATAAAACTAAAGGAACCCTAATTTGCAATCGAAACATGGTGAAGAATTTGGGGGGTTGTTGTTCACCACAACAAATGACGGCTTACTGGGTGAAGCAATTATCTCTGCTATTATAACCTGGAAAATATAAGATAATCAAGAAAAGAATATTGGGATGTTTCATAAATGCAAAATACTATATCACCAAGAAATTACTTAATCTCCGATTCTTATGAAAATAACAAATGTTGTTTTTATAAATCTAGATTCTCTTTATCAAAATTTAGAAGCTGAATAAAATAATCCCATTTTATATTTTATTACAATTAGAACAAATAAACTTTACCAATAATCAGTTATGGGAAAGAGAAAATAATCAGAGAAAGAGCCAGTTATAAATAAGGAACTCTAATACCACAGACATGGGCACTGCTACCAATAGATGTTCATAGCCTCGACATGGTTTCCTTTTAACCCACTTCAAATGCTTTTCTCTCCATTGTAGGGGTTTTATGTAACTTGCAGATCCATTAGTTTTATTTTCTTTATTAAAGATCAATTGAAGACCACTGTCCTGGCTTGGTAACCAGTTGGTGACAATGCCATTCACTGAATCTCCTATAACGAACAAGCTAGCTCGTGATGAGACCCCTTGTCTTACAACTTTACAAATTAAATCCATTACCTTGGTTTGGTGGCAAGTAGTGGTAATGTCACTACAAAAATATCCTATGATCATGGTAGGTTGACTCATAATGAGACCTCGTACCCCTCAGTCAAATTATAGTTTTGGATCAAGCTTATTTTAAATTAATCTCAAAGTGATTACCTACAGGTGGGGAAGCAGATCTGAAGACTTCTTAAAAGTAGTGGGATGGCATAGGAAGTTTTGAAATTAATCAATGCTTAAACCGATGTACTACGTTTTCCTAGAACCAATTATTTTAAAAGTAGATTGCCTGATGCCTGTTGAATGGGTTGAATATGAGCTTCCTAAGTAATGATAAAGAATTCCATAGAGACTATCAACACAATGTGTAATTGATTTAGGATCAGAGAAGAGAATTTCCAGGATACTTGTGTGTGATGTATAAAAGAAACATCTTGTTTAAGATTTCCCTTTAAAAATCAGATTCCAGGATTAAAATAACATAAACTTTTGTTGAACCAAGTGTGGTATCCGCACACAGAAAACAAACAAAATCTGATTTTTCTACATAGAAAATTAGAAACTCAAAATCCATTCAAATCAAAGCAAAACAAAGAAAACTTCAAGAAAATATAAGAACTAATTTGATAAATAAATAAATAAAACAAAACCATGCTTGAACAAACTAGCATCTCAGTGAGAATGAACAAGAACTGAATCGTTCAGTGTTTTGTGTATAAGCATGTTTCTTTCTTTAAGATAGATGAGATGCTAATTTAATCCAACTTATTATTAAAAAGAAAACAAAGTTCAAAAGAAATCAAATGAAGATAGAAAAAATCCTTAATTAAGACAGGTGCAGTTAGGTGCAGTGGTAAGTCATCGCCATGAAATCTTACGTCAAGGTAAAATTACTTTAAACTTCAAATCCTTTATCTCTTTACTCATGCTTCATAATATCTGGAATCATTGCAACATGCTTCCAAGTTTTGTAAAATAAACATTTAATCAAGACATATACGAAAAGGAAAGAGAGAATTAAAAGAAGACTTCCCTGACAACATTCAAACAATGGTTCTCTACGTGCCTTCATCATTGCATTATTCAAAAGAAAAATGTGAAAAAGCAAGAAAAACCTAGAAAGACTCTATTCCTACACCTACTCTAAATTACTTAACAAATCAGAATACTAAGTGTAGTCACATTTCCAGTGCAACCATCAGAGTAACTCCAGTCCTAGAATTAAAACAAAATCAAACATCAGTAACAAGAATGGAAGTGCATCGAAGTAAGACACAAATACATCACACTTACCTTTATAATCATCATTTAGAAACAAAGCAAACATGACCTTACCATTCCCTTGAACATTTTTGATGTATGAATCCTCCAGCCAATCTGCAATTCTGTCGTGATATGGATCACAAAAGCATGAAAGAATGTGATTGCGTCCAAAAAACTTGCAAAAATTATGGGGACTTGACATAACCATCGGGAAAGACCAAAGTGCCCCATCCTCCTGAAATTTCTCTATTTTCCCATGAATTTCTTCGTATGGAGGATATGAAAAGAATGTGTCGTGCTTACCTCCTTGATCTTTATTCACAAATAAGGTGGAGATAGCCTTATCATTCTCTGGAAACTTTCTGTGATATGAATCCTCCAGCCAATCTTCAATCCTATCATAATATGTTCATTTTTTTTTTGTAAGTGAGTGTGAAATCCTATATTACTGTAAGAAGTTATGATACAAAAAAGATAAGGGGAATCCCTTGATCTGCCAAAATGGAAACCAGTTCAGTGGTCCCAGAGTTACACTGTCTAAGATAGCAAGGGGAGGGTTGGGCCACCACCATGGGAAATTGACCCAGTCCTCCGAAATCCAGTTTGAAAAACTACACCATAACCAAAACCAGAGATACAGAAACATAAAAGGTTAGCTCCTACACTGAGAAAACTTGACCAGGGCTGATCCTGCGCTAGTCCAAGTTGATGGGGTGCCTTTCATCTCCATCCTTTCTTGCCTCATTCTCCTTCTTCTGCTCTATCGAGCGCTTCTTTCTGATACAAGTTGGGGTTCCATTCTGGTCTACTGGAGTAATTTCCACGTGGTGGACATAGCGTTGGTAAAGGTGGAATTGGCCTGCCATTCGTTCCATTTTTTCCTTTTGGCTCCACTGGTCCTCAACAAGTCTTTTTGCACTGGCCTCCAGGTTGCTGAGGCGACTCAAAATTTCTATAAGCACCTTCTTCTGGCCCCTGGTTTCCGCCCTGTTGGTCTCCTTCCGGTCAACATTCATCTTGCCTATCAACATTTTTGTTTGCTAGGCCTCCTCCACCATTTTGTGGTAGAGGGTTGTTCTGGGTTGTGTGGCCCCTGGGTTCCTTATCCCACCCGCTTCCTGAATTAGTTCTGTCCAGGTGTTACACATGAAATTTTCACACCTACGTACCTCGCCTTAAGTGTCGTAAAGTGTTGTATAGGTGTCACATACACCTTGACACCATGGAATAACCTATGTCACAACCCCTAGTCAATGTGGAGGAGGGATATATTACATGAAGGCAAAGAAATACTAAGTACATATGAATTATTATTAATATTCATGGAAAAGAAATTGATTAAGTGAGAGAATCAAGTGCACATGAATTATTATTA
This sequence comes from Picea engelmannii, assembly GCA_009831015.1. Classification (NCBI taxonomy): domain Eukaryota; kingdom Viridiplantae; phylum Streptophyta; class Pinopsida; order Pinales; family Pinaceae; genus Picea; species Picea engelmannii. The sequence continues at coordinate 400,878 of ML781770.1, forward strand.
ATATTCATGAAAAATAAAGTAATTAAGTGTGAGGATCCACCTCACATTTGGTTTCCTATTTTTTAGGGAAGGTGGAGGATCTCATGGATGGTTGAAATATTTCCTCCTTAAAATCCTTAAGAGATATTTTCTCCCCAAATATTTTAGAGATCCCTTTCTTAGTGGATCCAATGAGAGATCTTCTCCATGGTGGTTAAACCTCCAAATACTATATAATGAGGGGTTTCCATGGAGGAGAGGGAGGGGATGGAGAATTATACCAAACTTATGATCTCATAAGTGGTATTGGGGGAATGATTTGGAAGCATGAAACCTATGATCTCATAGGAAACACATAGTGAAGCGGAAGAGAATAATCAGTGAAGCTATTGTCATTCTGATCATGGAGCTTTTGAGCAAGGGTTGGACAAGGAGAGCTTGGCGAAGCTGTTGCACTTCATCCATGGCTATATGCTACGCTATGATCTCATTAATATAATATGCTTGGCCTGTTTCTTTCTAATTTGTGTTTGATATCACATGAATTTGTCTCTAAGTAGATAGGTCTGTTTCGAACTAATCTCGCTAGAGTAGGAAGTTGTTTGTACTTTTGTTTATCTTGCATGGTCTACCAAAGAGCTCAAGATCGAAGCTCAACTCAGACCATGTAGGGACAAACACCGGTAAAAGGTACATCTTTCCTCCTTCCTCCTCATGCATTAGTTTGTATAGACCTAAAAGGAAGTTAGTGACAATGATAAGCATTTTCGCCTTTTTCGTCCATCAAGTCTCCTTCCATTTCTCCTTCTTCGCTTAGTGAAAGCTCTAAAGCAAGTAGCCAGGTTGATCAGAAGAAGAAGAAACAAAAAGAGAAGAAGAAGAAGAGACCGAAAAGGACCAAGGCCCCAACAACATCAGATGTTGGCTCTAAGAAACTAGTTACTGTTAATAGTACTGGGAGTGTTGATGAGGTCAACAAGATTAAAATGAAGAATCTGAAACCCAAATTCCCTTGGAGTCATTGTAAGGGTGACCATTTTCTGAGGGATTGCCATGGTGTTCCCAAGGTCTTAGAAATGTGGTCCTCCACGTCATCGACCTCTGCTGGTCATGCCGATGATACCCCGTCAACTAGTGATGTTAAGGTTGGTAAGAAGAAGACAACTTTCAAGTTTCCTTGCATGTTATGCAAGGGTGATCATTACTCTCACCTTTGTCCTCGCATGTACGAGGCTTCTTCTCTTTTGGAAAAACTTCAACTTCCAAAGGGTTATCGTAAGCTTTCCCCCAAACCATCGTTAGTTGATGAACTGGTCAATCTGGTTCCATCCCCGGTCAATCTGGTTGATCAGGTGGTCAATCTAGTTTCATTCTCGATTGAACTACAAACCCAAGTAGCTGATCCAGTTTCGTCATCGATCAACCCCACTCTTCATCAAAAGAGTATAACCCAAGTGGTCGATTAGTTTTTATCCTCGATCGATCCCACTCTCCCGTTAGAGAGTGACTCCAAAGCGGTCGATCCATTTCCACCCGTAGACCCCATTCTCCCCTTGGAGAATGAAACCAAAGTGGTCGATCTGGTTCTGTCATCGGTCGATCCCACTCCCCCTTTGACGAGTGCCAAAGTGGCTGATCTAGTCCCTTCCTCAGTCAGTCCCACCCTTCATCCGAAGAGTGCCAAAGTGGTTGATCCAGTCCCTTCCTCGGTCAGTCCCACCCTTCATCCGAAGAGTGCCAAAGTGGTTGATCCGATTCCATCATCAGTCAATCCTACTCTTCCTTTGAAGAGTGCTTGTGTGGTCGATCCGATCCAATCATCGGTCGATCCTACTCTCCCTCTAGATAATAAACCCGATACTGCCCATGTTTTTCTCCTTGATACAGAATCTACTGTGCCGAGGGGCATTCCTCCTTCTCCCGTGAAACCCCCTCCAAGTAATGAGGCCATCCTTTTTGATTAGGGTGCGCTAACTAGACCTTGTATTCCCTCTCACATTCCTTTCCAAATTACAGTACAGGTTTGTGGTCGGGACGTTCCTCAAACGCTGATAGATGAAGGTGCATCTGTTAGTATTTTGTCTTATGTTGCTTGGTACGCTTTGGGCTGTCTGCAGCTGGCGTCGGTTACACATAATCTATTAGCTTTTAACATAAGAACTAGTCAACCTTTAGGGACCCTTCCTCAGTTTCCCGTAACTTTGGGAGGGAAAACTGTCTTTATTGAAGTCATGGTAGTCCGAGACCCCTTGGATTTTGTTTTACTCCTTGGGTAGGGTTATGTCTATTCCATGAAAGCTATTGTGTCCACTCTTTTCCATGTGATATCTTTCCCTCACGATGGAAGAATTGTGACTCTTGATCAACTTTCATTCATCGGTCCTGATGGGATTACCTCCCTAAATGGTTCTTATATGACGACAATATCACCCCCGCCACATGTCAATTATGTGACGTTGTCTCCCATGACTTCAACTTCCAACGATTTGGATCCGGTAGTTGACATGGTGATTTCTTCGATAGGATTATTGAATCTTGATCTACTTACTCCTATCGCGACCCTTGACATGTGTTCCTTCCCGAGTGATTATCTTCCATCCAGCGAAGATCTCCCGGAGGCCATGACCGAGTTTTGTCCCTTGACATGGTATCCTTCCGGAGCATTATCCTCTTGGAAGCCATGATCAAGAAGCCGCCACGAGCATAATTTCTTTTCTCTGTGGCAAGCTTGTTAAAATATGAAATAGAGGCCCTGAGCATAGTTCTTTTTCTGTGTCAAGCTCGTTAAAAAATGAAACAGTCACCTCTCTTGAACCTTCTTTTCATCCACCCTTCTCCTTTTTCTCCTCTACTAGAGAAATTGGTGACGATCTTAGAGCCGATGAATGAATTGAAGCTTGGACGGCATGTCTCCAGCCTTTGATGATCATTCTGGAGTTAAGCCACTAGCCTTCAATCTGGGGGCATACTGAGCTTAGTCTTTGTTCTTTCTCGTGCTCAAAAATACATGAGAATGCATCCGGGTAAACTTTTATCTCTTTTTCGGACCTGTATGGATACACGAAAAAGGAACTCCCTGGAGTCTCCTTTAAGATCTTTTCAGACTCTCTAAACATGAAAAGATTGCCGAGTGATCTTGCTTCCTTTCCCACTCGTTAAAAGGTTTGAAAGGGCGTCTTTCAAGTGATAATTTATCTCTTTTTCGGCCTCGCAAGACTAACATTACGAAAAATGACAACATTGGAGTCATCTTTAAGTCATTTTCAGACTCTCTAAAAATGAAAAACTACCGAGTTTACCTTCTCTGAACTTGTTAAACAATCATACATTGAAGGGCCCATATGGGACCGAACCCTTACTTCTTCCAGTTCGTTAAACAAAGGAAGAGGAACTTACCGAAGGTGAGTTATATCGAGCATGTGTTACCCTCCTCGAGCTCGTTAAATTAAAAAGAGGTACTCGTCTATCTGGATGAGGGAAAAAATTGAAAGAAGCAAGCCAAGCAGTTTTTGAGAACATTATCAAGCAACTCTTAGAGTCGTCCTTGAACATGGCACTTTGTCTTTGCACACATATTAATCCGTCGAACCTCTGCATTGAACCAATCCTCTGATTTTTTCTTACTCCTTTGGGTCACTCGACGAAAGTCACAGTATCCATTGCATCATAGTGTTTTGGTCCATGTCATGTTTCTGATATGTTGTGCCTCAGTGTTCAAGGGAAGTATCCGCCTCGAGAGTCAGCCATCACAAATATCTTGTCTCAATACCCGTGTCAATCCATGTTCATTTGATCTACCAATTGCATCTCTGTGTCTGTTTCGTGTCGTTGATGGGGGATACATCAAGGCCCTCCTTCGACTAGTCTATTCCTGTCGACTTCAACACATTATCCAGGAACTAGACTTAGAAACCAATTAGTACTTTGGTACCTACATGCCTTAATGGCAGGCCTCCTCACGTTCCATAGTGGGTTTACATCATTGAACTTTGATCGGATGATTCCACGGATGTTTGACTTCAACTCATCCATTCACATTCGTTGGAATGTACTAGGGTACCTTGGGAATCATTGACATCAATGGTGATTTCCCTCGCGCTTGTTAACAGTTTATATCATTGACCGGTAATCAAGTGGTTTCTGCCATGTTCGACATCAGGACATCTATTCACATGGTTAGATTCGTATTACATCGAGATCGGTTAGAAGACCCTAGGTTGAGTGATCACTCTGATATGTACTTTGCCCAGGTTGCGACGGAGTTTCTCTTGAACAATGACACATATACTGTTACATAGATCCACTTTGTATTGGTCATGGCTATGTCTTGTCATCTCGTAGATCCACTGTGTATTCTTTGTGGCTACAATCAATTCAGGTCATGGGAGTATAGATCCACAATGTATTTTCGGTGGCTATACCTTTTATCAATATAATTAAGGATCCGCAGTGTATTTTATGGCGGCCATATCTTGCAAGTCTTGATCACCCAAGCATAGGTATGCCTGCCTTGGGTTTGAAACATGTCATAATATTTGTTGGATGTTTGTGTGCAGATTCTACTAGGTTCTCTGAGTCTACACCCTTGCTTTAAATATTTGTAAAGTGTTTCGACCATCATTCTCTCTTCTGACCTCACACTTTAGGGGGCATTCTGTTACACATGAAATTTGCACACCTAGGTACCTCACCTTAAGTGTCGTAAAGTGTCGTATAGGTGTCGCATACACCTTGACAACATGGAATAACCTATGTCACAATCCCTAGTTAATGTGGAGGAGGGATATATTACATGAAGGCAAAGAAATACTAAGTACATATGAATTATTATTAATATTCATGGAAAAGAAATTGATTAAGTGAGAGAATCAAGTGCACATGAATTATTATTAATATTCATGAAAAAGAA
>ML781770.1:405815-419464 GCA_009831015.1 Picea engelmannii
TTTCCTCCCCAAAATCCTTAAGAGATATTTTCTCCCCAAATATCTTAGAGATCCCTTTCTTAGTGGATCTGATGAGAGATCTTCTCCATGGTGGTTAAACCTCCAAATCCTATATAATGAGGGGTTTCCATGGAGGAGAGGGAGGGGATAGAGAATTATACCAAACTTATGATCTCATAAGTGGTATTGGGGGAATGATTTGGAAGCATGAAACCTATGATCTCATAGGAAACACACAGTGAAGCGGAAGAGAATAATCAGTGAAGCTGTTGTCATTATGATCATGGAGCTTTTGAGCAAGGGTTGGACAAGGAGAGCTTGGCGAAGCTGCTGCACTTCATCCATGGCTGTAAGCTACACTATGATCTCATTAATATAATATGCTTGTCCTGTTTCTTTCTAATTTGTGTTTGATATCACATGAATTTGTCTCTAAGTAGATAGGTCTGTTTTGAACTAATCTCGATAGAGTAGGAAGTTGTTTGTACTTTTGTTTGTCTTGCAGGGTCTACCAAGGAGCTCAAGATCGAAGCTCAACTCGGACCGTGCAGGGAGACACACCAGTAAAAGGTACATCTTTCCTCCTTCCTCCTCATGCATTAGTTTGTATAGACCTAAAAGGAAGTTAGTGACCATGATAAGCATTTTTTGTCTTAAGAGTTAAGAGTCTAGCTCTCAAGAGGAGATCTACCTATCCACAGGGAGATTTTCCTTCAACACCAGGCTTTGCCCTTGTGAGCGGTGTTGATTTCTCCCTCCGACCTTTTGATGGTCGCTTTTCCCTTTGTATCGACCTGCATGAGAATGGTACCCTTTACTTCTCTAGCCGCTTGCTCCATTCTTGTCATCCTTCAGATGTTTGTTGGAGGTTATTTCCCCTGGGGGCCTCTCTTACTTTGGGTTTTCTTCATTCGTACCATCTCGGATTGCTTGTGGTGGTTGTTGCTTTAGGTTCTTCTCCCGTTCCTATTCACCCCTTCCTGGTAAGTAAGATGGCCTCTGTAATTGCTTCTCTCCGGTTTGTGGCTGTGCCTGTTATTTCTTCTTTTATGGGATCTCCCCGGCTGCTGCCTCATCCTGGAAAACATGGTCTGTTCATAAAGGTGTCCCTTCTAGTCCCTTTTCATTGTTTCAGAGTGTGTGTGCTTGATAGCCCTGCCATAATCCCTACGCCAATGCTTTGCACAAAAATCATTCCCCCCACCGTATCGGTACTTGGGTGAGGTATACCCTTACTTGACCCTAGAAAACCCTTTCATCCTTCGTCCTTTGTCGCCTATTGGTTATATTTTCTACTTTCCTATGGACAACCCTTGCACTTCTTCCTATTGACAGGACCGTGGTGTCATACCTGCTCTTGATGTGTGATCTGGATCTGCATTTTAACTCGTGTTTGATTGGTGGGCTATCAGATTTTGCCTGGATCCTAAGTGCCCTTTAGTTATTCCTACGCCTCTAGTCTCGATGTGGTCATCCATACTTCGACTGTTGTCACAGTCTTTTGCCGCTAGTTGGTTGCAATCTGTTTGGAACTGTTGGAGAAATTTCTATTTTCGACACACTAGTTCAATGGGAGTTAAATAACTAGTTCTATTTAGACTTTCTATTTTTACCATCACTATTATGCATGCATGCATTCCTAAGGAAAACTAATTGCTTGATTGCTTTTCTTAATTATGGAATGCTTTTCCCTATATATGAGTGTATTCCACTTATTCATTGTATCATATTGATCATGATCTATGTATCAATCATCAACTCATTGGAGTAGTATTAATATATTTTTTCATTCTTCCATATTGAATCTCTCTTCCTTTCTTGATAATCTTTATTTATACTTGCTATAGCTAGTCCATGAAACACTGACATGGTATCATAGCTATGCTGCTTGGAGCAAGCCAGACAAGCCAAAGAATAAGGAAAATCAGAGTTTCGGCGAGCTAAATCCGTGGTCATAAATTTCAGCAGTTATTCCTCCCAAACTACTATGTTTTTTAGGAAACGACCTGCTATGAGAGTAAATAGGCCCATTTTGGAAGTGGGTTTTCAACCGTTTGGCAATATTCTTTACCGTTTGCTCAGAAAGTGAGCCGCAAGATAGCCTTCTGAAACTGATACGAATCTGTGGTCGTACCTTTCCACATTCATTGCTCCCAAAATATTACATTTTGGAGCAAACGACTCGCTTGGAAAGTAAATCGGCCCATTTGGGAAGTGGGTTTTAAACCGTTTGGAGAGATTCCTCACCCTTTACTCACAAAGTAAGTTGCAATATCATCTTTTGAAACTGATATGAATTCTTAATTTCTTAATTTTTCACTTGCAGATTGAGAGTAAATTTTTAGGGGTTCTTGGAATCAGTGGGAGAGATGGATGTGACAACTATTATACAGTCAAACTTGGTGGTAATCCTCACCCCATACAATTATTTTGATTGTAATCCCAAGGCGAAATTCCAACTCAAAATAAAAGGACTGTATAATTTGATGATGGCAACAAAAACATAACCTACATCAACGATTGAGAAGATGAGATGGGCGAACCGTAAGGATGAGGCCACATGACTACTTCTTGAGTTAATCTCCACTAATTTGTGGTTTCATGTTGCCACATGCAAGACTCCAAATGAGATTTGGACCACCTTGGAAGGAATCTTTGGAAAGCAGGATGAGATGTGAGGTCATATGCTTGAGGTAGAGTTGAATACCTTAGACCCTAAAAGTTTTGATAATATACAATATTTTTTTATTAAATTTAAATCTTTGCTATTAAGCTTGGGTGAATGTGGTATTGATAAGTATACACAAGAGAAACAACTTATTCTAACAATCTTGGCCAAGCTAGGACCAAAATACACTGTATATGTCTCCAATTTCCATTTTGGCAGATGTCTTTTTGGAACAAATTGGAAAATGCCTACGTTGGATCAGTTCATTGAGTCTCTTACACAAGAGCAGACAAAAATCATACATATGGGCCTCATGAAAGATCCCAAAGCACATGCACTCACCATGCAGGATGGAAAAGGGTCATTCAAACATAATAGGAAGGAGGGATATTCCAAATCCTTTAATGATTCTTCATGTTCCAAAGACTCTTCAGATTCCAAGAAGAAGAAGAAGGGAAATCAATGCACTTACTACAATAAATTGAATCATGAAGAATCCACTTGCATGAAGAAACAAATGGATCTTATGTCACATGCACTTCAGCAGAACAACCTTGGAAACTTCATTCCAGAGGGAGTCAAGAAGCAAAAAGAAGAAGATCTTGCTCCTAAGAAAGGTAATCATCATGCTCTCGTTGCAATTAATTCCTCATCTGATTCATGGATTATAGATTCTGGTGCAACCCATCATATGGCAGCGAAAGATGAAGTTTTCTCTTCTTTGAGTCCATGCTCAAGACCCCCTATTCTCATGGGGGATGATACTCCAGTAGTAGTAGTAGGAGAAGGGAGAGTGGAACTCCACAATGACAGTTTTGAGAATGTTTTACATGTTCCAAAGCTTTCTATGAATCTACTCTTAGTTTATCAGATCACTCAGAAAGGAAAAAATGTTGAATTTACATCAGATTCAGTTTCAGTAATTGACATGCATAACAATTCCATTATTGCAATTGGTGAGGTAGATCACAAGTCAAGGTTGTATAAATTCACTAAGTTTTCTGACGATGACTCCTCTATTCTACTTACACGTAAGGATATTACTTTGCATCCACCTCCATTGAAACATGCATATACTCTTGTTCTTCCATCAGTTTCAGACATCAGAGATGATTCCATACACTCAGATTCTATACATGGAAATAAGCAGGTAGTATATCCAGATAAGAAGCCAACTCCAAAGCTTCAACAGATGCCCAAGAAGGCACATACCACACTTCAGGCAACAGGAAACCTTGCAGGGAATCCATTGGATTCAAGGAGGACTTGATCTCAGCATGAGGATCCTTCTCATGTATTTTCAGCTTTAGAACTTGCGATGCCCATGCATTGCTATGTGGTTCTATCTACTGATCCACATAACTACAATAGGGTTGTGGGAAATCCATTATGGCAGGCAACCATGCAGAAGGAGTATGACTCACTCCTATAGAACCCGACTTGGAATCTGGTTCCACATTCACCAGAAAGGAATATTTTCAGGTGTAGATGGGTCCACAGGATCAATAAGTACAAGGCCTGATAGGTTGCCAAAGGAATTCATTAGATCCATAAAGATTTCTACATCTTCATGAAGACTTTCAATCAACAGAAGTTCCAGACTTTGCGGGATCATCTTGCGGTGAAGAACACAGTTGCCTAGCAGCTGTTATTTTCTTCTTTTGATACATTATCTTTTGAGGGGGGGTTTCGTTCCCATATGGTTTTCCCTCTTTCCTCACTTTTATTCAGTGTTCATTAGTTGCATTGTACATGAGTACCTAAAATGGCCTAGTAGTTGGGACTCATTTTTTACTTCATAGTGATGTTCAGGGGGGGTGTTGGAGAAATTTCTATTTTCGACACACTAGTTCAGTGGGAGTTAACTGACTAGTTCTATTTAGACTTTCTATTTTTACCATCACTATTATACATGCATGCATTCCTAAGGAAAGCTAACTTCTTGATTGCTTTTCTCAATTATGGAATGCTTTGCCCTATATATGAGTGTATTCCACTCATTCATTGTATCATATTGATCATGATCTATGTATGAATCATCAACTCATTGGAGTAGTATTAATATATTTTTTCATTCTTCCATATTGAATCTCTCTTCCTTTCTTGATAAGCTTTGTTTATACTTGCTTTAGCTAGATATCCTGTGTAGGTTTCCATGAAACATTGACAGAAACTGCCCATGCAGGATGTTACTCCAAATAATGTCCAGTTCTGGTCCTTCTTTTTCAACCCCCTCGTTAGCGATTATGTTTCAATCCATTTGATGACCTCTGTACCCAGTGCAACTCCACTGTGATCCTCGTTTGCAAGTACTCCTAAATTTTTTGCAGGGAGTGTGCCAAGTGCCAGTGCCTCTGGATTTTGCCCACTCTGGTACTGTTTTGGAGTCTCCTTACTGTGTTGATAACTAACGTGGAATCTCCTTACTGTGTTGATAACTAATGCGAAATCTCCTTCCACTATGACGTTTGTCATCCCTTCCCGACTTAGAATCTCCAGGCCATTCTCCAGGGCTCCGAATTCCATGGCGTTGTTGGTTGAGTTTCCCAGAATCCCAGCGTACAGCTAGATGATATTTCCTTTACTGTCCCTGATTACTCCTCCCATTCATGTTCGTCCTAGGTTACCTTTCGATGCCCCGTCAAAATTTAGCTTGAGGGAGCCTAAAGGTGGTGGTTTCCAGTTGCGCTCACCTACTTGGGGTTGTGGTTTCCGTCTAACCTGGCTGGGGTTGCGTTCATCTTTCAGGTGGAAGGCTTCTAGGATTCGGGAGTCCTGGTCTGTGAGTTGTGCTCTGCTTGTCTGACAGTTGCAACTTTGTACCGTTTCTCTTGTCATGGAGATTATTGTTTCCTTGATCTTCCCTTTCGACCGACTTTGGTTTCTGAAGATGCGCCGGTTCCTTTCCTTCCATATTGCCCATATGATCATTCCTAGGATGAGTGTCCAATAGAGATTCACCTCTTCATTTTCGGTGTAGTTCTCTTTCCAGATATTGATAGTTGCGGCAATGTTACCTTGGATACTATTGGACCGTCGGAAGATACCTTCCACCCAGTCCCAGAGTTCTGTTATGTAGGTGCATTTGTCAAGGAGATTGTTCGTTGTTTCTTCCTTAGGTTGACAGAGGTGACATCATGATGGACCTATGAATCCCCTTTTCCTTAAGTTTTCCCAAGTTAGAATTCGGTTGTTGAGTATTAACCATTGGAAAATTTTTATTTTTGGCCAGTGGGGGCTATTCCAAAGCTTATCCCATTATTGCGTCTGGTATTCTTGGTCTTGGTCCGCAATATAGTGTTAGACTTCTTTCAGATTGAATTCCCCATCATCTTTTTGTCCCCATCTCACTGGTCATCTCCTTCCATGACTGCTATTTTTTGTCTTCCCAATCCTTCCTCCACTGCTTTTACTATTGTTGCATTTTGGTCTCTATTTTGTGGAATGAGAGTGTCCCAGATTCTCCATTTTTTGTGATCTGTTTCCTATTTCCAGTATTGGTATACTTTGGTTTTGCCTTGCACCATTAGCTCCTGTTGGAGTTCCTCCCTGTCCGGGTTCTCCATTCTTGGTTCCTGTTGCCAAGTGTCCTCCCAGAATCTGGCTGTTCTACCATTCCTTACTTCCCAAAAGCTGTGTGTCTGAATCCAGACTTTGTTGTACCAGGCTAGGTTCCAGATGGTTGAACCTTCCCTGGTGCCTCTAAAGTAGATTCTATCCTGGTCGTGGATGTCCGAGGTGTACTTTTCCTTCCACATGTTTACCCATGGTGTAGTAGTTTCTTTGACCCAACACCACCAGAGTTTCACCCCGTAGGCGTCATTGGTCACTTGCGGGTCTTATAGCCCCAGGCCTCCTTTGCTTTTTGGTTTACAGACCTTCTCCCAAGCCACCAGGGCCCATTTTTTCTTTGTTTCCACACCTTTCCACATGAAGTCCCTTTGGATGGTTCTTATTTTTTGTAGTATCCCCTGGGGGGTTGGGAAGACAAACATCATAAAGGAAGTGATTGCTTGCAAAACAGACTTGGTTAGAATAAGTCTTCCGGCTTGGTTGAGGGATATGTACATCCAAATTTTTACCCGCTCTTGTAACTTGTTTATTATTCCTTCCTAGGTTGACATTTTGTAATCTTTTTCTGTCAGGGGAACGCCCAAGTACTTAGTTGGGAGTGATATTCGTTCAAATCCCAGAATGTTGGCAAAATTCCTTTGGATTGCGGGGTTGGTATTGAAGAAGAAGATCATCGACTTGGGATGGTTGATCTCTGCACCATTCAATCCAGCTGATCCAGTGCTGGATGAAACCAAAGGCTTCCAAAATATTGACCATATAGTGCCAGCTAATTTTGTCATAAGCTTTTGCTAGGTCCAGTTGTATTATCATTCCCCCTCTCTTCTGAAGCTTCATGGTGTGGATTAGCTCGTGGGCATGGATGATATTGTCCATTATTTGTCTTACTTCCACAAAGCCTGGCTATTCTTGTGAGATCAGTGTGGGTAGGAGGGGTTTCAGTCTGTTTGCTATAACTTTGTAGATTATCTTATAAACCACATTGCACAACGCTATAGGTTTGTAACGGTTAGGGGTTTTGGCTTCATTTTCTTTGGGGATTAGAGTGATCATTGTAGCATTTAGCGCTTTTAGGATGGAGGTTGACCTTCTAGAGTCTTCTACTACCTTATAAATGTCATGTTTGATGATTTCCCAACAGGATTTGAAGAACTCCACTGTGAAGCCATCTAGACCTAGGGCTTTCCCATTGGGCATCTCCTGGAGTACTTGGTCAACTTCCTCCTTAGCAATTGGTTTGTTTAGGTTGAAGTTTTGTTCCTTGGTGACCAAGCGGGGGATATGCTGGGTTATCCTTTGTATGGCCTCTGTTTTGTCTTGGTTGGGTTCCTGGGCTATCCTTTGGAAGTGGTTTACCAAAGCGGTTTCAATCACCTTATGTGATTCTCACTCTATTCCATCCTAGTCCTTAATCTTTAGGATTTTGTTATGGGCTCTTCTGGCCATGGTTATTCCATGAAAAAACTTGGCATTCCTCTCTCCTTCCCTTAGCCATCTGATATGAGACTTTTGACGCCAAAGTGTTTCTTCCCGCTGGAAACAAGTCTCCCATTCTTGGGTCATCTGGATCTCCTCTTTTTTCCGTTCCTCCGTATAGCCCTCCGAAATGCAGGTTTCCTGGAGTTTTTTCATTTTTTCTTCTATGATTTTTTTTCTCTTAGTTTATATTCCCAAAGGTGTCCTTGTTCCACTCCTTGAGCTTATATTTGATGTACTTTAGTTTCTTATAGAGTTGTAACATCCTTGTCCCTTTCTCTGGTTGCTCCTCCCGCCACCACTATTTTATTCTTTCCTTGAAAGTCGGGTGTTCAATCCAGAATTTCTCAAATCTAAAGGGTCTGTTCTTTGGTGTGGTTTGGAAGCCTCCTTCCAGTTGCATTGGACAGTGATCAGATCCCCCCCCAGGGAAGGATGTTGCAATCTAGGGTTAGCCCTTGCATAATGATTGACTCCGATACTAGGAATCTGTCGAGTCTTGTTGCTACCTGAAACTGGTTCATCCGTTTATTGTTCCAGGTGAACTGGCCATTCTTAGTTTTGAGATCTACCATCTCTGTTGTGTCTATGAATTTTGAGAAATCTTCCGCATCCCGATACAATCTTCTTGTACCTCCTTTTTTCTCTGTAAGTGAAGTGATGATATTGAAGTCCCCTGCCAGGATCCATTGGAGGTTGGTGGATCAGGTTTTTAGGTCTTTTATGTCGCGGATCACTCCTCTCTTTTCCTCTGACACTTGGGGTCCATACACATTAGTGCAGAGAATCACCTCTGTGTTTCCAATGATTTGTAGGTGAACCGTCAGGGTGTGCCTGGTTGCTTCGGCTGCTATTAGGCTTAGGACTTGTGGGTTCTACAAAGTGAGAATACCTCCTGCCATTTGGTGGTCTCCGATAGTTACTGTCTTGTACATGCGCCATTGTTGTTTACTGATAGCCTCCATTTTGTCTGTAGTGCATTTCATCTCTTGAATGAAACACAGATTCGATTGTTACTGCTTTAGTCTATTCCTAAGGATTGTTTGCTTCCTTGGGCTGTTTAGGTCTCTTATATTCCACGTTATGACCTTCATTTAAACATGTGGGGGGGAGTTGGGGAAGAGTTTCTCGATCTTACCCGAGTTTATCGGTAGCGCTCCAAGCTCCTATAGTGCTACGCTGTTTGATTTTCTGCCCTTTTTCCTCCTCGTCTGCTTGGGTGAGAGCTGTGGTTGTCCCTCGCCGGCTTTTACTGCTAGGTGTCCTATCTCTCTGTGTGTGCATTTTAGTCCTCTAGCTTTGGCTTCCTCCCTTAGGAGAAACATGTACTGAATGCGGTCAAGTTGCTCTGTTGGTACATTGTCTACTCCCTTCCTTTTCCATTGCTCCAGTATGTTCAGGAGATCTATCCCTTACCTTTCCACGAGGTATCTGAGATAAGGGTCTTCTGTTCCTACTTCGCTTGGGGTCATTTCCGCATCTCCTTCTGCGTCTTGCATGGGGGTGTTTTCATCTTTGTTTTCTCCGTCCATCGGGGTTGTGCAACTCCCCTGTGACGTCTTGTTGCTTGGCCGGTCGGTGGGTTCGTTTGTTGCCTGTTCTCTCACTTCTTGAGATTTTTCCGAATCCCTTTCGGCTTCTGCCCATTTATTGGTTTTTTCCCTTCCTTCCATTTTATTCTGGGTCTCTGGGTTATTTCCTGCTGGAGTTTTACCTTGCTTTTTATTTGCTCTGTTTCTGGGGTTCGGTTTTATAAACCCTTCCTCATCCTATTGTGGTTTGGGGTTTTTCGCTTCCTGTTGTTTATTAAGAGGGCATTCTCTGATCAGGTGGCCATGTTCATGGCATCTTCTGCATCTAAAGGGGATCTGTTCGTAATATATGTTTTGGATCCATTCCTCATCCTTGAATTCCAGACTTATGGCTTCTGGGAGTGCTCGAGACACGTCCATCTCTATGCAGATTCTTACGTAGGATGTATATCTCCCTTTGAGGGTGGCTTCTGAGGTCTTCACATATTTCCCCAGTTTGTTTCCTATTACTTCAAAGGCAGAGGGAAATTAGTAGTCTAAAGGTAAGGAATAAAATCTCAGCTAGACTGACACCTTTTTGAACGTCACTTTCTCTGGAGAGAAATTTTCCTTCCATGGTTGCATGTACAGTCCTATTGAGGCGTGGAAGTATGGACCTCCCTCAAAGACTCTATCCTTGTCCTCCAGGTTCATGAATATTATTGTGAAGAAGCTTTTCGAGCCCAGGTGGAGCTCCACTTCTCCATTTGGCTTCTAGTGATATTTAATCTAGTTGCGCAGTGTTTGTTCTGTGGGCCACAAACCCATAAACTTACAGATTAGCAAATGTGTCTTCATCTGGTCCCTGTAGAGTTGCGTTTGTGGGTCCTCCAGTATCACCTTGGGTATCATTGCTATTTTGGGTTTGCATAGGTTGCACCCTTCTATCCCATTTGGTTTCGCTGTATCTTGCGCCTCACTCTGAGTTTCTCTGGTTTCTTCCCCCATGCACTCGTTTTTGTCCTGGTTCCTTTCCTGACCTTTTCCTGGGTCTGATCCCGAGGTTCCTGTCATTGGTGCCTTAAAAAATACACCTCTTGGCCCTTTCCCTCTATCCACCACTACCTGTTTGTATGAAGGGGTACCCTTACCCCCCCCTTTGGTGCTCATGCTGCTCTCTGCTATGACTGCGACTACCAAAACCTAGCTTACTGTTGCTCCAAACCCTAGCGAGATCCTTTTTCTCTACAACATATCATGATATGTGCAATTACCAACATAAGATTGTTTGAAAGAAATCAAAGTAAAAAAAGACTTTTGACGAGAATAGTGTACTATATTGGCACGGAAAGAAACTTGTAAAAGAATCTCGGTGTTATTGGTAGGATTAAAATAGTGAGAACCCATCATAGTTTTTAATTGAAAAAGAAGTGCCACGTTCTCTTGATAATCCTCTTCATAATTAACTATTTGAGATGAACCACATGGAACAACCAATATTTTTGAACAGTCATCACTAGTAGTAGTATAATTTGGTTGATTATAATTTACGATCTCAAATAATTGATTATGGTAAATATAAGATCCTTCTTTAAACACAGATTGAGGTGAATGAACAAAAGACACGATTTGAGACCCTTTTAAAGAATTTCTAAATTCCCCCACGGATGATTGATTAGAATAAGAAGTAATATGTTCATGGGTAGAAATATTCTCCTCTTTATCTTCTGCACGAAAATCACTATTAATTTGTACTTGATTATATAACACATAATTCACTCCAAAGTGATCTGGAACACATGATTGCGTAGCATAATGATAAAAAAATATCAGGGTACAATGAATAATATGTAGAAGAATTGAGAAGAGAAAATGCATCTCTTGAAATGATAGGCATATGTGTTTCGAATTATGGGTTTTCTTCCTCTTCTTTCTTTTTAAAAGAACACAAGATATTTTCCAAGACTAAATTATGTTCATCGTAAAAGGGTGAATGTGAGAGAAAATTACTAGAATTAGATGATTCATTACTAGTTCGATTAATGATGTCATGTCCCACTAATTTATCTTGAACTTGTTCACATAAGTCAGGGGAAGTTTTACTAACAATATGGTCACCAAATGCACATTCCATCCATTTTATTTCAGAAACAGTTGTAGCATCTTGGAGAGTTTGACAAATGTCTCCTTTTAAATTCAAGGTTCCTTCCTTAATAAAAGAATAATTATCAGGAGTGACAATCACATCTTGTAAAATATCATGCTGCTTCTGATCCGAAAAAATGAAAGAAGTCGACAAAAAATGTGGTGTTTCTACAACTTCCAGACCATCCTGAAAATTCAAACTAACCTAAGACTGAGTATTAATGCTCAATTCAGATCGATTAATCAATTGATCTTGCTTGTTTGAGAGAGAAACGAGATATCGAAACCATTAATCAATAAGAGGCGTTTCTTTCAAAGGGAACATAGTACAAACATGTACAAGCCTAATTGAAAAATCTTCTAATGATTCATTATTTTCCTTCCTTAAGCAACTTAATTCTCCACCTAATTCATCATAATCAAAATTGTTAAAATCAGATAAAAACTCAATTACAAACCCAAACCAAGAATGAATAGAACTAGCTCGAAAGGATTCAAACCAACATCTAACCCGTCCTCGAAAAGTGAGCGCAAACAATCTGCATACAACATTAAGATCAGTGATATTATACTTTAAACACTTAGAACAAAATTTATAAAGATGATCTTGTGAAGTTGTATTCCCTTCACCATCAAAGGTAAACTTTGACAAGAGAGCAGTTGTCTTGTTGGGGATAACTGGTAATGAGAAATGGAAAGCATGTTCCAACACAGGGATTTGGGTAGGAGCCATGTGAAATTAAATATATTGAAATTGAGAGTCCTCAAGGCCAGCTTGTCAGTCTGGTCTGCCTTCTAGTGCATTTCAATATGACATAGAAGAACAATTTATAGATATGGAGTTATGATAGGCTAAGGGGTAAAACATTTAACCATTAAATTTGCCTCAAGCCCTCCTTCTAGCACCATTTTTTGATGGGCAGAAGTGACCTCTCGTCAACTAGAAGGGAATATCCTAGTTCGAGGTCCTCAAAGCAAGACCCAAGCCGTTTAAATTGGCTATCCCTGAGAGGTTTAATGATTGTGTTAGCCAAAGAGAACACTAACTTAACAAAACTACAAATAAGTAAACCAACTGGGTAACTACTGATTAAACTATTTACTATGTACACTAACATCTACTATACATATTGCCTAAATACAAAATTTACAAATATACAACAACAAGATTTTTGAGAAATCTTGTGAAACTAAGAGTTTATCAAGAGGAACTAAATCTCAGACAATTTCAAAATACTAAAAGAACTACTATTAATCTACAAAATACTGCTAATCTGTTTCAATTTCAACATAACAAAAGCATGAATGTAATGGTAACAATTTTAGTTCAAATGGCTAAAGCATTTAAATCATTATTGATAAGTTACATTCACTGCCATAAATGAATGAAAACAAACAAAATTTAACTAACCTATTATTGGCCAACATTAAAAGGATGGGATTGGTTGCTATTTCTTCTACATAAAATTCGTCCAATAACCTACCTGTAAAGATAAATCTAAAGTCTACTTAAAACACAGAAAGAACAACTTCTTAAATCGATTCTTCATGCAGGTATATAAACTCATTCTGCGAAAAGGAAACAATTCCATTTAATAAAATGGGCCCCGATATGCATAAACTATACAAATAAACTTGATATGCTATGACATACATGATAAAATAATTCATGTCACAAAGAATCATAAACGCTGGGATGAGAAACCATTAGATTAGAAATTGAATACAATGAATGCAATTGATAACAATATCAGTGTGTTGATTAATCAGACAAAAGCTAGATTTAATTAACACAATGCCATTGCAAGAAGAGCATGAAAGGTAACATTCTTGTTAGGGTCCTATAAATTATAGGAAATCTCATCATTCAATTTTTCATTTGTTGTTGTTCTCATGACGAAAGCACCTAGCTCGATGGTTTCCTTGATGATGTTGTCGCTCCCTCCATCCTTCATTCATCATCCTACTGCACCATTCATTCACTTCTGCGCCACTCACCCCCTTGCCCATTCATCTTATTGGCCACATCTCACCACCACTCATCCCTGCATAAGATAATGGTAAATTAACATAGGATAAACAATAATGGCTATTAAATTAACAATGTTAATACTAGTGTAATTAAATTAGTATAATTGGGTTAGTATAATTAGATTAGAAATTATATTAGTGCACTAATAATTAATTTTAAATAAATAATTAATAGTCACTAAATAATCAATAAATAAAAAAAACAAAACCAAAACATTATTAAAAAAAAAAAACATTAAAAACAA
>ML781770.1:441989-467500 GCA_009831015.1 Picea engelmannii
TCCACCAGAGAAATTGCCAGGTCCTTCCTTTATTATTATCCAGCATATGAAGGGATACAACCTACAACAAACCCGCTGTAACTTCCTCTTCTTTCTCTCACAATCTCCTATCTCAGAATACAATATTCACCATCAATCATAGCTGCAATACATTTCCCTCATAAAAGAGGGTTGCCTTCTAGGGAAAAAAACCCTAACATAATTTCTACCGTTAGATCTACAACCTTATAACCCTAACCCTAACCCTAACCCTAACCTGGACCCCGCAGAGGGGGTACCCCCCCTCTGCACTCCCCCATGTGGAAGAGTGTACATACTTCTGGGGTGTAAATACTTCATGGGGTATAAACACGGCTGAAAGTAAAATACCTTTGAATCAGGAAGATAATCAGGCTCCACAACCAACAAAAATCATGAAATGTTTTAGCCTCTACAAAAACCACTTATCAAAACCTTTTTCAGATTAAAATCCCTTTCGACAAAATCCTACTTGCCTCCAATGTCTATTTATAACTTCACACCCTACTAAGTTTCATTTTAAGATGGCCTTGTTTTAGATAGCCTAGGGAAAACCATACTTCATAATCGATGAAATTTAGGCTACCACAACATGCATGTCCTTTATGGACACAATTTATAGTTTTCTAAACCAATGACTAATTTTTACTTTAAAGCTATAGCAAATTCATTACCCTAAAATACAAGCAGAAGAGCCACATTTTCCTCTAAACCAAACTAGCTTTGGGATAGTTTAAATGGGAAGAGAAGATATGAGTACCTCTTATAATATTATGGCCACTATCAATTCCAACTAGACCAAACAATATATTGTTGACCTTTGGTATATCCTAACTATCATGTTTTCCTTGACTTTTGACAAGCTAGATTGGCAAGGCTTAGAGTAGAAGTTGTCCTTTTTTTTTCAAGGTTTAACTTGGCTAGAAGTTAAGCCCTTGGGTGGAGTCAAAGTGGACATCACACTAAAAGGAAAATTCATTGGCCAAAAGGTAGTCATCCTCAACTAGAATCTTTATTACATTGGAGAATCTTTAACTATGTGTCATATATGTAGTGCTATTTATCACTAAAAAATTGGTTCTAACATGCACTTATGCTAACTCTACTAGAATTTCTTCTATTATTTGTGTTTTGGTTCTCATGTCAACCTTTAGGGAGAGCACAACCTTCCCTCATTCTCCTTCTAAGGACATTTTTCACCTACTTCCTTTAATTGTCCTTTAGTAACCTCACACCCTATTAAGTTTGACTTTAAGATCGACTCAGTGTATGAAATTTAGTCTACCACAACACACATCTCCCTTGTGAACATTATTCATATATTTCTCAACCAACAACTTTTTTTTTCTTTAAGGCTATGGAAAATCTATTGTCCCAATATACAAGCAAATGACCCACCTTTTCCTTTAACCCAAACTTGCTTTGAAATAGTCTAGATAGGAAGAGAATACATGCCCTTATTAGCTTATGGCCACTATCAATGTCATCTTGATCAAACAAGATATTGTTGACCTTCAATATATTCTAAATATCATGTTTGTCTTGAATTTTCAAAGGCTTATAATAGAAGCTCTCCTTTTTATTTGTTAAAAGTTCAATTAGTCAAAATCCAAACCCTTAGGAAAAGTTGAAGAGGACATCACACTAACAAGAAAAATCACTAGCGAAAAGGTAGTCATCCTCAACTAGGATCTTGATTATAACCTTCACTAGGGCATCCTTAACGATGTTGCATATGTGCAATGGTATTTATCAATAGGAAATGGTTTCTAACATGCACTTACACTACTCTATTGGGATTTCTTCTCTTATTTATATTGTGGTCTTCTCATGTCAAATTCTAGGGTGAGCGAAAGCTCTCCTTGTTCTCCTTTGAAGGCCAATTTAAGTATATTCCCTTATAATCACACTATTACAACAACTTATTGCTCGTACAACTTGTAGCAAAAAAGTCAAAATTTTCCTCTCGAGATGTGCCCAATGATTTGTCAAAAAGATAGAAGTCTCCTTGAGACTAAAGGTCCCATATGAAGATCCTTATAAAAAATTCAAAATTGAACAATACATCTGAGAAATTTTGTTTATAAAAGAACCCTCTTCTATATAAAGACCTAGATCTTGTAGAACTATTGAAGGAAAAAAACATCCGAAATAGAAGGTGTAGGAATCACTTAAAATCCTAAAATGTTTTTGTTGTTATTAAAATACTTATTAAATCCTTCTTAAGATTACAACCCCTTCAATAAAATTGATGTTCCTTTTAATTATCTTTTAATAATCTCTCAATTAAGTTTGTCTTTAAGATGGATTTATCTTAGAAAGCCGAAGATAAATCATACTGCACAATAGATGGAATTTAATATTCAACTATTTTTTTTTTTAAATGATATGCTCTTTAATAATTATTTTTTTAAAGTTATAACAAATTTATAACTTAATCATAGATCTCGTTTTCCCTCTAATTCAAATTAGATTTTAGTTTGTATAGTCTAAACAATATCCACATAGTGTTAATGTCCCTATGTTTTTTAGTGTAAACAAGCTAGCTTGGAATGAAGCAAGAGGAGAGTGGAAGAGCAATTCTGTAGGTGAGGGAACAATGTTATTGGTTTGAATAAGAAAAATAATGGCTAGTATCGAAAGTGGCCTCTAATGTGAAATACCATTTTGAAATTTTGCAATGAAAATGGACGAATATAAAGCTACATGCACAACAACTTCTTATGCACAAGAGCAATTTAATTTTTCCAGAGAAATTATTTCAGTTATTTTTCTTATGTGAATGATTGTTTATGGAGTTTTGAATCTGTATCATTACTTCTATGAAGAGTGCGAAATGACATATACACAAGAAAACTATTGAATACAAAGCTCATTCATTCCCATATAGATTGTTTCAAAAAGACAAATAAAGAAATCCAATTTGTCTATCATTGCATGTTTGAACTATGCAAAATAATATCTATAGAAGAAAACTATTAAACACAAAGGCTATTATAGAGAGCTATTATTAGTTTCTTGAAATTCATTCTTGAAACAATACCATATAGTAATGTAGAATGTAAAAAAATGCATGCTTGTATACAACAATAACAATGAATACAAGGGTGTAGAAAACTAGGCCAATGAATAGAACTTAATTACAAGTTTCAACATGAAACAAAGAAATCAATTCAATAACTTTTTGTGCTTTTGCAAGTTGGTAGGTAGCACAATGATCACGTTTACTCTATGTATCATAAATTCTATGAGTAGTTTGAAATGGTAGATACACAAAGAGTATAAGACCAAGGTGATTTGCATATAGATCAACATTATGTATGCGATGAATATGAAACAATAGATAGACAAAGAGCATAAAACTAATATTATTTGTGTACACATCTAATCCAGAACAAAATGAGAAGAAGAGAAAGTTATAGACAAACATGCTTCATCTTAGTTGTTGTGCTAAAGTAGCAATATTGCAATTATGATCTATATTCTTGATATCAATGGAACATAGAATGCCGATGTTGAACAATACTTCCAAAATCCATTTATATATATATATATATATATATATATATATATATATATATAAGAGTCTATTAAAACTCTATAGGAAAAACATAAAACAACATAATTTGTAAATTTGTAATCTAGTGTTTTGAAAGCAACATTGTTTTGTTTTCTCTTTTGCATGATGGCTATAAGAGCTTATGCGTATCAAAAGTGAAGTTGTAACCAATGTATGCTAGTTGCACAATTGCCAAAAAATATTTATTTTTCTTTGTTGTCTACATTGTCTTGATGCCTAATGAAAAAAAGAAAGGAAGATTGTTAGTGGTTTATTTAGCATAAATAGGAAGAAAATAATAGATATCAAGCGAATGCCAACTATGATGCAATTTTACAATTGAACAAATGTGAAATGAAACATACATAATATGAAATTTTGACATAGATTTGATTGTAAATGATATCAACGAGGTGCATTTATCAATGTGAACAGAAAGTAATATACATAATGCATGAGAGAATTATACAAGTAAAGCAACATAGTGTATATATGGATGTATTATGAAAGGAGGATGGCTTGACATCTAGTGAAGATTGGACCTTGGTATTAATGAATTGGGAGGAAAAACTTAATACTGCCAACATTCTACCTCATATATTAGGTCGCCCCAATATGATAATATTAAAATAGAATACAAGTAAAATTTGGAATCAACAAAGACTATATGAAGAACCGACACACATCCATTCAATTAATTTTAGAAATGAAGAATGAAAACAAAAACAAAACGACAATTTCTAGTTGCAATTAAGATCTATCAGTTCACATTATTTTCATAAGCGAATAACAAAAAAAAAAAAAGAATTGTAGTATCAAAATAAAAAAAAAAGAACATAATAACACAGTATATAAATGTGTTACAAAATTATCAAGATGTGATAGTATACTTTTAAATTTATTGCAAAGAGATTGATTGCATTTAAAGCATTAGCACTATATTAAAGCCTACGAGTTGATAGTAACGCCAAAGTTTTTTAGCAATGTCCCCAAAAAAGGATCTTTTAAGGGTAATGATTGTAAAGAAAATGGAAATCGACAATAGATATGATGAAACTGTATTGAAACATCTTGCTATGAATTGCAAGAAGATAATATCTATATGTAGGAAAATACTTTGAATAGGAAAATACACGAAATCCATATATATTGTATCTAGTGTATACTTTAGTTACACAAAAAACATTGGTAGAAGAAATGCAACCAATTAGAAACAAAGAATCCTAGTGTGCGTGTAGCAGATGCTAACAACACTAAAATTTAGATTCCATTGTAGAGGAAAAATGATTTTCTAAAGTGCTATTAGTCCATAGGAAAATTCAAACTTGCGAGTTACAATTCCTTAGGGAAAAAAGCAAGAGAAGCATCATTCAAGTTGCAATTGTCTATCAATGCAGTGGAATAGAGAGAACCTTAATTATTCTTGTAGGCAAGAAGAGCATTATCAACTGAGACTGTAAAGGATTCTTGCAGGAAGAATTGTTAAAGCTCAGTCAATATTTGGCTAATGTTGTCCTATTATTTCTCAAAAGAAGTTTATGTGAGTTTGGGAAAATGGCGTTGCAACAATGGATTGCAACAATAGATTGTGTAATATGCAAGTGATCTTTGTTTCAGGTTTTTCAAATATTCGTTCTAGGATATGTCCATAGAATCATGGTTTGTTTACATGATAGTGAGCACTACGAGCTCGTTGATCCGACAAGAAAATCGTCTTGATAGAATTGGCTGCAAGTACTATAGAAAGGTTGAAATGGCACCATAAAAATCTTTTTTCTTTTCTTTTAAGATTCCATCTTGGCTTGTTTAAAGCAAAGATGATAACCCTATGTGGAAGAGTTACTAATGTACCTGTTATCATCCATGGAACATCGACAAAAGAGGAATTTGAAGTCATTAAGATTGTTGAGAACAACGACATGTTCCCTCTTTTGTCAGGAAAGACTTGGATTGAGAAAGATCAGATCAGAAGGAAAGTAGAGGAAGAAGCTACAGAAAATAAAAATAAAGAACTAAGGGATTTCATAGCTAGAAAAATAGATCAACTGATAGAAGAACGAGAAGTTAAGTCGAAGCAACAAAAGGAAAGAGAATTAGCTATCAAGGTTAAAAGAACACAAGAAGGTTTGAAGGACCTATCCATGCAGGAAATGAGTACATCCACCCAACAATTAATACGAGAAGAAATATTAATTTCGAATCCTTTGAGAGAACATCAACAATGCGAAGTCACTTCACTAGGAGAAGATAAGAATAAGAATGGGAAGAAGAATCCATAAACAGTTAGAGAAACTCAAATCATAGGAAAGAAGGCAAGGAAGCTCAGAAGAAGAAGACTAAGTTAGAAAAGCTACAAGAATTTATAGAGAAGACTTCATAGGAGGCAGGCTTGTAGGCTCTAAACCTCGCCGAAACAACATAACCGCGCAGAATGGGACTTTGCCCTGGCGAAGCTATATGACCGTTGGAGGCACCCCGATCATTAGAATGACACTCCGAATGGCTAGGAAACACATTTATGGGAGAATGGACCATATTTGGGATGTTGATACTGTGCCATAACGGACAAATTCACATTGATTGAGGCATTATTGTCCGTTAGAGGAATCCGTTAGGATGCTCTCATATTTAACCCATCAGACACTACGTCAGGACCAATTTTTTCTATCCATGATTATCTGAGACAAGAATAGAAGTGATTGTTTGTGTCGAGCTATGCTATCATAATTCACCATATGTTGTTTACCCCGCTATCCATTCGCCTACCCGACCTATTTGTTAATAGTGAGAATGTCGGCCGAGCGCACTGAGCTAGAGAAGTTCGTCGAAGAGGTTCTAAAGAAGTTTATGGCCGATAAATCTATGTCTGAAGGAGTACAAGCATCATCGACCAGGGGAATACAGGCTTCCCCTTTGACTGAACATCATTCAAAATGTGACAACCTCGCGACTGAGAAACGAAGTAAGCATCGCGACGATCTGGCTAATGTGACGCAGATCTCGTCGATCTGAACTGATTATATCCTTCCTTTGGCTGACGCAGTTAATTGTGACAACATTCCATGGGACTTAGAGTACACATTGGTCACATCATACTTTTCAAAGGGAATATGCATAGTTGGAACCTAGTTGGGATAGATCCAAACACTAAAGAACAAGGATTTCAGCCTTGGAGACAGAAAGAACCATGCCATGGTCGCGCCCCATAGATATTTGATGAAGAGCACTGGGAAGAAGCCTCACATTGTCTCCCAGCCATGGATTAAGGAGATGGCATAGTCCATGCTAGTGAATGTAATGAAGATTCCTCATTTTGGACGACATCAAGAGGTTAACGCTTGCGTTAAACTCCTCTTGTCATGCTATCATGGTGGATACTTGTGGCTTGATAGGAGGATTACTGTGGATCCGACGCTGATCCATCAAATTACAAGATTGAGCATGCTGGAACCTGACCCTCAATAGTTCTACTCAGGGAAGACCTCATATCGCTCCCAGGCACAATGCATAAAGGAGGCATACAATGAAGTGGAGAAGGGAAAGCGAGGCTACAAGGTAGCCTCTATCCAGGATGGAATAGTGCGCCTCTCTTGCCAACTCATAACTAGAAATATTGTAAGAAAGAATCACCCCATGCAGGTCACCGGGTTCGTGGTGGACCTCGCAGGAAAATGCATGGAGGGGATGCAAATGAATTGGGTGAGCTACCTCGTCAATGAACTTGAGAAAGTCTGTCGCAAAGCGCAGGATCAGGGATATGAGTTCCACTTCAGCTGGCTACTTGTGTTGATTTCATTTTTCGCTTGGAAAATGCTGGAAGGAGATACCTTCCTGGAGATTGAATGTTTGGAGCCGTTGGCCGCAAAGTTCTCAACCTTATGGTATAAAAATGACATGTCAAAGAAATGGTAGTCAAACGTAGTGTTCCATGCCTACTATTAGCAACTGAAGGTTTCCATTGAGTCATTCCCATGCATGACACCGTGTACCTTGCACTGGTACATACCACTAGCTAAGTTTCACGCAAATCCACACATTATTTATATCACTTCGCATAGAGATGAGAATAAGGAAGAGTTACAGTCCTATTAAAAGATGACCGATGAAGACATGGAAAAATTCACGAAGGAATGGATGGAGGAGTTCCTTGTACCAGTTGATGATGTAGAACTCTCCGACCCTGACATCATAGGAATCCCCTTGGTCACCTAGTTTGAGCATGAAGGACAGACAAGTGAGAAGAATAAGAAGAGAAAGGAGGAAGTTCAAAACATAAAGACTGATGAGGAGGACAATGCCTCAGAATAAATTAGAATTGGCTTGCCCATAGGAGGAGGAGGAGACAAAGTAAATCAATAAGTAGGAGGGAAAGAAGGAGAAAATCAAAGAGAAGGTGAAGCTACACCACCGAAGGATCCCCCTACTGAGACAGAAACATCGAAGAAGAGGAAGGTTTCTCTGCAGAAACCCTCAACAAGAAAGAAGACCCGTGCCAGTAAGCCCCAGCTAGAAGCTATGCTCACAGAAGATGATATTGGTCTAGTCTTCAGAGCGATGGAGGACACGTCCGATGATCTCTTACAGAGATATGGAGTGAAGCAGGAAGAGCTGTAGTTAAAGGTCGAGAAGGAGATGAAGGAGATACAACGAGCTATTCAAGTTATCCACGTAGTTCCTACTGCGCCTTCCTTGTCAGAGATTGCAGAATTGGGGGATGAGCCTGCCCAATTGAGAAAATTATCATATGCAATAGAGGGTCGGCTTCAGAAAGTTCAAGAAGAAAAGGAAAAGGCTACAAAATCCCTAAAGAAAGAGAAAGATGAAGTCTTAGAGAAACTACGAGTTGTGCAGAATTGCGTAACCGCTTATGAAAATGAGAAGGATGAGTTACGGGTGATGCTTGAGGAGGAAAAATTGTAGATACAGAGAGAAAAGGACCAACTGCTTGCAGAGAAGACCATGGTCAAAGAAGTGGTGAGCAGAGCACTTTGCTCCATGCCATGCTTGGAACATGAGGAACAAGAATCAGTTTAATTTCAAGTGGCGAATCTCACTGAGTTCATACAACAACTTCAAGAAAGGATAACAGAGTTGGATATCCAAGTAGTACCAAGAACTATGTAGGAGGTGCATGACCAGAGAGAGGAAGTCTCCAAGAGAGCAGTTGGAAGGATCAGGTCCCTTGCCTTAGAATGAAAACAGTTGAGCGATAGGAGTGCACAGACTTATGAATGCCTCACAGAATATCCAGAGCCGAGGAAACTAGAAGTGCAACTACAGGAGGTGCAACAATAGACACTGATAGTTAAAGCACATATGAAGTTACTCACTGCAGTCGAGAGAATGAAGAGATCACAGGAACAATGCGCGGTCCAACAACAGATTACTGTCATCCAGGGAAGAGTAATGGAAGTCACGCAGAGGTTACAATCGGTGTAGGACGAAGCCTGAACAATGTTTGAAGAGATCAAAGGACAAGGTTCACAACTAGACCAAGTCATTGCGACAGTGGAACAACACCTGGAAGGGCTTGTTACAGAGAAAATGATCTAGGAGTTTGCTGAGCAGTTGGTGGACGTAGCCCCACATTGGGGTGAATCACATATATCATGTGTTGATGGTTTGATTTGTGTTATGATGTTATATTTCCATGGATCTGCTTAGTGCGTTGATTTTTATGTAGGATATAAATATCTATGAATGCTTAGTGATTTATTTATGTTGAATGTGCTAGATATAACTTATGATGCTAAGTGAGATGTGTATGATGTCATTGTCACTGCACTGATCTGTACTTAGGTTTTGATCTGCGATGTGAATAAGACTAATATGTTGATGCTTGCTATTCCTAAGTACTCTATAGAAGTGTTATAATCACAGATCTATGTCCCAGCTCAGTTATAGATACCTAAGTCCTGTAACCCCCCTAAATTTACCTTGGGTGAGACTTCGCTTGCTTCACAGGTGTTGCAAAAAGGGCCGATAGTTAGAGTTTTTTTGGTGCAATGTTGAAGCGTTGAACCCTAGCTCTGCCCCTATGCAAACACCACCCTTCATAAATTCTCAAAAATAAGTTGAATTTTCCAAGGAAAAGATGTGTTTCGATGACAAATGATGGGGATTTTCTCTCTAACATGATTGGAAGGTTGTGCCAAATTTTTTTATGGTGTTGTTCGATTTGTGACACTTCCTAGAAGCGTGAAAATCATGTTACGACACTTATTAGAGTTGCGACATGTCACATACCCACTACAAAAATTAAAACTTTTCGCCCCTTTTCCTATTTTCTTCGAAGAATAGAATTCCCCGAGTCCCTTCAGGACCTGATACAGACCCTACCATCCCTTAACCACACTCATCTAATCGACGATTATGGCCATAGGCCTAACCAGTGTGGCATCCTTTCTCTCTTCACGACTCAGCACTACCAGAGCGTCAAGTTTTTTGACTATGATAAACATCGAATGACGATAGTTAACTTCCCTTTGACACTTTTCGCTACTCACAGCCTCGCAGGTTGAAGAATCGAGCTCTCGTGCTCTTCTTCTCTGAAGTCTCGAGACATGAAAGTCAGTGATGGTTTGACTTCCTTTTCACACCTCTCGCAACTCACAACCTCATGAGTTGGGGCGTCGAGCCTTCGTGCTCCTATCTCGTGAACCCCCAAGACGTGAAAGTCGGCGATGGTTTGACTTCCTTTTTTCACCTCTCGCAACTCACAACCTTGCGAGTTGGGGCATCGAGCCATCGTGCTCCTATCTCATGAACCTCCGAGATGCGAAAGTCAGTGATGGTTTGACTTCATTTCCAGGCGACGCGTGTCCACCTATCGACCACGTGGGCCCCACCTGATGGATGTGCCACGTGTTCTCACGAGCCTCGACGCTCGACACTTCACGACTTCTATGGTTGAAAGTGGCCCCTTCCAACCTTTGAACCCCCAAACTCCCGATATATGATATCTCCATGGAGTTTTGATCCAACGGTCCTCCCGTTTCTAGATTCAATGGTCCTCCTGTTCTTGGATTCAACGGTTCAGATTTTCCTCCTCACGTTTCACACTTCGCGACTTCGTGGGTTGAAGCACCCAACCCTTGCACGCACTTCTTATGAAACCCAGATATGCGAGATCCCAAACTCAGACCTCTTCCAGAATGCACCAACCCTAACCACCTTGCAAATCTACAAGATCTAACGGTTATCAACTGTTCAACACTTCTATCTCAAAGTGTCTCCGTCGTCTGTTTCTTCTCTCTTCTGCGTGTGTTTGAATGCTCATTTTCGACGGTCGAGATCTATTTCACTCCAGCTAATCTAACGACAGTTGTAGCTTTTCCTTGAGCATGCACTTCTCTTCCTTCTCCTTGGAATATTTAATAAGTATCAAAGGTCTCGACCTTCGCTTCTCCTCTGCGACCTTCACAACTATGGCTTCGTGCACAAAACGACACTATCCTTCCTGAGCTTCTCTACTCTAAAGCCGTGAAAGAATTCCTCGACCTCTATGTATTCCTATAGGGTCTGTGCATCTGACCAGGTGCTATCTATCCTAAGCTTTGTCAACTATTAGGGACTTGGGAGCTTTGCGCTCTTTCTCCCGGTTTTGTCTCTTAAAAGAGTCTTCAACACATCTATTTCTCCACTTCATCAAGTCTAGGACTTGAGTGGGTCTCGGTCTCTATTTGATTTATAGGGAGCTTGTGCATAACTGCACTATCTCTCTTGAGCTATACCTCGGCCAGTATGGCCGCTTCTCATAAGACCATAGTCTTATTCCCTTCGAGACTTTCATCCCTATTCATGAGGGCTTAACCCTCATCTATCTCCCTATAGATCTAACGACTGTCGGGTTTTCTAGCTAAGATCTGATGGTTCAGATCGGTCCCAACGCCATGCACTCTCCCACTGCTCCCTAGACGTGGAAAAACCAACGGTCCAGATATTCTTACGGACCTTAGGGATCGACGGTCCCGGTCTCTTCGCTACTCGTGAAAATAAAGGAAAGAGGTTGAGACATTTAACGCCCCCTCTTCTCCTTCCAATCTAACGACCGTGAGTGACCGTAGATCTTCCGACAAGATCTCACCCGTCAAACGATGCTTATCCCTAGGTATTTTCAAGAGGATTATTCCTCCTTGTGCAGGGTTACTAAAGCCTTACGCCTTCACATCCTCTTTCCAGGTTCTGGATGGGCTTTTCAAGGAGGGTATCTCTATGGGGAGGTTTACCCAGGGTACTATCTGAGGCAGATAAGGGTATCTCTCTCTTGAGAACCAGACGTGAAGTCCGAATTATATCAGTATGCATATAAATAGCAATTTATGAAAACATAAGCCATACATAGTCTTTCCATTATAAACTTGCAACTACCAGTACTGATCAAAACACCATACATACATTCTTATACTGAAATCATTCACAATTTCACAGCTTATGAGCATAAATGTCAGAATATATATATTTCAAGATGCCAGAGGCAAAACACTTATCAGAAAAACACCAGAGGTGATGCAACTGCTAACAGGGGTGCTCGTTTCCACCCAACTGTAGGCTCAACGACTCCCAACGGATTTACCACTAGCCACCCCCAAGCTGAGACCATGATATTGCGAGATCACGTCTCTATTTTCCAGTGACCAAGAATGAAGGTTACTCTCCTTCTTCTCTGCTATCACTCACTCTGCATATCTTTCCAGAGTTCTTCCTCCCTCGCGTCTATGCCCTGATCGCCCACACCTCTTGCCTTTTTCCTTTTCAGCGAGGTTGCGTGTGGCACGATCCCCCTCACGATGGTCAGGTGTCAGGATGGTCCATGGATGGGTGGTTTACCCCCATCCCCTCATTACACATGAGGATCCATCCACCTACCAACTTGCGAGTAATTAATTTCGGGCCAGCGAGCCGCTCTTGGTTCTCTGGGCCAGTGAAGACCAAATATGGTATCGGTTTCGATGGAAGTTAACGCCACCATTCCAGGTGCCTTCCACCACCTTTATCCAGCCATCGTGGTCTCTTTTTCAGCATATCCCCTCTCAACAGTCCTGCAATGTATATTCATAATATTATTTACATTCATCGACCTTTTTCATAAGGTCCATTCACATCATACATTCACATTTCTGAATTCACAACAGTTCTTGGCCAGTATAGTTATTTTTACAAACTGGGGAAAACAGGGTGTTAAAATTCCCTCCCCCTTAAAGGAAAATCATCCTCGATGTTCTATCTATCGACATGACGTGCATGTACATATGTAAATAAAATCAGATATGTTTGTTTCATGGCATCGTCCATTTCCCATGTAGCCTCATCTGAGCCAAAATGTCTCCACTGCACCTTGACCTGTGCAATGGTTTGGTTCCAGAGCGAGGTTTCCTTTCTATCCAGTATGCATTGGGGTTCTGGTAGAAATTCTCCCTCCGGTTCCACCTGAATCATAGACCAATCAATTATATGATTAGCATCATGTACATATTTCTTCAATAATGAAACATGGAAAACATTATGTGCTTTGACTGTGGGAGGAAGTGCTAGCCGATAGGCTATAGGTCCCACTCTATCTAGAACCTCAAAGGGTCCACAATACCGAGGTGCCAACTTGGCACAATGGGCCTAACTTTGAGATATACATGGTCTCCCGTTTTGAGCTCTCTTGGAGTTCTCTTTTGGCCGACATAACTTTTCTGTCGGTTTTGAGCGACCTTCAGATTTTGTTTTATCTGAGTCACTCACTGTTCCATTTCTTTTAACATGTCGGGTCCAAAATATATCCTGTTTACGGGATTACTCTAGCTGACTGGAGTATTACACGGCCTACCATAGAGGACCTCAAAGGGACTCATCTTTAGGGATGCCTGGTAGCTGTTGTTGTAGGGGAATTCTACCAGTGGCAGGTAGTCTTCCCATTTCTTGGGTTGATGCATTACATGCATCCTTAACATGTCTTCTAATATTTGATTCACTCTTTCTGTCTGTCCATCGGTTTGAGGGTGATAGGTGGTGCTAAACAAAAATTTGGTCTCTAAACCAGTCATCAGTGATTTCCAAAAGTTAGAAGTGAATTTCGTGTCTCTGTCAGACACGATTTCTTCGGCATACCATGCAGTATGAATATCTCTTTCATGAATACCTGGGCAATATCTATTGCTTTGCAAGTTGATTTGACAGGGATGAAATGAACATACTGGCTCAATTTATCCACCACTACCATAATGGCATCGTTCTGTTTGGTCGAAGTTGGTAATCCAGTGATGAAATCCATGGATATGGTTTCCCATTTCCATTCTGGGATTGGTAAAGGTTGCAATAACCTTACTAGATGTTGGTGTTCTACTTTAACCTGCTGGCATTCTATGCATTTGGCCAAGTAATTGGCTATGTCTTTCTTCATTCCAGGCCAATAGAATTGTTTCCTGGTGGCAGTGATCATCTTCTGGTATCCTGGATGACCAGAATAAGGTATTTTATGTAGTTCATCCAGTATGAACCTCTTCAAGTCATCATAATATGGAATATAAAATCTGTTTCTATAAGTGAGCAGACCTCCTTTGGTCATATGGTAGCCTTCATATTTTACTATGGTGGGTTCTTCCTGTAGGTATAAGGTCACGGTCTGAACGAAGGGATCTATTTCTTGTGCATTTTTGATTCTTTCTTTGACATCTGTCTCGCAGGTGCTCACCGCTGCCAGGTGAATTGTTTTCATGCTTCTGCTAAGGGCATCAACAACCCTATTTTCTTTTCCTTTAATGTGTTTGATTTCGAAATCAAATTCGCTAAGGAGGGCCATCCATATAGCCTATCTGACATTGTGCTTTGGTTGATCAAACAGGTATCGCAATCCATAGTGATCTGTCATAAGTACAAATTTTTTTCCCAGGAGGTAATGCCTCCACATTTTCAAGGCATGCACTATGGCAGCCAGTTCTAGATCATGGGTCACATAGTTGAATTCATGCTCATTCAATTTTCGGGATTCATAGCAGATCACACTTCCTTTCTGCATAAGGACTCCTCTGAGCCCTTCCTTACAGGCACCTGTGCACACGAGGAAGTCAGCTTCTGGGTCAACGATTTTCAGCACAGGTGCATGGGTCAGTAGATGTTTCAGGGTTTGAAATATTTCTTTACATTTCTGTGTCCACAGGAATTTTGTCCCCTTCTTCTAGAGGGCAGTGATTGGACAACCAATATTGGAGAATCCTTCTATAAATCTCCTATAATATCCTGCTAATCCCATAAAGGATCTGATATCCGAAACATCCCTTGGGGTAGGCCATTCCATGATAGACCTGATTTTGTCAGGGTCCACTGCTACCCCTTCTTCAGACATAACATGACCCAAGTAATGTATTTTCTTTTGGAAGAAGTCACATTTGATGAATTTAGCGTAGAGATGATGCTCTCTGAGTACTTGCAACACAAGCCTAAGATGTTCTTCATGCTCTTCACTATTCTTAGAGTAAATTAATATATCATCAATAAAAACTAGCATAAATTTATCTAGAAATTTACTGAGTACATTGTTCATCAAGCACATAAAAGTGGCAGGGGCATTGGTCAACGCAAATGGTACTACCACGAACTCATAGTGACCATACCTCGTCCGAAAGGTGGTTTTATGGATGTCTTCACCCTTGATTCGGACTTGATGATATCTCGACCTCAAGTCGATATTTGAGAAAATAGAGGTGCCTCCCAATTGATCGAACATATCATCGATCCTGAGCAAGGGGTACTTGTTCTTTATGGTTACCTTATTGAGTTGTCTATAATCTATACATAGTCTAAGGGTGTCGTCCTTCTTTTTCACAAACAAGACTGGTGCTCCCCATGGAGACATGCTGGGTCGAATATAACCCTTATCCATCATTTCTTTTAATTGCAATTTGAGTTCAACTAACTCATGTGTGCTCATCCGGTAGGGTGTCCTAGACACCGACACCGCTCCCGGTGCGAGTTCTATCGAGAAGTCTATGTCTCTTCTAGGAGATAGACCCAGTACCTCTTTTGGAAACACATCTCTATATTCTCTCAGGGTAGGATGGTCTTCAAGGCTGGGTTTGTCACCTTCTATGGTTTCCGACACCTGTATTTCATATAGGGGACATCCATTTCGGCAATACTTTCTCATTTGCAGAGATGATATTTGTCTCACCGAGACAGGTTTTCGGATCCCTTGAAGGGTCATCCTTTTTCCTTATTTGCTCACACATTCTAAGGTTTTATGGTAACAATCCAATCTGGCTTTATGGGTGGCTAGCCAGTCCATACCAATCAACAGATCGTACTATCCGAGGGGTAATATGTTAAGGTTTGATTGGGTGGGAAATTCACCCAACATCATTTGGCAGGCTGGTATGACCTCTGCTACCCTTCTTTTGGTGCCAGTGGCTAACTGTACCAACCATGGCTTGGTTTGTTTTTGTGGCTATAGTTTACACTTATCAACAACTTTAGGGGATGTATAACTCAAATTTGAACCAGGGTCAATCAAAATAGACACTAGATGGTTGGAGACCATACCTTATATCTCCACCACTGAATCTTGATGGTCAGCTTGGTTATTATCCAAGGCTGCATAAATCTGCGACACACTCCTAGCCACATCATTGACTGTAGTAGCTTTCTGGATGATATAAATCCTCCGACTATTCTGTTGTTAGTGTGGACAGTCTCTTAGGAGATGTTCTTCTCCACAACCCTAGCATTTCAAAGGTTCTCTCTTTGGGTTATCAATCTTTACTGGTATAGGTCCAAAAGTTTTACTTCTGCCCCATGAGGGAAATTTCTGCTGGAGTACACTCTGGGCTGGAAATTTCATTCTTGGGTTCTTCTTATAGTTCTTAAATCCTGGGGATTTAATCCCCTTTTTCTAAAATCTTGAACTATTCTTTGGTTTCCATCCTTCACGAGGTTCTACTAGATGTCCATACTGTTCTTGACAATATGTTGCCTTTCAAATAGTGCCTTTTAGGGTCTTTGGCTCATCAAATTCAATTCTGTTTCGGTAGTCCTTGGGTAGCCCACTGATGAAGTGCTACACCTTTGCCTTTTCTTATTTTATATAAGGCACATATCTCAACAAGTCAAGGAATTTGTTGACATATTCCTCTATAGTGAGTTGCCCCAATTTGAGTTCATAAAACTCTTTTGTCTTCTTGTCGAAATATTTTTACGACAAATACTTCTTCTGGAAGTATTTTTCAAACTGTTTCCAAGACAGATCCTCTTCATGAACCCCTTTCACATTCTTAAGATCTTCCCACCAAATGGAAGTCTTTCCATTCAAATTGAAGGTGGCTACTCGGGCCTTCAAATTTTCTGAAAAATCATGGACTCTGAAATATTTCTTTAGTCCAATAAGCCATGCCTCTGCTTACTCTCCCTTCTTTATCTCACCATCAAAGGAGGGTGGTTTGGCCTTTCTGAACTCCTCAAATTTATAACCCTTTGAAGTCTTTTGCTAATTCTGTTTTCTTAGAGAATAGGAACTGGTTCTGCTGTTGGAAGAGTCTTTTGAATTGCCAGCTTTCTTCTCAGAGGAATCACTCGACACTGGTCCCTTACCTCTGGGGTGGACCTTTTTTGAGGTGCTCCTCTAAGTGTGGCCACTGATATGACCATGTTTTTGAGTTTCAGGTTCATGCTGCATTTGTCTTTGTAGATCGAATAAACTCTGCAATAAAACTGCATTAATTTCTGTCTGCTTTTCTTGTTCTTTAATCATCCTTTCATTGTCGGCCTTGCAGCTTTGTAATTCGACCAAGAGACTCCTCACAGTCTCAACTAGATTTGGAGGTGTCCCTATTGCCCTTCTTTCGTCAAACTCTTCGTCTCTATTGTGGGATCCCTCTCCCACCTCTTGGTGAGTCACCATTCTCCGCGTCTGTAAATTCCTGTGGCTGATCGTCCTTTCGGGTGAAAAAGACAAACACTGGTTTTTAGTCAATAGTTAGATACATTTTTATAACCCACACAAAAATTCATAATTCTTTCGCATGCGTACACAGTCGGGTTCTTATTTTCAAACTTTGATACTAAATATAAAAGGGTTTAAGATAAAGGGTTACTCCTCTTAGGAGTGTTCTGAACGAATCTTCTGCGCAACTCATTCATGAGCCCAAGCAGGCCGAGTGTTGTAACCATGCTTTGATACCAATTTGTCACATACCCACTATGGAAATTAAAACTTTTCGCCCCTTTTCTTCTTTTCTCCGAAGAACAGAATTCCCCGAGTCCCTTCAGGACCTGATACAGACCCTGCCATCCCTTAACCGCACTCATCTGATCAATAGTTATGGCCACAAGCCTAACCAGTATGGGGTCCTTTCACTCTTCGCGACTCAGTGCTACCAGAGCATCGATTTTTTTGACTATGATAAACCTCGAATGGCGATAGTTAACTTCCCTTTGACACTTTTTGCTACTCACAGCCTCGCAGGTTGAAGCGTTGAGCTCTCATGCTCTTCTTCTCCGAAGTCCCGAGATGCAAAAGTCAGCGATGGTTTGAATTCCTTTTCGCACCTCTCGCAACTCTCAACCTCTCCAGTTGGGGCATCGAGCCTTCGTGCTCCTATCTCACGAACCTATGAGACGCGAAAGTTAGCAATGGTTTGAATTCCTTTTCGCACCTCTTGCAACTCGCAACCTCGCGAGTTGGGGCATCGAGCCTTCGTGCTCCTATATCGCGAACCTCTGAGACGCAAAAGTCAGCGATGGTTTAACTTCCTTTCCAGGTGACGCATGTCCACCTGTCGACCACGCGGGCCCCACCTGATGGATGTGCCACGTGTTCTCATGAGCCTCGTCTCTCGACACTTCGTGACTTCTATGGTCGAAAGTGGCCCCTTCCAACCTTCGAAGCCTTGAACTCTCGATATATGATATCTCCACGGAGTTTTGATCCAACGGTCCTCTTGTTCCTGGATTCAACGGTTCAGATTTTCCTCTTTGCGTTTCGCACTTTGTGACTTCATGGGTTGAAGCACCCAACCCTTGCACTCTCTTTTTACGAAACCCTGAGATGCAAGATCTAGAACTCGGACCTCTTTCGGACTTCACCAACCCTAATTTATTTGTAACTCTGCAAGATCCAATGGTTATTAGTTGTTCGCCACTTCTATCTCGAAGTGTCTCTACCGTCCGTTTCTTCTCTCTTCTGCGCGCGTCCGAACGTACATTTTCAATGGCCCTGATCTATTTCACTCCAGCTAATCTAACGGCAGTTGTAGCTCTTCCTTGAGCATGCACTTCTCTTCCTTCTCCTTGGAAGATTTCTTAAGTATCAAAGATCTCGACCTTCGCTTCTCCTCTGCGACCTTCGCAGCTATGGCTCCATGCACAAAACGACACTATCCCTCCTAAGCTTCTCTACTCTGAAGTCATGAAATAATTCCTCGACCTTTGTGAATTCCTACAGGGTCTGTGCATTCGACCAGGTGCTATCTTTCCTAAGCTTCGTCAACTATGAGGGACTTGGGAGCTTTGCGCTCTTTCTCCTGGGTTTGACTCTTAAAAGAGTCTTCAACACATCTATTTCTCCCCTTCATCAAGTCTAGGACTTGAGTGGGTCTCAGTCTCTATTTTCTTTATAGGGAGCCTGTGCATAACTGCACTATCTCTCCTGAGCTATAAAAAGAGAAGTCTCAACAATAAAAAGAGCTTCTACTCCAAGGATGATGACATCTCCTCATATGAGAGTGATGAAGAATATAATTATGGAGGAGAAGTCCTCTTCATAACCCAAGAAACCTAGGATGATGATCACAAGAATTCTAAAGAAGAATAAATCATTTGTGAATAAGATTCAAATGAAGAAACCAACCTTGATTCCTTTTGGGGATACAAAGACAATGCAGAGAGTGAATAAGAAGATGAGAATCTTGAAAAGTTGAAGCATGTTGAAACTGAAAATAACAAGATTAGAAACACAAACCTAATACTAAAATGTCAATTGAGTAGTTGTGAAGAAGAGAATTACAAGCTTGAAAAGACCATTAATAGCTTGAAGGAACAATTAGAAGATTATGAGAAATTGAAAGTAGAATTGGATCGCACAAAAGGGGAGCTACTATTGACAACATAAAAGTTGAAGAAGTTCAAAAAAGAACTGAAAAATTAGATGAGATCCTTAGCAGTCAAATATCTCCAAACGACAAGACATGACTAGGATACAATGACAGTTTGAAGGCAACAAAACAAGATAAGGAAGTTGAAAATGATGAAACCAACACTCTAGAAAAAGTTGAACAATAAGATAGAAGACTAGAATTCAAAAGGAATGAGACATAAAGAAGATCCTCTCCCATCAGGTATGAAAGAAATCATTATGAAGGAAACTACATAAGAATAGATCGTGAACCCAGATGGAACACACCACAAAGAAGATCACTTACGCCCAGGTATCAAAATTTCTTTCTTGGACATTGTTATACTTGTGGAAATTTTGGACACAAGGAAATCAATTGTAGAATCAATGAAAGGAATAACTATCCAAGCTACATGAATGGTGAAAATAGTAGATATGGAAATGTTTGTAGATCTGTCAACATAAATTATAATCCATTTGACCCATTAATGGATCAAAATATTGTATGTTACAAGTACAATAATCTTGGTCACAAAGAACAATATTGCAGAGAGATGAAGGAAGATAATCGTATGTCAAATGTCTGCATACCAACTACAACATGGAAAAGGAAAGAAATTCCACACAATGAAAATTGTCGAATAGAATTGGTCGCTAAAGAATGCAAAGAAGAAGATGAATGGTTCATAGACAGTGGGTGATCATCTCATATGACCGGAGATCAAAGAAAATTTGTCAGCGTGAAGAAAGGGGGTGCAAATGTTGCATTTGGAGATGACTCATCTACCAAAATACTTGGAAAAGTAATTGTAAATATTGGAAGTGAAAATGTGAAAGAAGGAAAAGTCCTATTGGTTGAATATCTGAAGCATAATCTCCTCAGTGTCAGCAAAATATGTGATCAAGGATACACTCTTACGTTTGATTCCCGAAAATGTAAAATCATAGAAAATGACTCAGGAAGATTGGTTGCAACTGCAACAAGAAGACCGAACAACATATACATCCTAGACATGAAGAAGATAGAGAATAAAGAAGCCACAAAAAAGAATTCCAAGGAAGAAAAAGTCCCAAAGACCAAAAATAAGGATGAAGTATTATTGTGTGCCACATGTTTAGGGGGAGCAACCCCAAAGAAGAGAGTTACCTTTTTCCATTAAACTCAGGGGGAGCATCCCTACGCTTTGCCATTGATGTCAAAGGGGGAGATAAATTGGGATCATGATGATAGGGGGAGCATGATTGTTACCATCAATGACAAAGGGGGAGATTGTTGGAAGATTGGTTGTTGTCATTGATGTCAACCCTAGTCATTGGTTTTGGACCGCAATATTGATGAAGGTATTTGGACATGAAGGACAATGCACATGAAAATAAAACACCCATGGATGGATAGTATACATCATGTTGTTTCTGATGGTATGTGGAACATCACGTGGATCCTCATGGTTGAGGAGAAATGAATTTTTGAAGATGACGAAGTGAATTGAAGAAGGAAGTACATGTAGGCCCTGAAGATAATTAAAGAAAATAATTACAAAATAAAAAAGTGTCAGGTCGGCCCAAATTTTAAAAGGAAGTGACATCAATGGTATAAATAAATATCATTATACATTCATTTGATACACAAGTTGAATTTCAGAAGAAATCAGAAGTAAAGAAGGTCGGATTTCAAGGGAGGATGAAGTCTTTTGGTGATGTGTTCTAAGTATCAACAAGAGGTTACTAAGAAAAAGAATAAATACACCTCAAGAAGTCTCTCATAAGTACATGATTTATACACACAATTTCATTGATATCTATATAAGTGGTCACATGATTATTATTTGAGGTAACCAAGGACATCAGAGGCATTTTTCATAGGGAAGATGAAGTAAAGAAGGTCTAAATTGCAAGGGAGGATGAATTCTTGAGAGGATGTGTTATAAGGTATGTTATTTACATGTCATCTTACCATTTTCACTATGACGTTTATTATAGAACTATTCAAATAGTGAAATATAGAGGATATTGATAAGACATATCAAGGTACGTGTGGTAGAAATTTCAGCTTCTAGGTCGTTTTTTGGGGAGATACAGTTTGTGGAAGACAGGGTTTTTGGCCAGTCCTCGAACTAGTTGAAAACATGTGTTCCAGGTAAAATCGTCATAAATTATTCATAAAATATCCAAATTACATGAGACAAAATGAATTGGATAGAGTACAAGACTTCATATGTTTTCTGCAATTTTCAGATCTAGTTATCAAATATTCTATGCGGGGAATGCTCTACAAGTTTTCTCTCTAGAATAAGCCATAATTCAACAAGGTATACCATTTTTTTCTATAACTCCTTTTCTCGGATGTGCCAAGCAATGAAACTTGGAGGAATTGTAGAGAAGATACTAAATAATATTTTGTACAATTTTCATACGTTTACACATTATAGGTATGGAGTTATTCTTGTTGAAAGTTAGTGTTTGTGACTAATCCAAAAACTAGTCCCGTGAGACTGAGGTAATGTTTAATGAAGACGCTATTCTCTTGTTGCTAAAGTTGAGGAAGGTCTGCAGGTCTGTGTTCACATACACCAATTTTGTTACATGGTTATTGGTATGTTTATATGAATGTTTTGAGGGTTTACACCAGGTTTGTTACAGAGTTACAAGTATGTTTATATGCATGTTTTGAGGGTTACATGTTGATGATGCTATGGTGTATGGCATGATATATGGTTGAGGCACATGATAGTTGAAGCACATGGTTTGAGGAGCATGTTGGATATTGGGCACATTGTTTGAGATACATTTTGGTATATGTATGAGGCACTTGATGGTGATCTATATACATGCTTGGTACACATTTGGCACACATTCTTGGCATATGATTGATGCACATTTCATGGTACATGGTATATGGTGATGGTTGATGTACATGGTTGGTACATGATATGATACATGCACATATGTTGTGATGGTATGTTGGTGATATTGTTGCATTCTTGGTAGAGGCATGTGTTGTTGATGTTGAGCTTATGGTTTGATATATTCTCTTGGTGATCTTGGCATGAGTTGAATGCAGATGAGAGTGGATCCAGTTTCATGGATGGGACAGTCACATGTTGGGAAGGTTTTTGTGAAAGGTTGTGTTGTGCATATTTGATGCACTTGTGATGGTGTAGATTGTGATAGGGTATTGGTACAGGTTGGACATATTGTCTTTTGTCTACAAGTTGGGTATTGTACTTGAGGGTTGGATTCCTCACATCTTAGTTGGTGCTGAGGTTTGCAAGATAGGTATTGTATTGAGAGTTGGTGCTCTTTTCATTTGGTGTTGATAAACCCTAGATATTGTAGTCTCATGTGACAACATAATACAAAATCTTACACATATATATGGTGTTCTTTGTGTTCATTATGGTGATGGTTTAATGTTCTCTATTATTGATTAATGTTGTTGTTATATGCAAGTAGTTAATTGTGAATGAATAAGAATATTTGAAGTGGTTTCTAACTAAGTTTTGAAATAAGTTTAAAAAGAGACCTAAACTGATTCACCCCCCCTCTCAATGTGGTTGGTGTGTCCAACAATTGGTATCAGAGCCAGGCCTTCACTACAAGCCTCACAAGCTTGAAGGAGATTCATGGACACACAGATGGATGGTCAAGAAGTCATTGCTAAAAGTGAAATTCCTCTCTTTGATGAGACAAATTATTTTTCATGGAGGATAAATATGAAAGAGTGTTTGAAGTCAAAAGTAGCTTATTTTTGGGACACAGTTGTTGTTGGATCCATTCCCCCAAAGAAGAAACCAAAATATGCAGCCCTAAATTAAGAAATAAACACAATCCAGTGGCATTCACTACCATGTTTGATGGACTCTCATATCCTGTTAAGGAAGGATAGGACAATGCAACTCTACCAAAGATCTATGTATGAAGCTAGAGAAGACAAATCAAGGAAAAAAGGAAGATAGAGAAGAAAATACCATCAAGGACGTGAAGCAGGACCAAGCCATCAATGAAGGTAAAGATTCTCCAAAAATTTCTAATTGCAATAGTCCCAAATGTAATGATACTAATTTCTCTCTCGAAAACAAAGAAGAAGATGTGAATAATGAAGTTGTTGCTACCATAGATGAAGTTTGTAAAGAACCAACTAACCTTTCTTATATAGATAAGGAGGAAGAGTTTTTGAAGTTCAAAGTGAAGGTTATGGATTCTTTAGATGATTTTGATAGTGAAAGATCAGGTAGTTCAAGTTCTTTTAATGATATTGAAGAAAACATTAAGGATTCCCTAGATGAGTACCATAAGCAATTCATGATACTAAAATATATTCTCAAGCATCAAGAAGCATGTGAAAAAGTTGAGAAGGTCATATCCAGATAAAAGACTCATTTGGAAGAAAAGGATGAAGAAATCAAGAGATTGAATAATGAAATAATCAGTCAAACCGAAGAAAATAAGAAGGTAAATGATTAACTTAGAAAGAGCTTTGAAGATATTGAAGAAACAAGAATAATCAATATCAACCTAAAGACCCAATTTGAATAATCCAAAAGGATAAAGGATTTATTGAATAATCTATATGAAAAGGAAGAATCTTTCCAGAAGTTGGAATCAGAAGTGGTTGAGCTCAGAAAGAAAAAAAGAGAAGTTCATGAAAAACTCAACAATCTTGGGTGAAATCCTGGATAGTCAAATATCACCAAATGATAAATATGGTCTTGGATACAACAAGAAAGTTTCACACTCTGAAGCTGGCACTTCTACGAACCATGATGTAGGTCCTTCATTTTCAAAGGGTGAAAGTAAATCTACTAGTCAAGCACTTGCACAAAGAAAGGAAACCTTCAAAATATCAGAACAAGGAAGACACCAAGAATCCAATCATACACCTCAAATAAAATTCAGAAGAGAGACCCCTTCAAGGTTGACACAAAAGCACATGTATGAAAACGTTTTTCATGGTCATTTCTTCTCATGTAATGAATATGGTCACAAATATTTGGATTGCAAACATTATGCAAGGAAAGGTATTGGAAGATTCCATGACATCCTAATATGTTGGAGATGTAATCTTGTGGGACATATTGTTGCCCATTGCCACACCATGAGATGTTACAGTTGTAGTGGGTTTGGCCACAAATCCCAAGATTGTTGGAATTCAAGGAGACAACCAATGAGAAATGCTTCATACAATATGGCAAGAAGAGAAAATGAAACATGGAAGAAAGATAATCTTGAAAGGATGGACGCTTAGAGTACAAGGGAAAATAAACCTTGACACTTTCAGAAGTGGATGAAGAAGACTGAACAACCATAACATAATGACATCCATGAGGCAAGCTCAAGCCTTACATTTTTTGAGGCATATGCAGGTTCCTGTGAAATCAGTCGCGTACATACATAGGGTGATCTATATAAAGGTCACATACATATGCGAGTTGTCCATGGAACATGCCACGTACATATGGAAAAATACTTAAGAAGAGGAGTGTATAAATGAGTTGTAGCATAGTTTGATGGTATAACTTTGTTTTGCAGGGTATGACATGGTTTGTTGCAGGTTTTCATGATTATATGATTGCATGTGTATGGTGATGACATATGTTTGAGTGTTGAAGCTTATTCTTGAGGTCTATCTTGGATGCATGGTACACACTTTAGTGTCTGAAGTGATGCATTCCTGATAAGGTATACTACTAGTTATGTTCTATTAAGAACCAAACATCAATATAGCATAGAAAAACCTCAGGAAAATTACTCAACGCCTTGAAAAAGAGATAATTTCAGATAATAAGCCTCTTCGAGGGGGCAACCTCCTTTTACCCCACTTAAATGTTCAAGTACAAGATGATT
>ML781770.1:471683-482636 GCA_009831015.1 Picea engelmannii
TGTCCTCATCATGAATTTCATGGGATGCATTTTCACTTTTGGGTGTCTTCTCTATTACGAAATTTCTCAATACTTCCATGATCTCCCCTTTTAAGCCATCCATCTTAGTATCCAACTTAGCTTCCATTGAATCCATCATCTCTCGTAGTTCATCTTTGGTTACTGTCTTCTTTTGTAAATCATTTATGTCCCTACGCATTTCTTCACCTTCATCAAGAGTCCAATTAGGATTTTCTGGAGGTTTATTTGGTGTAGAAGGTCCCTTTTTGGGTGGCATTTTGGCCAAATATCACTTTTGAGTCTTGATTTTGAGGTGGTTCTGCTAGACAATATTTATTCTATTTTATATCCCAAGTTTCAGCCCTTCTGAGTATGAAACTTTATTTTAGGTAGTTCTCTGATATTTCTTCTCTGCAATGCCACATGCCTGATCAAAATTGGATGTGCCAAGTGGAATTTACGGTAACTTCCTCACAACTTGCCGATTTTTGGCCTTTCCAGGAGATCTAACTTGTATAGAATGCCCCACACAAAATAATTGATATCAAATTCTGAAACATGTACTCAAAATACTACAGATTGTCCATGATCCAATGCAACCAATCCCACTCAATTTGGATATTCTAGCAAGAAGTTATGCTTGTTTTACCTGGAACACCTTCTTGAGACTAGTCAATAGGACTAGTCAGATACCCTATCTTACACAAGGTGTATCTAAAAATTTAAGATGAACCAAAAGCTAAAAGTTTTACCACAGATACCTTA
The DNA here is from genome assembly GCA_009831015.1 of Picea engelmannii. Classification (NCBI taxonomy): domain Eukaryota; kingdom Viridiplantae; phylum Streptophyta; class Pinopsida; order Pinales; family Pinaceae; genus Picea; species Picea engelmannii. The sequence continues at coordinate 472,449 of ML781770.1, forward strand.
CTAATTTCTGTAAATGCCCTCCAGATTTCAGGGTCTGAAACATTACAGAATTTTTTTTATAGCGAAAATTACGCAATGAATCATTTCAGGATGATTCCAGAACCCTATCTTGTACAGGCTGTATCTCTGAAAGTATAAGGCCTCAGGAGATGAATTTTGAACCCAACATACCTTGTTCTGTCTACTAAATACCCTCCAAGCAGTTCCTTCTGAAACGTTGTATAAAAAAATTTATAGCGAAAATTCTACGGTGTCTCAGATGTAGCAGCGAAACCCCAAGACCTTGAGCTCTTATACCATATGTTAAGAACCAAACAACAATATAGCATAGAAAAACCTCAGGAAAAGTACTCGACACCTTGAAAAAGAGATAATTTCAGATAATAATCCTCTTCGAGGGGGAAACCTCCTTTTACCCCACTTAAATGTTCAAGTACAAGATGATTAAAAAGAAAATGTCTCCTTGGTATATATAGGAGACTAGGAGGTATAATTACAACTAATGGCCTAAAGCCGACATAAATAAAATAACATTACTAATCTAAATTACAACTAATGGCCTAAAGACGACATAAATAAAATAACATTACTAATCTAATATGCCCCAATTAAGGGGTAATGAGCCAATATTAGGGCTTAACATGTTCGATGTAATGTTATGGCACGAGATATACATGGTTGATGGTTTGTTCATGATTCACTATTCATTGTTGACATATACTTTGCTTCATGGTTGATGCATTAGATAATATTTAATATTGGCATACACTTGATGTATGGTATGGCATGAGTTTAGATGGTTGATGCATGGACAGGTCCAAGGATTGTCATAGGAAGAGCATGGTATTCTTGATGCAGTATTTTTGAGCAGTTGATCAGTATTTCGATAGAGTAGAAGCATCCACAATAGAAGCATAATATAGTGCTAGCATATTGTTCACAATGATTACACAACATGTTTGCAGAGAAGACATGGGGAGTTATTATTTTCCCCTTGATTGGTTACAGAGGTATGGTTCCGGTAGGAGAGATTCATCAGATGCATAAAGAGAAACTTGCATGACAGTGCAGCCAGGGGGAGCATCCTTAGGGACAACTCAGTCAGGGGGAGCAACACCAAAGTGATATACCCTTTGCCATTGATGTAAAAGGGGGACATATAGTCACATTGATATGGATATGACCATTGATGAGGAGCGATGATCACATAGGGAGAATGAGAATTGTTGTGTCTTGGTGTTGCCATCAGTGATTGGTGTTGACATCAATGTTGGTGTTTCCATTAATGCCAAAGGGGGATATTGTTGTACTATGTTGTCTTTGATGTCAAGTATTTTCATAATGATGTGTTTGTATCATTTATTTTTTATTGGATCATGTGGCCATTGATGTAACTGATGTCGAAAGGTTGATATCAAAAGAAGTTGTATCATTGATGTCTTGTTCAAGTAAGTCTATGAGCATGGATGTTTCTATGTAGGAAGTACGAAATGGATGAACTCTAAAGTGGTCCCCTTATGGCGCAAGCCCTCATGGGAAGACACTCTTAGATAAATTTCTCAAAGTGGTCCCCTTATGGTGAAGGCCCTCATGGGAAGATGCTTTCTAAAGTCTAGATGGTTAAGTGGTTGAGTAATCCTAGAAGTGTGGTTAAAGAACCAAAGTTTCATTGAGGAATAATGTAATGAATATCAATTAATTTTCAGGTGAAACTATTCTATATGGATAGTACATGTCTTGCCATTTTTGATGATATGTGGAACACTATGTGGTTCCTCACAGTTAGGGAGATATGACTTTGTGAAGTTGGAAGCCTCAAAGAATGGTCAAGAAGCCCTAAAGTTAATGAAAGAGGTCCTAAAGTTAAGGAAAGAGGTTACTAAGAAAAAGTATAAATACACCTCAATAAGTCTCTCATAAGTACAAGATTTATACACACAAATTCATTGAATATATATATATATATATATATATATATAAGTGGTCAAGCGATTCTCATCTGAGGTAACCAAGGATATATGAGGTGTTTTTCAGAGGGAATATGAATTAAAGAAGGTCCAAATTTCAAGGAAGGATGAAGTCTTGTGAGGATGTGTTCTAAGGTATGTTATTTACAAGTCATCTTACCATTTTCACTATAACTTGTTTTCTAGAATGATTCAGATAGAGAAATATGGAGGATAATGATACTACATAGCAAGGTACCTATGGTAGAAATTTCAGTTTATGGGTCATTTTATTTTTGGTGATACTCTCTATGGAAGATAGGGTTTTTGGTTAGTCCTAGAATTAGTCTCAAACAAGTGTTCTAGTTAAAATCGTCAGAACTTCTTCATAGAATATCCAAATTCAGTGAAACAAAATGCATTGGATAGAGTACATGCCTTAGTATGTTGTGTGAAATTTTCAGATCTAGATATCAAATATTCTACGCGGGGAATTATCTACAAGTTTTCTCTTTAGAATAAGATAGAATTCAACAAGGTCTACCATTTTTTCTATAGCTCCTTTTCTGGGATGTTCCAAGCAGTGAAACTTGGAGGAATTGTAGAGAAGATACTGAAGAATATTGTGTACAAGTTTCAAACCTTTACTCATTACATACTGATCTAGATTATTTTTGGAATGAAATGAAAGCATAGATATTACAATGAAATACACATAAAAATTTACAGAAACAGAGAAATACAACAATACATGATTTTTATTAATGAAATAAATGTACAGAGACTGTAAAAATACATAGTGCAAGACTTGCTAGAATGGTGGCAAATTTATCTCTGAGAAGAGATGTGACGACTACGCTCATTCATAAGAAGATGAATACAATGAGGCTCTAAAGGCCTTTTTATGATAAACATGAATTCCAAAACCCTAGACATCCAAAAGCCTAACCCTAGGAGAGGAAGCACCAAAATTCATGTGGGCCCCATTGGGGTAAGTTAGTACATTACTTTTCTAGGGTTGTAACTTTTGCATACGATCTCTGTTTCAGGTGCATAATAGCCCGTTGGAAAGGGATTTTTGAGAACTACACATTATGCCATAAAAATCTAAATCATTCTACAATTTGACTATAACAATCCTAGAAAACACTGTTTAGAGCCCCAAAATAACCCTGGAAGTATAGAAATATGTACTGACATGAAAAATTCCAAAATAAGCCAATTGGAATAGGTTGGAAACCACCAATATCCACCTGGATGTTGTGTAGGGATTCAGGACAGCCCCATAAGTGCAGAACCCACAATTACAAAGAAGTGTCCCCATTGTAAAGAAACATGTTGAATTGAAAACTGTCAATATGAGCCAGTTGGAATTTGGAACAAGTCGGTGGCCACCAATATCCACCTAGATCAATCCTACCCATTTAGGAAGCAATAGTATCGATTTCATTGAGTGCCCGGGGAAGAGGGGAAATCATTTTCTGAATCTGAATCTTGGTGCATTGCGTGCCTTGTTGGAGAAGTTGCACTGCTTGGTCTGTGGAAGCCTCTCACATACCTATTGCTGGTAGGGTTGAATCTGTTCCACCAACCTATTGTCTTTGGTCTTGATGAGGAATTGTGCAGGGACCATTGTAGGTGAAGAAACAATATCTTCTTTATTTTCTACAATATGCTTCTATTGGATAGAAGGTGTCGAGGCTGCAATGGGTGTAGTGGCCTTCTGTGCATCCTTTGAACAAACTATGAAGAGGATGAATTTTTTAGTATGATAGATTACCTTGTGGAACTGTTTTGATGGAACACTATTCAAAAATACCTCTGGTATCCTGTAGAGATGACCCCCTAGAGTAATAATGACACTACAGGGTCAAGACTCATAAACAACATGACGTTTCCACATATATGGTTGGCCCAAAAAAACATCACAAAAATCAAGAGGGGAAACATCACACACTACCTCATCCTTGAATGGTTGGATGCCATAGGACATATGACACTGCTGGCTGACACATAGATCTTGTCCCTGGTGAAGCCACCCGATGTTGTATGGCTGTGGGTGTGGTGTTGTCAACAACCCCAATTGTGTGATGACCTCAGTTGAGATGAATTTCTTCTGGATACTGCTATCAACAATGAAATGCAACAGGGTCCCCTTCACCCACATCCGTGAATGGAAGAGGTGCTCCCCCTCTTTAGGATCTACTGGTTCTTCTGGTTGAATTATTATGGTCATGATAGTAGCAATAGGTTCTGCGTCGATGATCTATTCATTTTCAATATTTTTTGGATCATATTCTGAATTAAGGTTTGGCTCCTTGACTTTGACCTCAACCACCAATGACTGTTTCAAGCGACATTCATCAGTGTTGTTCTAGGGTATTTTTTGGAAGTAGCACCACTTCCTAGTGTCATTCTTCATCTTTCCTTTACCCTTCTTTTCATGTGTCTTGGATTGGTTATCAGAAGGCTATTGGTTAGGGTTGTCTTTACCATAATTGGTTTGGTGCGGATTTGCAGACCCGGATTCCCATTTGTTCTGGTGCCTAAATTTCTACTTGATTTTGATAGCATATCGATAGGAAACTCCCAATGATGAGATGTTTAGGAAATCCATTTCAGTTTGGATGTACCTATGTAGAGTCCCATGGTATTTCAGAACCATATGCCGCTCAGATTCTTTGATACCCAGCTTGGTGTGCAAGGTATGGAAAGTATTTGTGAAATCTGGCACTGTTTGGATCTTCTGTTTCCACAATGTGGTCCATCTCATGTATTGGTCTTCATAGTTATCAACATGGTAGTATTATTCCTTGAATGCATGCACAAAAAAATTCCAAGTGGGATTGGTCCCATATATTCCATATTCCTCTATGGAACTTTTCTCCCAGTAAGTTTCCCACCAATGTTTGACATGGGGGAGAGCCTCGAGGAGTGCGAAGGTGATATTTTCCTTGTTGGAAAAATTGTGAACAAAGAAATAAACTTCTATCAAATTCAACCATTTTTCTAAGGCATCTACACCTATCTGATCTTCAAATACGGGATTATCAAAATTAACTTGTACCTTGAAGGGAGAGGTTCCTCCAAAGTGGCCTCTTGATGAAGATGCACATGTTTCTATCGACATGCATTGAAGGATGTGGGCAAAATTCTCCATCATTTCTTCCCTCTGTCATGCGAGAGCTTGCTCAAGAAATAAGTTAATATAATATTATCCTCCACCATTTTTATTTTCTTCCACCATAGAGGGTTTCTTGGTCGTGTGAGAGGGATTTTCCTCAAGAGAGACAAGCTTGATACCCAACTTGCTATACTGAGACCACGTCGGGGACATGCACTGAAAAATGATCAAGAGCAGGCTCCTCTGATACCACTAATCTGGATTATTTTTGGAATGAAATGAAAGTAGAGATATTACAATGAAATACACATAAAAATTTCTAGAAACAAATAAATACAACAATGCATGATTTATATTAATGAAAGAAATTTACAGAGACTGTAAAAATACAGAGTGCAAGACTCTCTAGAATGGTTGCATCTTTATATTTGAGAAGAGATGTGATGACTATGATTACTCAAAAGTATATGATTACAATGAGGCTTTGAAGGAATTTTTATGATAAACATGAATTCCAAAACCCCAGACATACAAAAAACTAACCCTAGGAGATGAAGCGCCAAAAGTCACATGGGCATCGTTGGGGTAAGTTAGTACATTAACTTCCCGAGGTTGTAACTTTTGCATACGATCTCCATTCTAGGCATGTGATATTCCGTTGGAAAGGTCTTTTCGAGAAATACACATTATTCTATCAAACTCTGACTTTGCCTACAATTTGACTATGAAAATCCCAGGAAACACTGTTTAGAGCCCCAAAACGACACTGGAAGTACAAAAAGATGTACTGAAATGAAAAATTCCAAAATAAACCAGTTGGAATAGGTGGGAATCCACCAATATCCACCTCGATGATGTGTAGGGATTCAAGACAAATCGATAAGTGCAAAACCCACAATTACAAAGAAATGCCCCCATTACAGAGAAACATGCTGAATTGAAAACTATCAAGATGGGTCAGTTGGAATTTGGAACAGGTGGGTGGCCACCAATATCCACCTGGATCAATCTCCCCCCCTTAGGAACAAATGGTCTCCATTATGTTGAGTGCCTAAAGAAGAGGGGAAATCATTTTCTGAATCTAAATCTTGGTGAGTTGTGTGCCTTGTTGGAGAAGTTGTGTTGCTTGGTTTGTGGAAGGGTCACATGAACCTGTTGCTGGCAGTATTGAATCTGTTCCACCAACCTATTGTCTATAGGATTGATGGGGCATTGTGTAAGAACCATTGTAGGTGAAGAAACAATATATTCTTTCTCTTTTGCAATATGCTTCTGTTGGATAGAAGGTGTTGAGGCTGTAGTGGTTGTAGTGTCCTTCTGTGCATCTTTTGAATAGACTGTGAAGAGGATGAATTTTGCAGTATGAGAGATTATCTTGTGGCACTGTTTTGGTGGAATAGTAGTCAGATCTATCTCAGGTATCCTGTAGAGATGACCCACCATAGTAATAATGACACTATGAGGTCGAGACTAATAAACAAAATGACATTTCCACATATATGGTTGTCCCAAAAAAACATCAAAGACATCAAGAGAGGAAAAATCACACACTACCTCATCCTTGAAGGGATAGATTCCATAGGACATGCGATACTACTGTCTGACATGAATATCTCGTCCCTGGTGAAGCCACCAGATGTTGTATGGTTGCGGGTGTGTTGTTGTTGAAAATACTAACTATTTGATGACCTCAGCTGAGATGAGGTTCTTCTAGCTATCACTATCAACAATGAAATGCAACGTGGTCCTCTTCACCGAAAGCTATGAATGGAAGAGACACTCCCCCTCTTCAAGATCTACTATTTATTCTAGTTGAATTATTGTGGTCATGATAATAATAGTAGGGTCTGCGTCGATGATCTATCCATTTTCAATATTTTCTGGATTAGATTCCGAATCAGGGTTCAATTCCTTGTCTTTGATCTTGGCCACCAATGACTGTTTTGAGTGACATTCATCAGTATTGTGCCAGGGGATTTTGTGGAAGTCACACCACTTCCAAGTGTCATTCTTCATCTTTCCTTTACCCTTCTTTTCCTGTGTCTTGGACTGGTTTTCAGAAGGTTGTTGGTTAGGGCCCTCTTTACCATGCTTTGGTTGTTGCGATTTTGCAGACCTGAACTCCCATTTGTTCTGGTGCCTAAATCCCAATGATGAGATGTTTAGGAAATCCATTTCAGTTTGGATGTAGCTATGTAGATCCCCAAGGTATTTCAGAACTAGATGTCGCTTGGAGTCTTTGATATCCAACTTGGTGTGCAAGGTGTGGAAAGTATTTGTGAACTTTGACACTTTTTGTCTCTTCACTTGCCGCAGTGTGGTCCATCTCATGTACTAGTATTCATAGTTATCAAGAGGGTAGTATTGTTTCTTTAATGCATCCACAAAAAAATCCCAAGTGGGCTCGGCCCCATATATTCCAAATTCCTCTGTGGAAATTTTCTACCAGTAAGTTTCCCACCAACGTTTGACATGGGGGAGAGCCTTGAGGAGTGCGAAGGTAATATTTTCCCAGTCAAAAAAATTGTGAACAGAGAAATAACCTTCCAGCAGATTCAACCATTTTTCTAAGACATCCACATCTATCTGACCTTCAAATATGATAATATCAAAATTAACTTATACCTTGAATGGAGAGGCTCCTCTAAAGTGGTCGCTTGGTGAATATGCACCGATTGATATCGGCAGGAATTGAAGGATGTGGGAAAAGTTCTCCATCATTTCGTCCCTCTGTCATGCAAGAGCTTGCTCAAGAAATAGGTTAATAGAATCTTTTGCTCCGTCATTTTTCTTTTCTGGCACCATAGAGGGTTTCTTGGGCATGCGAGAGTAATTGTCCTCAAGAGAGACAAGATCGAGACCCAACTTGCTATACTTGGACCTCTTCAGGGACATGCACTGAAAAATGATCAAGAGCAACCTGCTCTGATACCACTAATCCAGATTATTTTCGAAACAAAATGAAAGCAGAGATATTACAATGAAATACACATAAAAAATTCTAGAAACTGAGAAATACATCAATACATGATTTCCATTAACGAAATAAATGTACAGAGACTGTAAAAATATAGAGTGCAAGAATTGCTAGAATGGTGGCATTTTTATCTCTGAGAAGAGATGTGACGCTGTTATAGCAAGATTTGCCTCACCCTATGAAATCTTGCACAGAGGGCCTTATTCCATTTCCCTATGCAGACTTATATTCCCTGTTGATAAAATCCAGAGACAAAAATTAATATTTTTCCACTTGTACGCATCTTGCACACTATACAACATGTGTATATGCAGGCTACTCCACTACAACCCACGTACATCAGGATTTGTGCCAGAAAATGAAAATTAAATGTTGGGTTTCCATGTCATGATAGGATATCTCTAATCCTTGGCCTTCCATATACTAGAAACGTTCTGAATCAGCCCTTTAGTTCCATTTTGAAGGCTATAAATAGGCCAATTCCGAGCTATGGAAAATGAGAAAGAATTCAACTTTGAGAGAAAAGTTACTCTGGAGAAATTATTACTTCATATTGAGTCTGCATCCCTTTGTCCTTTAAGTTTGAACACAATGTTCAACCCCCAAGATCTTCCCTTATTTATGGAGAACCCCATTGTCTCCCTTCTATGAGCTTGCATTTGGTGGAGGATTGAAGTGGTGGAGGCCCAGCTGGAAGGAACTTAGTTTCTCAGTTCTGAACCATGCTGACACAAAAGTTTGTAATGTTTTCACTTCTGCTGATCATTTATTAATAGAAATACTCCTTTCCCATCCAATTGATATCTTGCAAATATATGAGTTATTATCCATGGGTGTATTTGTCATGTATATTAATGGATTATGCTATCTAATGTGCTAACCGTTTATATTATTACCATATGCTTGCTTTGCTTGTTTTTTGAGAACTTGTTGCAGGTATAAAGATTTGGGTCAAAGTGCTCAACGATGGACCTCATCGAACATATGGACGAGGTAGGTATCTTTCTTATCTCGCTTGCACATTGGTTTATATAACATGTTTTTGGGATAGAGATGATTTATGTAGTCATATCCGTATGTTGTGGTTTACCCTAGCCATAGAGAGTTTTTACCTCGTAACAAACGACTACACTCATTCTCAAGAATATGATTACAATGAGGATCTGAAGGCCTTTTTATGATAAACATGAATGTCAAAACCCTAGAAATCCAAAAACCTAAGCCTAGGAGACGAAGTGCCAAAAGTCATGTTATAACCCTATAATTTATAGGATCAACTGGTGACTAAGATGTTATCCCTTTAATGGTTTTGTTGCTAAATAATTTTCCATTTTTTAAATAATTTGAGAAAAAAGAAAAATAAAAGAAAGAAAAGAAAGAAAAAGAATAAAAGAGGGCATAAAAGAAATTGAATAAATCCCCATGCAATAACAATGACTTGGCCCATACATTTTAAGCATGACCAAGTCATTTTAAATTGATGTTGATAGGATTAGTGAATAAGCTTGGCTAAACTATTTAATCTTAGCCAAGCAAATTAGGTTAGCTAGTGAATACATTTGACCAAACTGCCTAATCTTGGTCAAATAACCCTAGGATAGAGTAAATTTTTTAGTCCAATAGTTTAATCTGGGCTAATTGTCATAGGTAAGTAGGTTAGATAATAGGTTAGTTTTCTTTATCTCAATAAAATAGGCATGATGATCGATGTTAAACCATATCTCTGATGTTTGAAGGTTGGATGTCTAACCCCCATGGTGATAAAAACAGGGAAGGCTTGGGAAAACCCACATAAAACACTTGTCCTAAGTTTTTGGAGCAAACATGAGTTTGCGATGACAGATTAAAGGCAACACATAGATGAACGGATGAGGTGCTGGCGCTCAGATCTATGGTCGACAAGATTTTTCGGACCCCCCTGACCGTTCTACCTTTAATGGTAGGGGGGGGGGTCTGGAATCATGGATAACAAAAGAGCACATCTAAATGGATGAGGTGTCAGCGCCTAGATCCACGGTTGAGATTGAATTCTGGACACCCCCGACCGTTCTGCATTTAACGGTGGGGGGGGGGGTCCGAAATGCTGGTTAAACATTGCTCTCAGATCTATGGTCTAGCGGCAAGCGCACCGATGGATGGTT
>ML781770.1:482642-494987 GCA_009831015.1 Picea engelmannii
ACCCCCCCAACTGGTCTACTTTTAACGGTGGGGGGGGGGGGGTTCTGGAATGTAATGGTTTTTTGGTGGGTCCTCTCCTCTAACGTGGTAGTAATCCATTACTCCAGACTCCTACCACTTACCGCAAACCATTTTTCCACTTACCACTTACCATTTTCTGACATACCCCCGCTGCCCCATGACATCATTTTCCACTTATTTCTCCTAATGGTCACGTCTCACAACTCTATTAGCCCATTCCCCTTGTTCACTCATTACAATTCCTTTCACCATGATCAGTTCCCAATCAACACCCTCCACATCACCTGGTCATATTTGTCATTCGTTGTTACCTGCCATCTCAAGCTCCAAAAGACCCGTTGGCCATTTATTACAGGATAACTTATCCATTAGCCTACTGATCTTTCTCCCACGCCCAATGGGTATCCATTTGCTCAAAACTACCCTTTTCCTTCATTCTCCCATTGCTTACTTTGTCCTCGCACCAATGAATTTTTCCCTGTCTTCTCTCCGTTTCATTCAGACGTCCAAAACCACAGTCATCCCCACTAACATTTTGTTTGAATTGCATGTATTTTCATAGTGATGGCTTCAAAATCCAAGAAAGCAGAAGCTGAGGAAAATCCTTTCCTCCAGCCTCATGTTGACTTCGACAGGATCCATTTGGCCGACAAAGATCATTTAATCATAGACACAAGGTGCAAATTTGACTTTGTGGATTTGCAGTCATGGCTCAAAGACACTTTCTTAGATCACAGTGATGAAATTGGGCTCTGGGAGTCCAACCTTCCTCTATATATTTTCCCCAGGTCCGCTATTTCCCTAAAATTTTCCCTCAAATGCCAGGCTCATTACCTCCTCGACTAGAGAGCCATATTATCTTCATCAGGAGAAACTTTGTTCTTCATCACACTAGAGGCCATTGATTAGATGATGCAGATACCCAGAAATGAATCTGCCTCCCCTTTTAATCTTGAGTTCATAACAGAGCTGTACCAAAAACTATCTTTCCCTCAGATAGCCCAGATTTTCGAGCTTTTCCTCCCACGGGCTGCTCAGCTCCCCAAGACAAATCCCATGTATCCTTCCTCCCTGTTCTCAGAGAAGGGAAACCAAGTCATTTCATCGCTCTATGCTCTGCTTGGTTATTTTTCTGACCAATGGGTGGATGAACCCATATTGGGTTTTATGTCCATCTTCTCCACAGAAGAAAGACCTACCACTCAGTTTGGCTACAACACTTTCCAGGCGGACAGTATTTACGAGCAGTTTTCAAATTTCGCCATAGAGGGCATGTTCCGGTATTCCTCAATACTGGCCTACATGTCCACTTTCTTTCAAGTGGACAAGTTCTCCTTTTCAATGCAAAAAATGGACAAGGACGGGAGGCCACAGGCAATAACTGCTTGGACTTCGCTACTCAGACAAAATTCCACAGAGTTCAGTTTCAAACAATTTATCGAGCAGTTTTACCACCCAGTGGTGAGCATGCTCAGTGGTAGACTTGAACCAAGAATAAATGAGGATATTCAGAGGATATTACACCTCTCAAACCTTGCAAAAACTGGAGACTAGTATCTTTACAAAAACCACACCGAAATTAGAGTATACAGATGCGAGTTAGCTCCACACAAACTGCCCAAGTATCTACCCGTGAGGATATTTTCCCTGGAGTACATAAGGCAAATCATTAACTCAGACGACATACATTTTGTGTAATCATTAACTCAGATGACATACATTTTGTGTCTCTGAAAAAGAAACAACAACTTAGAATTAAAGGGAAAATAGGGTCTTTCATCTGTAATAGCCGAGGCGTCGGGGAGGAAGCAGACATATTTTTGAAAGAAATGAAGTTTCATGTTAGTTTCATATGGCACTATGATCCGTGCGGTATAATTTATGAGATGAGGGTTAAGAATAAAAATGTTCCATATGTTCGTACACCCAAGCCTAAGATAGAAAAGTTCGCAAATCAAACAGAATGGGAGCCGAACACTCTGGTAGAGATAGAACAAGAGGACCCTTCAGTCACTATCTCATAGATGACTACACCATAGGTTCCTAAGGAGAAAAGACCCAGGAAGGATATTTCACCTTCCGTCATCGAAGTCTCGGCTAAAGACTTCCAATTACACACCTAAAGGCCAAAAACTAGTCATACATCTGACACAACTGGCGAAAAGGAAATCCAATCCACTACAACTATGAAAGATGATTGGTCACTTCTTAGCACAAGAAGCAAGCAGATCATGTCTATAGTTTCATCCAAGAAGCCTATGAATACTTCACTAGTTGACCAACCGAGTAAAGTAGGACCAAAGTTGAGTATTTTTTAGAAGTATGACCTGATCAAAAAGAAAAATCAGATGCTGACCAACAGTAATTATGCTCAGTTTTGGAAAGACAAATCAATGACACAACAGAGACAGTTGTCCACATTCAATACAAAGAAGGGTAGAATGCACATGGATTTTCTATAGGCACAGGTGCCAGACACGAAAGCAATCACTGATTACAAAAGAGAAACATTCGAGTTTCATACTAGAGATGTGCATCTTGCTGATCAAATGGATCTGCACAGGAAAACTGGAGAAATGGTTTTCTCCACATTGGCAAATTCTTCTACTGCGGCTGCTAAATTACAGGTATCTCTGAGGAATGTTCAGACACAACTAAAATTAGAAAAGATATCATCCTTTGCAAAGGATAACAAAATTAAGACGTTGGAAGAATTGGTCCTCAATATCGGGTATGACCCCTCGAATGTGAAAACAATCAAGGATATGTTAAAAAATAAAAATGCTGATATAGAATCTCTGATGAAACAATTGAAATTTCCACCAACGTAAGATGCACAGGCAAAGGAGAAAGATGAGACAGAAGGGGAAAATGATGAGATGCTCAAATTGATCATGGAGCAAAATGCATAGTTGAAAGAGATGGAAGCATAACTAGAAAGGCTAGTGAAAGAGAAGTTACAATCAAAGCCTATGGAAGTCATTCCATTGAGCGCAGCTCCACTGATAGGAGTAAGCACAACATCTGTAGCAGAAATTCCCTCAGCAACTCCACTGACAGCTCTGGAGAAGACAGTAGAACTGGAAAAATCCATGGAAGAAATGAACTTGCAAGAGACAGAGATTGGAAGACTTAAAAAGATGTTGAGAATCTTCAGGAACTCAAGTCTTCTTACCAAACCAGTTACTCCATGGAGAAACAAACATCAGAAAAGATCAAATAGGAATTGCAACAACTTCAAAAGAAAACAGTGACAGGAAAAACACTTGCTGAGGCCAAGGAAAGTGTTTGGATGGATATCTCCAAATCCATAAATGAAATATGGCCTATGGTACAAATCATGCTCAAGCAAAACAAACTGGTGCAAAGAAGCAAGTAGGCTATAGAGAAAAGAAGAGGAGAACTAGGAGAGATGCCCACATAATCCACTAAGATCATTAAATTCCTTAATTCAAAAACCAGGGAAGAGTTAGAGGATTTGAAGATTGAAGATAGGATGAAAACCATCCTCGAGGTCAAGAGGGTTCTGGCCAAAAGAGGACTAATTCTATAGTTGGAGGAAAAGGTCCAGACTATGGACACAAGAGTACACATATTTTTTGGCAAAATTGAAGCTCTACAGAAGAAAGGCCTCCCCGGCTTAAGGGTCATAAATGACAAGTTAATGACCCTTCCTGATTATAAAAAGAAGCTGGCCACAGTGGCCAAAGATAGTTCGAAATTCTCAAGAATATAGGGTAGTATAACGGGCAAGGCGTTCTTAGAATCTTCATAGTCAGACATCAGCATACAACACGAGATCCGATATATTTTCATCGTCAAGCCAACTTTTGCCAAGTATACAGAGATGGATGAAATATACTGAAGACTACTCAAATTCATCATTCCCAGTCACGTTCGATGGGAAGATCTATGCAATTTGATCGAGTAGGAGATGAGGTGTCCAATCCTAGTCAACAATCCAATCAGATGAAGTCGTGCAGAAGACTCACCAATGGTTTTCCCCAGAAATCAACATAAAGATTTCAACACATCATCAAACAATTCCTGAATTTTTGTATCGTGTTGAGTTAGTTAGCTAAATTTAGAATTTGCCACATCCTGATCTTTAATGACAGGATCATATGTAATTTTTTTTGATGATAAATACTTCAAACTTTGAAGTACCGAGGGTTGATCTTTACACCTTGTAAGCCATAAAGATTGTAATTTTTATCAAGAGATCTTCCAGTAATACAAAGGGATGTTTCACAGGATTCTCGCGTGTTGTTCATTGGTGATGTTCCCTTTTCTGTGTTAAATGTTTTTCTCGCTCAGTTGTCATATTGTTTTCTAATCTAATCTTTTAAAAGTAGCGCATGTTGCAGGATTTATTTTTGTATACCCTTTTTCCGAATTTGAAAGATCTTAATGTTTACCTTTTGATATTACAGTGAAGAAATTCTTAAATGCTTCTTTACTTTAATTGATATTCTCATATTTTCTGCTATCCATCACTTTACCACTAAAGAATCCAATGAATGCATTATCTTACCCTGTGAAAAGAATCTTTTAGTTTCTGTTTAAATATATATCTTTATAATACAGAACCCATAGCCCAATGGATGCGTAAACTCTTTTCAACCAACTTAACAAAAACAAAAACAAACCATTCAATCTTATTTTATGTAACTAGACTAATATCTCAAAGTTAAAACATATCTAAATCATATAGAGAGATCCCTCTCTGAAGCTGGTAGGGCTAGATTCCAGCTTCAAAGTGGTTGGATAAAGTTACCTCTAGTAAATTTCTTCTACTCTGACAACCTCTGGGAATTTACAGAGCGTTAACATAGTGATGACCATACTGGGGAAGGATGAACAAACTTTCAACCCCACTATTTCTTTTCCCCAGAAGAAAACTTTTTTTTCTGAACAAATTATAAATCTGAGAAAGAAATAATGTTCAGAGGTTGTTAAAATCTTGTACATAGTAATTTCAGATTCATAAAAGTAAAAATATATAAAAATTAAAAAATATGGCTCCTAAAAGAGCTTATACTCAATCCCACCTAGACCCAGAACTTGCAGTAGAAACTAATAATCTAGAACAATTACTCAGAAAGAAGACCATTGCGGAAGGTTCAGGGAGTCATAGTCCCCTTCTCTTCCAGAGAAACTTGTTGCCCTTCGGGATCCTGACTTTGACACCACTTTTGAACAAAGCCTGTTTAGAACAAAATATGATAGCTTTGTGACTAAAACCATTTTAGATCAAACCATCCTGCAACCCTGGACCCTTGAAATACTATCTCCCAGGGGGGACCCTGATAAAAGATTCCTTGGAGAATCCAACAAGCTAGAAATTTTGGTAGCGAATCTCGATCAAACTTTACACCAAGCCCACTTCTAGGAGTCAATCGAACTTTCTACCATATCTATCGCTGTAGCCTCTGTAAAACCTCAACCCGCTCACTCTGTGCCGGCTAGTCCCTCATCCTCCTCATCTTCTGTCTTCTCCTCACCTATCATCTAGGTTGCTGTCCCGCCTCCTCCACCTATCATGGTGGCCAGATATGCTCCCTTGGTGTTTGCCGCACCTCTACACGCTATGCCCCAGGACTATCTAACACGATTTCCACAGTTCAATGGTACCGAGCCCTTGAACGCACAACAACACGTTGATAAAATGAATGACTATTTTGACTTACAGGAAGTGGATGAAGCTGATGTTCAAATGAGATTATTTGCGTAGAGTCTGACTGGGGACGTTAAGAAATGGTACAAAGGCTTACGTGCTGCTTCAGTGGTTGACCTTGCAGCGTGTCAAATAATTTTTCTGGACAGATGGGAGGTAAAGAAAAATCCTCTCTAGATCTTGTCAGAATATGAAAACATCAGAAGGAATCAAGGAGAGACAGTACATGACTACTGCATCTGCTTCAACAATCTGTACAATGTGATTCCAGCCAATATTAAACCCCCACAAGGTTTGGAATTGATAAAATTCCCTGACGGTTTTGACGCTGATATGTCATATCAATTAAGGGAAAGAAACTCTACCACTCTGGAGGACATGCAGAAAAGTGTAGTAAGTGTAGAGGCCAACTTGTTAGCTAGAAGGGCACGACAGAGGATGAAAAGGAGAGTCATGATTAAAGAGGAACCTTTCACATCCTCTTCTGACACCAAATTGGATTCTTTAGCTAGATAAATGGAAAGGATGATGGAGAGACTTACTATAGTCGAAATAAATCCTCCTAGAGAAAACGAACCTACTCCAAAAATTTGAAATCCTAACTTCAGAAGAAATCCTCCTCAAATCAGGCAGAGAGATCCTAGGGATCAAAGAGAACAGAGGGGTCCTGATCAACAGATCAGACCACCCCTACAGGAAAATTATGCCGATGAAGGTGAAGAGACAATTGAATAATTAGAAGACATGCATATAAAAC
Source organism: Picea engelmannii (assembly GCA_009831015.1). Lineage (NCBI taxonomy): Eukaryota > Viridiplantae > Streptophyta > Pinopsida > Pinales > Pinaceae > Picea > Picea engelmannii. The sequence continues at coordinate 489,098 of ML781770.1, forward strand.
TCATGGGCATTCATGATGACAAAGCCATCTTCCTTACTCAGGAAGAGAAATAAATTTTCCTTCTTTCTAAAACAGAGTTAAATGAGGAAGCTGAGGATACAGAACAATAGGCATTTGAAAACGCCATTATGGAGGTACACGGGTAGTACAATCTACAAAGAAAAAAGACAGATGAAAATCCCCCAAAAAAGGTAACCAAAACGAAGAAAATAGTCGAAACCAAGAAGACCTCTGAGCCTTCCACCAAGAACATCCCTGAGAAAGGCAATGCTGAAACTCCAACAAAAAGAAACTCTACCATTTTACAAATATCAACACAGACTGAGGTTTCATCAACCAGTCGACCAAGTACTTCTACCCATAAAACTATGGTGGACAGATCATAATTGTTGAGCCAAAGCAGAGCACCTACTACTTTCAGCCTTGAAGGGGAATTAGTCAAAGTGAAAATTCCCATTCCCCTTTCCGAGTTGATGAGTAAGAACGCTTACCAATCACAGGTGATCAAAGCACTGATCATCAAGCTAGAGATAGGAACAAAGGCCTTGACTGTTGGATCAAAGAATCATTCAAACACACTAAATCTTACCGATGATCAACCTGAGCTCCTTTTTGGCCTTGAAGTTGATGGTCAGAGTGACACTGGTGTTGTCGCTCCTTTTTACGTCAACCTTAATATACACAACCTGATTCTGCACAATGCTATGTTAAATTCAAGTGCTTTCCACAACCTGATGCCTAAAGTAGTGATGGAAAAACTGGGACTCAAGGTCACCAGACCCTACAAGGATCTGCACTCTTTTGACTCCAACAAAGTCAGATGTATCGGGTTGATAAAAGACTTATGTATCACCCTAGTTCAGATTCCAGTAAAAAGCATGGTTATGGATGTTGTGGTCATGGACATTCCCCTGAAATATGGTATGTTGTTGTCCAGGTCTTGGGGGGCCAAGTTGAAAGGCACTTTGTAGTTGGATATGTCAAATGCCACCATCCCAGTATTCAGACAACAGAGAAGATTCTACAGAGAGACGCTGATGAAATATATGGTCAACAACCAAGAAAAGCCACATAACTATCCTCTGTACTCTGCACACTCCGATCTAGATTCCTTCATCCTGTATAACAACGATGATATGGAAGAAAAAATAACTCAGATGGAAGAAGATACATTGGATCCGAAAGAAGGCCAAGAAATCATTCAGGCAAAAAGGAAGGAAATTGTAATAAGTGAAGAATTGCCAACAAAGTTCTGGAGCATGGACCTAGATGGAGCTGTAAGCAAAGAGGGAGTTGGAGTAGGAGTTTGGTTGCACAATAACAAATCCAGGTATTTGGAGAGCCATTCTTACAAACTAATTTTTCAATGCACTAACAACATAGCCGAGTACGAAGCTTTGATGCTAAGTCTGAAACTACTAAAGAAGGTTGGTGCCAAACAAATCATGGTAAGAGGCGATTCTAAATTAATTATCAAACAAATTAAAGGTGAGTATGCAACAAAACATCCCAGGCTTAAAGCTTATAGGAATGTTTTTTTGGATGCCCTTCAATGATTCACAGAAATTGATTTGCTGGTGATGCCTAGGGGACATAACATTTTAGTAGATGGGTTAGCTACGTCAGCAGCTACATGCAATATACCTTTTCATTCCACTCGCTCATACACGGTGGAGGTGAAGTGTAGACCAACTGTCCTGGACAACATCATATACTGGCAGGTATTTGGGAATGATGATCAAATTGAAGATTTTCTACAATGTAAAAATGATTTCAAGTGTACAAACATAGACTTAGAAAATGATGATGGAAATGTAAATAAATCTATCTTTGGAAATGATAGTGTAAATAAAATAGATTCAGAAGAATTAGGTGAAGATGAGATAGATTTTGATGTTTTGCATTTAAAGAGTAATGTTTTACCTAGGGTTTTAGTTCCGTTAGAAGACTTATTTGATTTTAATGATGTAGCTAAAAAACCTAAAATTGAAGCCAGTGGTAAAGAGGTTGAAGACTGCAACATAGGGACAGAAGAGAAACCCAAGATGGTAAAACTTTCCAAATATTTACCCCCTGAGAAAAAACTCAAATACATTGAACTTTTCAAGGAATATGTGGACGTGTTTGCTTGGGGTTATGAAGATTTAAAATCTTATGACACAAGCATCATACAACATAGGATCCCGATAAAAGAAGATAAAAAACCTTTCAAACATAAACGTAGGAGAATCAATCCCAAGTTACTTCCCTTGATAGAAAAATAAATCAAAAAGATGTATGATGCCAAAATCATAGTTCCCTTACGATTTTCCAAATGGGTTTCAAATCTGGTCCCAACCCCAAAGAAAATTGGGGAAATCAGGCTTTGCATTGATTTCTGAAACCTGAACAAGGTTTCCCTAAAAGACAACTACCCACTGCCAAAAATGGACCACATATTACAAAAGCTAGTTGGATCCAACTGAATCTCCTTACTAGATGTTTTCTCGGGCTATAACCAGGTTCCCGTTCACCTAGATGATCAAGAGAAAACAACCTTCACAACACCTTGGGGTACCTTCATGTACGTGAAAATGCCCTTCAGTTTGATGAACGCTGGGGCCAATTTCCAAAGAGCGATGGACATCGCTTTTGTGGAAGAACTTGGTAGATTTATTGCCATTTATCTGGATGAAGTAACTGTTTATTCCCAATCCAATGAAGAGCACTTACGACATCTCAGACGAGTGTTTGAGAAATGTAGGAAATTTGAGATTTCTCTGAATCCTTACAAAAGCCTCTTAGGATTAGAGGAAGGGGAACATAATCTCTAAGGATGAAATTAAGATAGATCCCAACAGGATAGAATCAATTCAGAAATTGGAACACCCAAAGAATATCAAAGAGTTACAATCTTTCATTGGCAAAATAAACTTTCTGAGAAGATTCATACCTAACCTGGCCGAACTTCTCAGGAACATCACCAACATGTTAAAAAAGGACACAAAAATAAAATGGGACACTGAATCCAAGCATTCTTTTAAACAAGTTAAACATGCACTCACATGGGCTCTAGTCCTGACCAGTCCTGACTTCACCAAAGATTTTTACCTTTTTCTCTTTCACTTCTGAGCATACCATTGCAACAATATTACTACAAAAAAACAACGAAGGATATGAAAATCCCATAGCCTTTTTCAGTAAATATTTAAGAGTTGTTGTGTTGAATTATAAAATAATCGAGAAACAATCTTTTTCCCTGGTAAAAGCCATAAAGGATTTTAGAGTATATATTCTCCATTCCCACACAATTGCATACGTTCTGAACGCAGTAGTAAAGGACATTTTAATCTAGGACAATCCATATGGTAGAAGAAGAAAATGGATTGCTATTATTTTGGAATATGACATAGAGATTAAGCCTACTAAACTGATTAAAGGTCAAGGTCTAGCAAAGTTAATGGCTGAATTTAATTTCCATGCTCTAGATATTAATTTCTTAGCTGCAGTAGATGAACATGGAGAGCAGGCGACTCTAAGCGTGAAAGAGGTATTTCTGAACTTTCCATGGTACGCAGACTTGATATTTGTTTTGCATAACTTACAAGCTCCCCCTGGTCTAACCAAAACTAAAGCTAGGTTTTTGAAATTGAAAGCATTAAAATTTTGCATTCTAGAAGGCAATCTTTATTGGAAGGATCCTGGAGGTATTTTGTTGAATTGTCTGTTAAAAGATGAAGCTGAAAAAGTATTACGGGATTTTCATGCAGGAGACTGTGGTGGTCACCTGAGCTGGAAGACCACAGCTAATAAAATCCTTAGAGTTGGTTTCTATTGGCCTACACTATTAGCTGATGTGCATCAGAAAGTAACTTTGTGCCATAAAAGTCAGGTGTTCGAGGGAAAAAAGAACCTCTTCCCTTTTCCCCTGAAACCAATCTCTGTAGAATCTCCTTTCTAACAATGAGGATTAGACTTTATCGAAGAAATACATCCTCCCTCTTCGGGCCAGCACAGGTGGATTCTTAATTCTAAAGACTATTTCACAAAATGGATTGAAGCTATACCAAGCACTCAAGCTACTGATTATGTCTTTATTAAATTTCTAGAAAATAATATCTTGTCTTGTTTTGGGTGTCCAAGAAAAATCATAACTGACAATGCAACTGCTTTCCGATCTAATAAGCTCATATATTTTTGCAACCAGTATCATATCGGTCTGGGACACTCCACAACTTATTACCCTCAGGGAAATGGGCTAGCTGAGTCATTCAATAAAACCCTAGTGAACATTATTAAGAAGACACTGTAAAAAAAAAAAAGTCATGGCATAACAAGCTGGTTTTCGCACTGTGGGCTGACAGACTGACCACTAAGAGGTCAATTGGTATGTCTCCATATCGGTTGGTCTATGGCACTGAAGCATTTTTTCCTACCTCCTTAGGGGTTCCCATCATGAAACTGCTGCAAGAGATGTAGGCCAAGCCGAACGACTCACAAAGAAGGATAAACTAGATGATCCACTTGCAGAAGTCTAGAGAAGAAGTATACAATGAAACTCAGGTGGTCCAGGAGAACATAAAAAATATCTTTGATAAAATAACTAAAGAAGATGAATTTGAGCTAGGTGATATGGTTCTGAGGTGGGATGCTCGAAATGAATATAAGGGGAAGCATGGAAAATTCGACAATCTATGGAAGGGACCTTACATGATTCAAGCATTCATAGGAAATAATGCTTTTCTTCTCAACAACAATGATGGGACCAATCTGCCAGGAGGACCTGTGAATGGAAGAATGCTAAATCACTATTCACCTCCTCAGTAGGGACCTTCCGTCACACCTTTCCATTGTACAAATCATTTCATTTTTCTTACAAGTTATTGAGTGAATAACTTTCATCAGATGGTTGAAGCCCGCAGAGAAGGCCCGCCATTGAACATTGTTGTCAAAACTTTCAAAAAATAAAACAAATCAAACAAAAAAGGCAACTGTAAAGAATTTTTTCAGAACATCAGGAAGTTGGATTCTTGGCACTTCACAAGGAGAGTACCATCCCCAGGTGGAGCCATTGTTATAACCCTATAATTTACAGGTTATAACCCTATAATTTACAGGATCAACTGGTGACTGAAATGTTATCCCTTTAATGTTTTGGTTTCCAAATAATTTTCCATTCTGTAAATAATTTGAGAAAAAAGAAAAAGAAAAGAAAGAAAAAGAATAAAAGAGGGCATAAAAGAAATTGAATAAAGCCCCATGCAATAACAATGACTTGGCCCATACAGTTTAAGCATGACCAAGTCCTTTTAAATTTATGTTGATAGGATTAGTGAATAAGCTTGGCTAAACTGTTTAATCTTATCCAAGAAGATTAGGTTAGATAGTGAATAAATTTGACCAAACTGCCTAATCTTGGTCAAATAACCCTAGGATAGAGTAAATTTCTTAGTCCAATAGTTTAATCTGGGATAAATGTCATAGGTAAGTAGGTTAGAGCATAGGTTAGTTTGCTTTATCTCAATAAAACATGCATGATGATCAATGTTGAACCATATCTTTGATGTTTGAAGGTTGGATGTCTAACCCCCATGGTGATAAACACAGGGAAGGCTTGGGAAAACCCACATAAAACACTTGTCCTAAGTTTTCGGAGAAAACATGAGTTTACACTGACAAATTAAAGGTAGCGCATAGATGAACGATTGAGGTGCTGGTGCTTAGATCTATGGTTGACAAGATTTTCCGAACCCCCCCGACCATTCTACCTTTAACGGTAGGGGGGGGTCCGTAATCATGGATAACAAAAGCGCACATCTGAACGACTGAGGCGTCGGCGCCTAGATCCACAGTTAAGATTGAATTCCAGAACCCCCCGACCGTTTTGCATTTAACGGTGGGGGGGGGGGGT
>ML781770.1:495110-507188 GCA_009831015.1 Picea engelmannii
GGGGGGGGGGGGGGGGGGGGGGGTCTAGAATGTAATGGTTTTCTGGAGGCCCCCCTCCTCTAATGTGGTAGGAATCCATTGCTCCAGACTCCTACCACTTACCGCAAACTGTTTTTCCACTTATCACTCACCATTTTTTGACATACCCCCGCTGCCCCATGACATCATTTTCCACTTATTTCTGCTAATGGTCACGTCTCACAACTTTGTCAGTCCATTCGCCCTGTTCACCCATTACAAGTCCCTTCACCATGGTTAGTTCCCAATCAACACCTTCCACATCACCCGGTCGTATTTTTCATTCTTTGTTACCTTCCATCTCACGCTCCAAAATACCCATTGGCCATTTATTATAGGCTAACTTATCCGTTAGCCTGTTGATCTGTCTCCCATGCCCAAAGGGTATCCATTTTCTCAAAAATACCCTTTTTCTTCATTCTCCCATTGCTTACTTTGTCCTCGCACCAGTGAATTTTTCCCTGTCTTCTCTCCGTTTCATTCAGACGTACAAAACCACAGTCATCCCCACCAATGTTTTGTTTGAATTGCAGGTATTTTCACAGTGATGGATCCAAAATCCAAGAAAGAAGAAGCCGAGGAAAATCCTTTCCTCCCACCTCCTGTCGACTTCGACAGGTTCCATTTGGCCAAAAAATATCATTTAATCGCAAACATAAGGTGTGAATTTGACTTCGCGGATTTGCAGTCATGGCTCAAAGACACTTTCTTAGATCAAAGCGATGAAATTAGGCTCTGGGAGTCCAACCTTCCTCCATATCTTTTCCCCCAGGTCCACCATTTCCCTGAAATTTGCCCTCAAATGCCAGGCTCATTACCTCCCCGACTAGAGAGCCATAGTATCTTCATCAGGAGAAACTTTGTTCTTCATCACACCAGAGGCCATTGATCAGATGATGCAGATACCCATAACTGAATCCGCCTCCCCTTTTAATCTTGAATTCATACCGAAGTTGTACCAGAAACTATATTTCCCTCAAAGAGCCCAGATTTTTGAGCTTTTCCTCACATGGGCTACTCAGCTCCCTAAGACAAATCCCCCATATCCTTCCTCCCTATTCTCAGAGAAGGGAAACCAAGTCATTTCATCGCTCTATGATCTGCTTGGTTATTTTTCCGACCAATGGGTGGATGAACCCATATTGGGTTTTCTGTCCATCTTCTCCATAGAAGAAAGACCTACCACTCAGTTCGACTACAATACTTTTCTGGAGGACAATATTCATGAGAAATTTTCAAATTTCTCCATAGAGGGCATGTTCCAGTATTCCTCAATATTGGCCTACATGTTCACTTTCTTTCAAGCGGACATGTTCGCCTTTTCAATGCAGAAAATGACAAGGACGAGAGGCCACAGGCAGTAACTGCTTGGACTTCGCTACTCAGACAAAATTCCATAGAGTTCAGTTTCAAATAGTTTATCGAGCAGTTTTACCACCCAGTGGTGAGCATGTTGAGTGGAAGACTTGAACCAAGAATAAATGAGGAGATTCAGAGGATATTACACCTCTCAGACCTTGCAAAAACTAGAGACTAGTATATTTACCAAAACCACACTGAGATCAGAGTATATGGATGCGAGTTAGCTCCATACAAACTGCCCAAGTATCTACCCATGAGGATATTTTCCATGGAGTACATAAGGAAAATGATTAACTGAGACGACATACATTTTGTGTCTCTGAAAAAGAAACAACAACTTATAATTAAAGGGAAAATAGGGTCTTTCATCTGTAATAGCCGAGGCACCGGGGAGGAAGCAGACAGATTTTTGAAAGAAATGAAGTTTCATGTTAGTTTCATATGGCACTATGATCCGTGTGGGATAATTTCTAAGATGAGGATTAAGAACAAAAATGTTCCATATGTTCATACACCCAAGCCTAAGATAGAAAAGTTCGCAAATCAAACAGAATGGGAACCAAACACTCTGGTAGAGATAGAACAACAGGACCCTTTGGTCACTATCTCACAGACAACTACACCACAGGTTCCTAAGGAGAAAAGACCTAGGAAGGATATTTCACCTTCTGTCACTGAAGTCTTGGCTGAAGATTTCTAATTACACACCAAAAGGCCAAATACCAGTCATACATTTGACACAACTGGCGAAAAGGAAATCCAATCCACTACAAATATGAAATATGATCGGTCACTTCTTAGCACAAGTAGCAAGCAGATCATGTCTATAGTTTCATCCAAGAAGCCTACGGATACTCCACTAGTTGACCAACTGAGTAAAGTAGGACCAAAGTTGAGTATTTTTGAAAAGTATGACCTGATCAAAAAGAAAAATCAGACGTTGACCAACAATACTTATGCTCAGTTTTGGAAACAGACATCAACAACACAACACAAACTGTTGTCCTTATTCGATACAGAGAAGGGTAGAATGCACATGGCTTTTTTGCAGGCACAGGTGCCAGACCCGAAAGCAATCACTGATTACAAAAGAGAAACATTCGAGTTTCATACTAGAGATGTGCATCCTCCTGATCAAATGGATCTGCATAGGCAAAATGGAGAAATGGTTTTGTCCATGTTGGCAAATGCTTCTACTGCGACTACTAAATTATAGGTATCTCTGAGCAATGTTGAGACACAACTGAAATTAGAAAAGATATCATCCTTTGAAAAGGATAACAGAATTAAGACATTGGAAGAATTGGTCCTCAAGATCGGGTATGACCCCTCGAATGTGAAAGCAGTCGAGGAGATGTTAAAAAAGAAAAATGCTGATATAGCATCTCTGAGGAAACAGTTGAAACTGCCACCAACAGAAGATGCACAGGCAAAGGAGATAGTTGAGACAGAAGGGGAAAAGGATGAGATGCTCAAATTGATCATGGAGAAGAATGCATAGTTGAAAGAGATGGAAGCAGAACTGGAAAGGATAGTGAAAGAGAAGGAACAATCAAAGCCTATATAAGTCATTCCATTGAGCATAGTTCCACTCACAGGAGTAAGTACAACATCTGCAGCATAAATTCCCTCAGCAACTCCACTGACAGCTCTGGAGAAGACAGTAGAACTGGCAAAATCTATGGAAGAAATGAACTTGCAAGAGATAGAGATTGGAAGACTTAAAAAGGAGGTTGAGAACCTTCAGGAACTCAAGTCTTCTTACCAAACCAGTTACTCCATGGAGAAACAAACATCAGACAAGCTCAAACATAAATTGCAACAGCTTCAAAAGAAAACAGTGGCAGGCAAAACACTTGTTGAGGCCAAGGAAAGTGTCTGGATGGATATCTCCAAATCCATAAATGAAATATGGCCTATGGTACAAATCATGTTCGAGAAAAATGAACTGGTGCAAAGAAGCAAGCATGTTATAGAGAAAATAAGAGGAGAATTGAGAGAGATGTCCACAGAAGCCACTGAGATCATTAAATTTCTTAATTCAAAAACGAGGGAAGAGTTAGAGGATTTGAAGATTGAAGATAGGACGAAAACCATCCTCGAGGTCAAGAGGGTTCTGACCACTAGAGGACTAATGCTACAGTTGGAGGAAAAGGTCCAGACTATGGACACAGGAGTACAAAGATTTTTCGACAAAATTGAAGGTCTACAGAAGAAAGGCCTCCTCGACTTAAGGGTCATAAATGACAAGTTAATGACCCTTATTATAAAAAGAAGCTGGCCACAATGGCCAAATATAGTTCGAAATTCTCGGGAATAGAGGGCAATATAATGGGCAAGGCGTTCTTAGAATCTTTGCAGTCAGACATCAACATACAACACGAGATCCGATATATTTTCATCGTCAAGCCAACTTTTGCCAAGTATACAGAGATGGATGAAATATACCAAAGACTACTCAAAGTCATCATTACCACTCACCTTCGATGGGAAGAGCTACGCAATATGATCGAGTAGGAGATGAGGTGTCCAAGCCTAGTCAGCAATCCAATTAGACGAAGTCGTGCAGAGGACTCACCAATGGTTTTCCCCATAAATCAGCATGAAGATTTCAACACATCATCAAATAGTTCCTGAATTTTTGTATCTTGTTGAGTTAGTTAGCTAAATTTAGAATTTTCCACGTCCTGATCTTTAATGACAGGATCGTATGTAATTTTTTTTGATGATAAATACTTCAAACTTTGAAGTACCGAGGGATGATATTTACGCCCTGTAAGCCATAAAGACTGTAATTTTTATCAAGAGATCTTCCAGTAATACAAAGGGATGTTTCACAGGATTCTCACGAGTTATTCATTGGTGATGTTCACTTTTCTGTATTAAATGTTTTTCTCGCTCAGTTGTCATATTGTTTTCTAATCTAATCTTTTAAAAGTAACGCATGTTGCAGGATTTATCTTTGTATACCCTGTTTTCGACTTTGAAATATCTTAATGTTTATCTTATGATATTACAGTGAAGAACTTCTTAAATGCTTCTTTACTTTAATTGATATTATCATCTTTTCTGCTATCCATCACTTTACCACTAAAGAATCCAATGAATGCATTATCTTTCCCTGTGAAAAGAATATTTTAGTTTTTTTTTAAATATCTATCTTTATAATACAGGCCCCATAGCCCAATGGATGCGTAAACTCTTTTCAGCCAACTTAACAAAAACAAAAACAAACCATTCATTCTTATTTTATGTAACTAGCCTAATATCTCAAAGTTAAAACATATCTAAATCATAAAGAGAGATCCCTTTCTGAAGCTGGCAAGGCTAGATTCTAGTTTCGAAGTGGTTGGATAAAGTTACCTCTGGTAAATTTCTTCTACTCTGATAACCTCTTGGAATTTACAGAGCGTTAACAAGTCACGTGGGCCCCGTTGGGGTAAGTTAGTACATTAATTTCTCGGGGTCATAAATTTTGCATACGATCTCCGTTTTATGCGTGTGATATCCCGTTGGAAAGGTATTTTCAAGAACTACACATTATGTCATCAAATTCAGACTCTATCTACAATTTGACTATTGAAAGACCAAAAAACACTATGTAGAGCCCCAAAACAACCCTGGAAGTACAAAAAGATGTATTGACATGAAAACTTCTAAAATAAGCCAGTTGGAATAAGTGGGTAGCCACCAATGTCCACTTGGATGTTGTGTAGGGCTTTAGGATAGCCTCGTAAGTGTAGAACCCACAATAACAAAGAAATGTCCCCATTACAGAGAAATGTGTTGAACTGAAAACTGTCAAGATGGGCCAGTTGGAATTTGAAATAGGTGGGTGGCCACCAATATCCACCTAGATCAATTGAGCATACCTGTCACATCTCTTCTCAGAGATAAATTTTCCACCATTCTAGCGAGAAGATGATTATAATGAGGCTTTGAAGGCCTTTTATGATAAACATGAGTTCCAAAACCCTAGACATCCAAAAGCCTAACCCTAGGAGATGAAGCGCCAAAAGTCACGTGGGCCTCGTTGGGGTAAGTTAGTACATTAACTTCCTGGAGTCGTAAATTTTTCATACGATATTCGTTTTAGGCGCGTGATAGCCCGTTGGAAAATTCTTTTTGAGAATTATGCCTTATGTTGTCAAACTTTGACTTTGTCTACAATTTGATTATGGCAAGCTCAGAAAACACTGTTTAGAGCCCCAAAATGGGCCTGGAAGTATAGAAATATGTATTGACATGAAAAATTCCAAAATAATCCAGTTGGAATAGGTGGGATGCCACCAATATCCACCTAGATGCTATGTAGGGATTTAGGACAACCCCGTAAGTGAATAACCCAAAATTAAAAAGAAATGTCCCCATTACAAAGAAACATGTTGAATTGAAAACTATCAAGATGGGCCAATTGGAATTTGGAACAGGTGGGTGGCCACCAATATCCACCTGGATCAGGTATAGAGTTATTCTTGTTTAAAGTTAGTTTTGTGAATAATTCAATAACTAGTCCCATGAGACTAAGGTAATGTTTGATGAATATGTTATTCTCTTTTTGTTGAAGTTGAGGAAGGTCTGCAAGTTTGTGATCACATACACCAGGTCTGTTACAAAGTTACATGTATGTTTATATGCATGTTTTGAGGGTTACATGTTGATTATGATATGGTGTATATCATGATATATGGTTGATGCACATGATTTTTGAAGCACATGGTTTGAGGAACATGTTGGATACTGGGCACATTGTTTGAGATACATTTTGGTATATGTATGAGGCACTTGTTGGTGATCTATATACATGATTGGTACACATTTTTCATGTATACTTAGCATATGGTTGATGCACATTTCATTGTACATGGTATATGGTGATGGTTGATGTACATGGTTGGTACATGATATGGTACACGCACATATCTTGTGATGGTATGTTGGTGATGTTGTTGCATGCTTGGTAGAGGCATGTGTTGTTGATGTTGAGCATATGGTTTGAGATATGCTCTTGGTGATCTTGGCATGGGTTGCATGTGGATGAGAGTGGATCTAGTTTCATGGATGAGACATTGACAAGTTGGAAAGGTTGTTGTGACAGGTTGTGTTGTGCATAGTTGATGCACTTGTGATGGTGTAGATTGTGATAGGGTATTGGTACAGGTTGGACTTATTGTCTTCTATCTACAAGTTGGGTCTTGTACTTGAGGGTTGGATTCCTCACATATCAGTTGGTGTTGATATATGCAAGTTGGGTCTTTTATTAAGAGTTGGTTCTCTCTTGGAGTTGGTGCTCTTTTCAGTTGGTGCTAATAAACCCCAAAGATTGTAGTCTCATGTAACAACATAATAAAAAATATTACACATATCTCTGGTTTTCTTTGTGTTCATTACAATGATGGTTTAATGTTCTCTATTATTGATTAATGGTGTTTTTATATGCAAGTATCTAATTGTGAATGAATAATAATATTTGAAGTGGTTGCTAACTAAGTTTTGAAACAAGTGTAAAAAGATCCCTACATTGATTCACTGCCCCCCTCTCAATGTGTTCGGTGTGTCCAACAGAGAGGGGGGGAGTTTATTGGAATTTGAATTTTGGGCCCCTCAGGAACTTGTGAGGGAATGTGATATTCTTTAGGTGTTTTATTCTTAGATCAACCATCTGAGGGCTAATTATGAATCTTCTCTTATGGGTTATCTCCTAGAATTTTGATTTTTTTATTAGATATGGGGGTTTTTACCTATTCTAAATGGGGTTGGAATCTACATGCACAAAATATGGATGGGAATTTGGTAAAAATCACAACCGAGACAACCTCCAACTTCGTTGTCTTGGGGGATTGATCAGGGTAAAGTCCCTGTAAAGATGCCCATGTTCATGACATTGTCAACATTGGAAGGGGATAAATTCATAATCTAAAGTTTGAACCCACTCTATGTCCCAATAGATAAGGTAAGTTGACTATGGAATATGCACATATACATTCATATAAATGCATATTAATTCATAGGCTATGTGCATTCCCTATTTAGTGGCCTCAGTTTCTTTGAAAAAAGTGCCTAGGGTATTCCCAATCCCTGTTAAAATTTCTTTGTTACAATATCCATGGGGAAGTGAATACAACTGTACCCAAATTGGGGAATAGGATAAGTCTTGTCTATCAAGATTGAACTTTTCAGTCCAATAACTAAGATGCATGCCGATATATCTAAAGAAATACAACCCATTTTCAATGATTGTTTCTTTGTCCAAGTGATTATGGAAAATTGCAGTGAAAAAACCCTTCGAGTTGAGTTTGATATCCACATGTCTTGTGGTTTTCCATATAACTTTGATCCAAGCTACTAAATCACATTCCATCGTCCAAATCCCTAAAAATTTCCCAATGACCACATGGTCTTTCATGAATTGCACATAGTTGCCAATGCTCTCAGATCAAATTTCATACTTTGTCATTTATTAAGCTCTCAAAATGAATTGTTTGGGCTTCCATTTGGCTGGACCTTTTGCATATTGCAGGTGATATTCCACAAGAATGTTTCCTCCATTATCTGCATGATTCAGTTGAGGGTCACTACCAATTCTCTTTGAGGTATTCTATGTGCCAACACCCAACCCGAGGCACCATTGGTCAATTTTTCAAGAAATGATTTGTAAGAAGGGGAGTCAGGGATCCTTGAATGCCCTTCCATGGGGCTTCACTAGGTGGAGGACTACATGAAACAAAAAATCCTAGTTCTCTAGGGTTTTATAGAGCTCATAAATTTTCTATCAAGACAAAAATATATTAAAAATTATTTATTTTTCAAATTGTATATTTGGAAGATACATAGTCAAATCTATGTGTGTAGTTTCATCGATGAAGAATTTGAGTATTATATACAAAATAAACATGAAAATAGAGATATTAAGAGCCATTTAGAAAAATGGAGGTATTATGTATTTGCAACCTAAACCACCAAGTTTGTCATTCCGGACCTAAATTTAAAGAAACCAATTCAACAAACAAAAAAGTGAAATTTATCAATCCCACACAAAATAAATTGAATGAAAGGAATGTGCACATGCTCTAAATAAAAAAACACATTCTAGAGTGTGCATGCTTGATCTAAAGCATGTGAAATTTCTAGAGCATGTTTGTGTTCCTATATTGTGCACACATTATTATGACTAATCTTACTTGTGCACAAAGAATGTGTCTAGAGGTCTAACTAAGACCGCATGAAGATAATAATGGGTCGTGTTCCCTAAATGATACCTTTCAGACTCAATAGCAATGAACAAAAACTACTACCCACAAAGATTCTACAACTATAGTGCATATCACATCCTCGAATGACCTCACAAGAACATTGTATTGTATATATAACTTACTAAAGGGATGTAGGTGCCACGATTAAACAAAAACACATTCCCTAAAAGAGAATGTGTCTTTGAACCATAACACGAAACATTCTTGGGGTCAAGGTTGGTTTTGTTTTGAATATGAGTGGGATATTGATACGGATTTATGAGAGAAATGAAATGAAACATAGATATATAACATTAAAACATAGATATAGTGAACAATAGCAAAGATACAGTGAAACTTTACTTCTATTAAATAAAGAAATCTGTTGAAACTGTAAAATGCATAATGAAACAATCTTGCTTGAATGATGGTATCTAATCTCTGAGAAGAGATGTGGTAGCTACGCGTATTCACTTAAGCACATTACAATGAGGCCTCCATGCCTTTTTAACATCAAGAAGTAATCCAAAAACCCTAGACATACAAAAACCTAACACTAGGAGAAGAAGTGCCAAAAGTCATCTGGGCCCTGATGGGGTAAGTTAGTACATCAACTTCTCGGGGTTGTAACGTTTGCATACGATCTCGATTTTAGGTGCACGATAGCTCGTTGGAAAGGTCTATCCAAGGAATTTAAATTTTTTCATCACACTTTGAACCCATCTATAGTGTCACTGTGGAAATCCCAAAAAACGTTGTTTAGGGCCTCAAAACGACCCCAGAAGTTTATGACCTGAAAAGATAGAAAAAAACTATTTTAAGAACCAAATATTAATATAGCATAGAAAAACCTCAGAAAAAGTACTCAATGCCTTGAAAAAGAGATAATTTCAGATAATAAGCCTCTTCGAGGGGGAAACCTCATTTTACCCCACTTAAATGTTCAAGTACAAGATGATTCAAAATGAAAACGTCTCCTTGGTATATATAGGAGACTAGGAGGTATAATTACAACTAATGGCCTAAAGCCGACATAAATAAAATAACATTATTAATATAATATGCCCCAATTAAGGGGTAATGAGCCAATATTAGGGCTTAACATTCCCCTCCCCTTGAGACAAGTGTTGTCTGCAACGCTTGAGTAACTCTAAATGCTTCTGTATAAAAGACTCATCTTCCCAAGTGGAATCTTCAACCGATAGTTTCTTCCATTTAATGAGATACTCTAAAATGGATCTATTCCTCAGCTCATGAATTCTTGTGTCAGTGATGGCTTCAGGCTCCAATATGATTTTTCCTTCCTCATCAAGTTCTGGAAATATATTTTGAACTGGGATCTTGTCACCTATAACCTTCTTTAAGCATGAAACATGGAAAACTGGGTGTGCTCGTGAAGATGCAGACAACTTCAATTTGTATGCCATAGTACCAATCTTTTTCAACACCTTATAAGGGCCATAGTACTTTGGTGATAATTTATTATTCTTCTTGGCTTGCTTGAGGGACATCTGTTTGTATGGTTGTAGTCTTAAAAAAACCCAATTCCCTACTTCAAAACTTCTTTTACTACGATGTTGATTTGCTTGTTGTTTCATGCAATTCTGTGCCATGGTTAGGTTGTCCTTTAATATTTGGAGAACTTGTTGTTGATTCTCGATGTGATATTCCATTGCTTGAACCTTAGATTTTTCTTTTAGAGAAGAAGTGATGGAAGGAGGGTGGTATCCATAAAGTGCCATACATGGTGTCATTTTTGTTGCAGTATGAAAGGAAGTGTTATACCACCATTCTGCCAAGGTTAACCATTTGAACCATTGTGTTTGTTTATTAGAGACAAAGCAATGAAGGTAGCCTTCCAAACATTTTTTCACTATCTCGGTTTGTCCATCAGATTGAGGATGATAGGATGAGCTATGAGCCAATTGAGTACCCAAACAAGAAAACAATTCTGTCCAAAATTGTCCAGTGAAGATGGGATCTCTGTCACTTACAATAATCTTTGGGTTGCCATGTAGCTTTTGAATTGTCTCCATGAATGTGGTGGGATCTGCACTAGCTTTGAAGGGATGAGAGAGTGCACAAAAGTGTGTGTACTTGGTCAGTCTATCAACAATCACCATGATGACACTCTTTCCTTCAGACTTTGGTAACCCTGTTATGAAATCAATGGAAACCTCCTCCTAGTGCTGACATGGGATGGATAATGGTTGTAAAAGACCCAGGGTCTTAATTGTTTCCACCTTATTTTGTTGGCAAACCAAACATTCTTCCACAAACCTTTGAACATCAGTTTTAAGGCCATCCCCCAAAAAATTCTTCTTGACTCTATGGTAGGTTTTCAAAAATCCCGAGTGCCCTCCTACTAGAGAGGTGTGCAATTCCAATAGTACCTTTTGTTTGATTTGGGAGTTCTTACATAAATATAAGTGATATTTGTACCATAGTGAATCATTTTCCCATGTAAATGTATCTGATGCACTGGAATCCTGCTGCAACCTTTGAATGAGAGTCCACACTTTTTCGTCATTCTTCCATTCATCCCTTGCTTCTATTATCCAATCGGGTTGGATGATCGAGATAACACAGAGAAAGGCCTCAACATCTTCATCCTTTCTTGAGAGTGCATCTGCCACAACATTTTGCTTCCCCTTTTTATAGAAGATTTTAAAATCATAACCCAATATCTTGGTTACCCCTTTTTATTGTTCTTCTGAAGATAGCCTTTATTCCAAGAAGTATTTAAGACTATCATGATATGTTTTGACCTTGAAGTGCCTACCTATTAGGTAAGAACACCATTTCTTCAATGCGTGTAGTATTTCCATCATTTCCTTCTCATAAACGGGTTTGTGTAAGTCCTTTCCCTTGAGTGGTAGAATTTCAAAAGCCAGGGGCCTTCCTTCTTGCATTAGGATAGCACCAATTCCATTTCCCAAGCCATCACATTCCACAATAAAGGTTTTTTTGAAGTCTCGAGTGGTTAAGACAGGAGCTTTACACATCACCTATTTAAGTTTTTCAAAAGATTTAGTTGCCTCTGGAGTCCATGAAAAAGCATTCTTCTTAGTTAGTTCCATTAAAGGTGTTGTTATTCTTCCATAGTTTCAAACAAACTTGCGGTAGTAACCTGTCAATTGCCAAAATACTCTAAGATTATTCAATGTTTTGGGAATCGACCAGTCCATTATGGCCTTAATCTTGTTAGGGTTTACCTTGACACCTTCATGAGATGCAATATGACCCAAATACTCTACCTCCTTTACTCCAAAGAAAAATTTGGATGGTTTGGCATATAGTTATTGCTCCTTTAGTAGTTGTAACACCTTGTCAACATGTCGCACATGATCCTCCCAAGACTTGCTATAGATTAGTATATCATCAAAAAATACTAACACAAAATTTTGAAGGAAGGGATTGAAAATGGAATTCATCAACCCTTGGAATGTGGAAGGTGCATTTGTAA
>ML781770.1:522138-532330 GCA_009831015.1 Picea engelmannii
TTGTGAAGTATCTACATCCCCTTCTCACTCATGTGTCCAAGCCTATGATGCCACAGTGTTGTATCCACTCCTATAGAAGCTAAAGAGATAGAAGAGTCAGTATTACCAGTACATAAATACAATGTACCTACCTTCTCTCCTTTTGCTATCACCAATGATCCTTTGATAACCTTCTACGTCTTATCTGTAAATATGGATATACAACCTTCACTTGCCAACTGCCCTATTGAAATTATATTTTTCCTTAAATCTGGAACATGTCTTACCTCTTTCAACAACCATTGGTTTCCATTGTGTTGCTTTATTTTTACCTTTCCCATTCCAACAATTTTGCATGGTGCATCGCCACCCAAATGAACCTGTCCAAAATCACCTTGAAAATAATCTAGAAAATGTTTCCTATGGGGTGTGGCATGAAATGAAGCCCCTAAATCTACTACCCAAGACTCAGAAATATTATCTACAGAAAGAATCAAGGCATCTTGTAACACATCACCTGTTACATTTTCTTCCCGATTTCTCTCCTGCCGTCCATCTCTTTGTTTCTTTGGAGCTCTGCAGTGTTTCTTCAGATGTCCTTTCTTCCCACAATTCCAACACTCTATCTTTCCAAGTCTGTATTTGGATCTGCCCTTCCTAGAATTTCCACGATTCCCAAAACCCTTTCCTCTATCCTTTTGTCTTCCCCTGTTCTCCATGTTCAACGCATTTCCTGATGTCTCACCTGTGATTTTCCATCGCATTTCCTCACTAAGGATAACACCAACAACATCATCAAATTTTAAAGTATTTGAACCAGAGACAGAGTTACCTACAACCATGACCAAGCCGTTCCAAATTTCTGGCAATGAGCACAATATTAGAAGAGCTCTGACCTCATCATCAAAGTCCACTTTTACAGAACTTAGTTGATTAGTAACCATATTAAAATAATTTAAATGATCTGCAACAGACCCACCTTCCGACATCTTCATATTAAATTATCTCTTCATTAGAAATACCTTATTGGATGCCGAGGGTTTTTCATACAATTTGGCCAACGCGTCCATTAAACCCTTCATTGTCTTTTCTTTTGAAATATTGAAAGCCACCGACAATGCCAGGCTCAGCCATATCGTTCCTAGAGCCTTTTTGTCAAGAATCTCCCATTCTTCTTCCTTCGTAGCCACTGGCTTATTTTCTATTCCGCCCAATGGTAGGAACAGATCCTTCTGATATAAATAATCTTCCATCTGCATCTTCCATAACTGGTAGTTTTGGCTGTTAAATTTCTCGACCCTAAACTTTCCATCTTCCGACATTGCTCCCACTCAAACTAGGAACCCTCTTTTCCTGCGAGTTACCTTTCGCTCTGATACCAGTTGTTAGAAAAATAGGACCGTGGAGCAATAAAATAAACAAATGCGGAAACAAAAAAAAGAAGATACACTATACAATAGAGACACAGATTTACGTGGTTCACCCAGTGTGGGCTACGTCCACCAGAGAAATTTCCAGGTCCTTCCTTTATTATTATCCAACATATGAAGGGATACAACCTATAACAAACCCACTGTAAATTACTCTTCTTTCTCTCATAGTCTCCTATCTCAGAATACAATATTCGCTGCCAACCATAGCCACAATACATTTCCCTCATAAAAGAGAGTTGCCTTCTAGAGAAAAAAACCCTAACATAATCTCTATCATTAGATCTACGACCTTATAATGAACAGTCCAGATTTACAATGAAATTAAAATATACATTTACAAGGAAAATTTTCCTTCCGGGGCTTCGCCCCCGAACCCCCGCTGGGGGCTTGCTTTCCCCCAGACCCCCTAGTCAGAGGGATAGCCCCCCCGAACCCCGCAGAGGGGGTACCCCCCCTTTGCACTCCCCCGCGTGGAAGAGTGTACATACTTCTGGGGTGTAAATAATTCCTGGGTTATAAACACGGCTGAAAGTAAAAGACCTCTGAATTAGGAAGATAATTAGGCTCCACAACCAACAATATATTTTATCACTTGGATTCTTTCTCTACTACTTGAGTTCCCATGTTTTTTTTTTTCATCATATAAGTAAAATGTGTAGACCTTGCTTGAGTATTCATGTAAAACATATTCCTACCTAATTTCAACATCAATTTTAAAAACCTTATGATTTACTTCCATAAGTACTATTCTACCAAATATCTCTCCAACAACACTACTTTCCACTCTAAGCGTGTTCTCAATATACAAATTATTCCAACCCGATGAATAACTCTGTGTCACATCCTCAATGAATGATTGGTTGTAGTATTAATGCAACAATGGATGCAAGCTTTGCAATTTTTTATATTGCCAAACTGACATGGTCTTTGTGGTGTTGAAGGTTAACATCCCTGCAGTAAGGCTTGTAGTCTTTGAAAATTTACAACATGATGGACAACTTTGTTGAAGTTGATATGTACACAAAATTGCAGCCATGCCTTTGGATTTTCAATTATAGGAGTATATATGGTTGCAGTCTCAACTTCTTTGTGTGAAACTTTTGTAGCTAAAATGCAACCAGAGTTAAAATAATGGTTGTAGTATGCATTTTATAGTGCAAAATTGATGATGTATTATTCCAACCATCTATTATATCTTCCTACTCTTTCATTGTTGCCTCAACTTCAAATTTACCCAGATTTTTATCATGATGTGAAAAAATCAATTTAGAATGTGACAATTATTGTTTATACTATAAAATAATTGCAATATCCGTTGCATCACCTCATCATAGATGTCACATTGTCATCTATAAATTTTCTTGGTATGTTTTCAAATAATATTTACCACATTCCACTTCATTATTTAATTGAAACTTAATCAATTTTTGAAACATAGTGAGATAGCCAATCAAATAGAAACAAAGCATCATCCACATAACTGAAGAATTTGGCCACCCTTGGTCAACATATAAGGTAAATAAGGTTTCCTTTTGAAGTTTGGGTAGGGAAATGATGATAAAATGAAAGGAAATTGATGGTTTGGAAATAATAAGAGCCATAACAGTTTAATCCAATATTGTTGGTATGGGATAAAGATGTATTTTGATGATTGGGGGAAGGTATATATGAGGAAATATATAGATGAGTGGAGTGTGTATGAATGTATATATGATTGGTAATAGTGAAAATATGTATGATGTAGTGAAATAAATTGTATGAATGGATATAATAATTGTATGGAAAATATCACATGAAATATATGATCAATGTAATGGTATGCACGAGGAGTGAAATTTTGGACCCTTGTGGATATGTAGTGAATATGTTGTGTTTTGAATAATTTGATAAACAAATTCATTTATGTATTGTGTACTTCTATGATATCATAAGGTAATAATATTTTATTAATATTTAAAACTATGCTCAAGATTTTTTCATTGTAGACAAAACACTTTTGTCATGAAGATTATGGTAGAAATTATGAAATGGAGTAGATCTTGAACATACCAATTGAAATTCATGTTGAATATTTGTCTTTCTTGTCCAATGCATTTTATTTCAATGTAATATTTTCACAATGTATATATTTTGATGATCAACCTTGAGAGGTATCAATCTAGGTTTTTTTAGGAAGACATTTCCATCCATATCAAGTTGAGTATATTCATGCTTGGATGTCTACAACTTGTATATAAAATCTTTGGAAAATAGTTATGATTATTCAATATATTTGTACTTACCTTATGTTTCTTGATAAACACTTCTATCTTGAGTGTTTGAGGAATTCCAATGCCAACTAATGCATGGCATGATATGGTGGGCACAATTCTTCTGTTTCTAGATCCAAAGATGATTCTAATTGTCGATTATCTTCTTCTTTTGTTGAATCTTCTCAATCTATAAAGTTTAAGTTCTTGTGAATTGTTTTCATTGACATCTCACAGTATTGTTAATTGATCCACATAGTAATGAATCAAGAATTTATTTCTTTGCTTGAAACCTCTTTCTCCTTCCGATAGCTAGTTTTCATCGAAGTTGAAATTCTTGCATTTCATTTTCCTCTTGCATGGTTTAAAAAGTCGAGTCGAAACACCATCAGTTTCATGACCACTCCTTTGATTAAGTGTTACACATTATTTTGGTCACCTTAGTGATTAACTGACAACATGTGTTCATGTTCCCTGAAAATATTAAAAGAGACTTTCTCCATGAGAAAAGTAGTTTTCTTTTCCTCTTTCAAAAACCATAACAAGGAACGTCGTCGCACCCTGTTGTATGCATGGGATGCAGCGATGCCTGATTGTTGCACTCTTCCCTAAAATTGGATTGTGACGTCTTCACATGCTACTTGTGCATAGGTTGCGATGATGCTTAAAACAAAGGAAAATTCTAAATTCACGAATGTTCTGGAAGGGAGTCTTCTAGAAGATGAGGAGGCCTCTGATCAGTTTGGATCTTACTCGTTTCTCTGATTTGGTGAGATCATCCTAATATCCTCATTCATCTCTCTTTCACACTATATAAATAGGGATATCTTATGGAAAATGCTAAGGTTGAATAGGCTAAGATTTTCATGGAGATATCTACTACAAATTATGCTTGAGAGATTTGCTTTAGTTCTCCAAGTCAGATTGTGGATATTCTTCATCCAAGGCATTGGAGAAAAGGTGTGTGTGATGGAACAAAGATCCATTGAAAGGGGACCTTGGAACATCAAGGCATGGGTTGTATTCTCCACTTTCCATTTAATATAATGCAACAACACATTTCTTCCCTATAAAAGTGCTTTAACTTTTATTGTATAACTCCTTGATCTTATACATAGACCTCATTGGAATATATATATCTTTCTTTTCCCTCTTTGTTGGTTTGTGTTTCTTGAAACAAGTTCACCATCTCGCAAACTCAAAGAAGGAGTTACAAGGATGACACTAGCGAGGATCAAGCGTCATTTAAAAGGTATGTCACTTATGCCTCTTTAAACTAGTTTATATGACAATGAGGTTTAAGGTGAAGGGTGTATTCTGTCTTGTTTTGTTCTAGTTTCCTATGGAAGTTAGGGAGATTTGTTTGTGTTCGCACTTACTGATTAGTCCGATAACAAAATTGGTGACCATACTGGGGAAATGACCTTTGTTTTTGTTTTTTGCCTCTTATTTTCTTTTATCCTACGTTCTTTTAGTTAATTTCATTCTCTGAGTCTGTGGGTGATCTATTTTGACTCTCCGGGTCTGAAGGTTCAATGAGAAGTTTTGTCTTTCTTCCCATTTTTCCTTATTTGCAGAGATCGTCGCACTGTATCCTATTGACAACCTGCGACAATATTTTGATGTCACACTCTACTGGTGCAGACCAATGTGACAACATTGCATTGTAACTTATTGACAGACTGTGACGATTCTAGGTCGTTGTATTGTGCTCCACTACAACTTGCAACGATTCCTGTAGGAATTGTTGGGTGATAGCCATTTTTATTTTCTTTACCCAATTTTTCCTCTACTTCCTTGGATTAAATTCTAACACTAGTGAATGATTGATTTATAACTTTGAAGCCTACATTTGATTCATTTTCGTAAATTGAAAGTCTTCTTTGTAAACTTTGCAAATTTTGTTTTTGTTTCTTGTCACAAGGATATAATCTTGAGATCTTGGTCCTGAGCGCTTGTTTGAAAAGGAGTCCTTGATTTATTTGGTGTTTTGGATTGTTTTTACTTTTTGGATTGTTAATTGATTGAGAGACACATTTTTTTTTTGTATTTGACAAAAGGTTTTCTTATCATTTCATTTTTGTCTACATTGCGAGTTTGATTTGGGAATAGTGCTGAGAATTTGCTATTTTTCTTGGATTATGACTTTTTTTCTTCATTACATCTATGATATGATTTGAGAAAGAAAGAACTAAAGTCATTCTTCTTTCAGTAATCCTTACAAGAAAATTGTTACATTCAAATATTTGTAAAAGAGAAAAATTGGAAAATTTTGTAGTTTTTAATTATTTGGAATCTTTTTCATTCAAAATTTGAGAAATTGTGTTTCATAGCTTTTCTATTCCAAAAAGAGACACCTTCTCCCTACTGTAATTAGATTTCATTGAATTAAAAGATTGCATATCATCTCTTATTGCATTTTATTGGGTCAAGGTCAAATACATCATCAATTTCATTTCCATTTCCCTTTTGAGTAAGCAACAACCTTTAAAATTCAGCGCAATTTTAAAATTTATTAGAAAATTTTATTTTCTAGAAATTATATACACCAAAATTAACTAAGATAGCACTTTGGAATAGGTTGTAAGGCATACTCTCCAAATCATCAAAACACACAATAGAATCTTGTGACATGGAGAGTTCAAATCCACTTGCTACATTTTATCCTGGGAAGCCCTTCTAACACAAGGGTCAATCATGAGGTCGCAATAGGACTGACAGAGTTACTCACGCTACTTTTTTGGTCTTAGTGTAGATATTTCACGTATTATTGGGGGTCACTTGAGAAGAAAATCTCGTGGGGACCTTCTCGGGTTGATTTCAGGCTTAGATACCCTGCCTTTGCACATGGATCAGATTGTTGACTGTTTCCTGAGGCATCATTGTCGTAATTGGTAAACTTAGTGGCCTATCTCTTTAAGGTCTTTACACAAGGTGACTATCGAGGGGAAAGTCTTCATGGTACCTGTAATCGACGTTGGCCAAAATCACTCAGGATTCTTGGAGGGTATACCCATGATTATGTGTGGGAACTTGCACCAGGGTGTAAGTCCATTAAGCAGGTCGTCAACGTAAATTTTCCACCTGCTTTATCCCAACCCCTTCTTGTCTTGATTTTGTGACGTTGGATTTCATCACCAACTAGTGACTTTAAAATAAGAAGGTTTGTTTGCATGATTGATTTCTAGATTTTATTAGTGAGTGTTGTTTGTTTCTCTAGTTGGACATAGATTTGTTTAGTTCTTTATTTGGTGCAAGCAACATCATCCCTTTCCATTCACGTAGGATGCAAGGGATACCTCTGGGAGATCTGAAATATTATGTCCCTTTGCTTCCTAACTCACCAGAGGGTTCTCTTGAAGGAGAAGTCAATAACGACATGGCCTCTGAGATCATAATTTCTACTCCTTTGGAGGAATCAATACTTCCCTTAAATCCATTATTGAGTGTTGTATAAGATATACATTTTCTCCAGATAAACTCATCAAGAGACGTTATTGTTGAAGAGTATATTGGAATACCTACTGGACCTCATGCAGAGTCTGGTGTAGATAATCCTCTTTTTCAAAGTGAGTTGTTTAGAAATTTGGTTCACACTGTTAGAAACTTTGATCCTAGATCTCCTGGTCCTAGTTGTTCTCTTTGGAGAACTTATTCAGAACATGATATTTTTGAAAAACTAAGAATGAGTCATTTATGCCCGAGAACTTGTAATCAACCTATGGAATCACATGCGCCTGTGAATTCTACTACTTATGCAATACCTTTAGAATATTTTACTAGCACGACCAGTAATGTTGTCACTGTTTCAGACCAATTGTTGGTTGGTTCTCACTCTATCCTTCCTCTCCAACTCGCTAACTCTACCATGGTCCCACATTCTATGACTATTTATGTCGAAAATACGGTTATAACTCAAGCTCCTATTGGAACACCGCTTCTACTTAGATCAAATCCATCACTTCCACCTGGGTATAATGATTTGAATACTTCCATTGCTAATCCTACCCAGAATCCATCCAGAGGGTCTAATATTTTTGTTCCTCTTGGGTATAATGCTGCTAGTCATTTTGTTCTTACACCTACCCAGGTTCTCTCTTGAGGGCCTCACATTCCTCCTTCACCTTCACCTAGAAGATCTAATAATCCTAGCCCTAGTATCTCCAATCAAGTTGGAGGCATAAGTCGTGTTGTTTCTTTTGGTTTTCAAATTCCTGTTGGAGGGAAACCTCAAGTTGGGGGGAAACCTCCAGTTGGTGGGCAACCTCAAGTTGGAGGCCATAACATAGTTTATGGACAAAGTATACCTAGATTACCATCTCAAACTTGGAATTTTCCTTTCCAAGTAAATCAACAACCATCTGGGGGGAAAAATCTTCAAGTTAATTATTTTTTACCCCCTAATCTTGGAAAACCATATCCAGGTTCTATGAATCCTACTTGGGGTCAAAATGTTCAGTCTAATGCTCCTTTCCAAGGAATATTTCCTAATCAACCAACTTCTATTGGATATTCGACTCAAAATCCTCCACCACTGAATTTGTCAGGGCTTGATAACTATCTTCATATTTCTTATGGTCCTACTGGTATACCTACGAGACTACCTCCTCAAAACTACCAATTTCCTCAAGTGAACAGACAATTGTCATTTCTTGCTACTTTGGATTTACTGGATTTATCTAGGATTTTGAATGATTCTATTTTGCATTCTCCTTATTGGCCTGCCATACCTGCCAAATTTCCATCAAACATTCCTAAGTTTGATGACTGATCGAGAGAAGACCCAAATAATCACATCATGACATTCCATATTTTGTGTTCATCCAAATCATTGATGGATGAATATATAAGATTACGTCTTTTTCAACGAACTCTTACGGGTTCATAAGCCAAATGGTATATTGAGTTACCATGAGGATTGTTTAATGACTTCAATACCTTAGCCATGGAATTCTTAACGCATTACCAATTGTCAATAGGATATGAGACATGAACTGAAATTTTTAGTTTGTTTAAACAATCCTCTTCTACTCACATCTATGAGCATATTCATGAGTGGAGGAGGAGAAGACGCTTAATTGAAGTTCCCATTCCTGATCAACTATTGGCTGAGTGGTTTACCAAATCACTCATTGTCCCTATAACCCATGATGTTTCCATGGGTGGTTTTTGTTGGACACACCTACCACACTTAGAGGGGGGGTGAATGAGTTTGAGGATCTTTTTTCCAAAATTTCCCTCTTACACAAAACTCATTAGTTAGCATTCAATGTTTAATCATTACTCATTTCTATCATAAATAATCCATTATATGTGAATACATATCAGCAACATATCATCAACAAATCATCTCCACAAGGAACACAATGAACACAAGATGTATGTACATTTTTTCTTTTTATTATGGACTTCAATCCGAGGGTTTTTCAGAACAACTGAATAGAGTACAAATTTACAAGAGCACCAGATCTATATGCAAGAATCAACTTACATTCTCAGCACCAACTAAGATGAGGCAACAATCCTCAACAGATATCAATCTGTACCATAAACAAGAGCATCAACCATGCATCAACCTGTGCCAAACAACCTGTAATCAACCTGTACCATAAACAAGTGCATCCAACCATGTACCAAGTATATACCAATCATGTGTCAACTAATCATCAACAATGAATCATCAATATGCACCAACATCATCAACTATACACCTCATGTATGTGCCAACTCATCAACTGCTTGTCTCAACCATGACTAGTTTTGGATTAGTCAACAACCATAACTTGAAATAATCATAACTTTGTACCTGTACTAAATAAAGATATGAAACTGATACAAAATGTTCTTCAGTGTTTTTTATGCAATTCATCCAAGTGGCACTACTTGTAACCTCTCAGAAAAGGAGGTATAAAAAAATGGCATACCTTGCTGAATTCTTGATTATTCTAGAGAGCGACCTTGTAGAGTGTGCCCCGCATGGAATATTTGTTGAATAGATATGAAACTATTACAGAGAATACTACAGAATGTAATATAACCAACACAATTGGTCTCACTGAATTTTGATCTGTTATGAATAAGTTATGACATGTTTACCCGAAACACTTGATTTTGACTAGTTTCATGATTGGCCACAAACCCTATTTTCCACAGAGTGTAACTCCAAAAATAAAACAATCAACAAGCTGAAGTTTTAACCACAGATACTTGGCTATGTTGTATCACTTTCATAGCAATTTCAGGATCTGAATCATTATAGAAACAAATTTATAGCGAAAATGGTGAGATGACCTGTAAATAACATACCTTAGAAAGCACCATCAAAAGAATTTATCCTTCCTTGCATTTCAGCCTTCTTTTCTTCACATTCCTTAGAATTTCAGCTTAGATATCCTTGGTTACCTCAGTCACCTATAGATCTTCAATATTCTCAAGTGTTCCACACCAAAAATTCTCAAGAAGCTCTCACAAGAAGCTCTCCATCAATACTCCAAAATATATTCCCACAAGAAGCTCTCCATTGATCCACAA
>ML781770.1:552850-578108 GCA_009831015.1 Picea engelmannii
GTTATCTCTTGAACATTGTATAAGCTATTTATGATAAAGAAGTTTTTGCTGGGTTTTCTTCCCCTAGAGGGTTTCCCAGGATAAATGCTGTGTCTCTTGTGGATGTGTATTTCTCAGTGATCTTGTTCTTATTATGCTCTTATATTATGAAATGCAAAGAACTATAATAATGGCATAAACATTAACACCTTCATCATTGTATCCGGGTTGGGAAATCCATTTTTCTCTCGTTTGACCATCCACAAGTTCATATGTTGGGTCCTCCGTGAGTCAATGATGCCAAGAAAACTGTCGTGTCATCCATATGTTCAAGAGAAGTCCAACCTAAACAAGCCTAATATCAAGTCGTCCATCTGCAATTATAAATTTTCTACCATATCGGCCTTCCCTCAGTCAGTTCCAAATCACTTCATATTCTGATCTACTTCAAATATGTTACATATTTAGTGTCATTGATAGGGGATACATCAAGGCCCTCCTATGACGAGTCTTTTCCTGTTGAATTCAACTCATTATCCAGGAACAAGATTTAGAAATCACTTAGTACCTTAGAGCCTGCATGCCTCAATGACAGGTTTCTTCGCTTTCACCAGTGGGTTCACATCATTGACCCCTGATTGGAAGATTCCATCGAGTGTTCGACTTCAAATCATTTATTCACATTCGTTCAATTGTACTAGATTACCTTGGGATTCATTGACATCAATGGTTATTTCCCTCGCACTTGTTAACTATTTTCATTACTGACTGATAATCAAGTGGTTTCTACCATGTTCAACTTCGACACCTGTAATCACATGGCTAGATTCGTACTTAGAGATGATGGAAATGAAGACTCTGGATCTCATCATCTTGGTCTAGGTTGTGATGGAGTATTCATAAGTTTGTATTGACACATAGCTCCAGTGCGTATGTCTCGTGGCTATGTTTGAATTTGAATTCTTTTAGAGCATAGATCCACATTGTATTCTTGGTGGCTATGTTGAATCATGATGGCATGGATAAACAGTGTATGTTTAGTGGCCATGAATCAATTTAAACTTATGATTAGATTCACTTGTAGTTTGAACATGGGGATGCCTACTTCAAAATATGGTATATTATTATGCATATGCTTGATTGTTTGCAGGTTCCCGATCGATGCGCTCCTTGTTTTCGACACACACATTCTACAAAGTATTTCAACTGTCATGAGTTCCAGCTTCATACTTTGGGGGGAATTATGTTACACATTATTTTGGTCAACTCAATGATCAACTGACAACATGTGTTCATGCTCCTTGAAAATATTAAAAGAGACTTTCTCCATGAGAAAAGTGGCTTGCTTTTCCTCTTTCAAAAACTATAACAAGGAAGGTCATTGCACCCTGTTGTATGCATGGGGTGCGACGATGCTTGATAGTCACACTCTGCCCTAAAATTGGACTACGACGTCGTTGCATTCTTCTTGTGCATAGGGTGCGATGATGCTTAAAGAAAAGGAAAAGTCTAAATTCATGAATGTTCTAGAAGGGAATCTTCTAGAATATGAGATGGCCTCCGATTGGTTTGGATCTTACTCGCTTCTATGATTTGGTGGGATCATATTAATATCCTTATCCATCTCTCTTTCACACTATATAAAGAGAGATCTCTTATGGTAAAGGCTAAGGTTGAATAGGCTAAGATTTGCATGGAGAGTTCTACTACAGATTATACTTGAGAGATTTGCTTTAGTTCTCCAAGTCAGATTGTGGATCTTCTTCATCCAAGGCATTGGAGAAAAGGTGTGTGTGTTGGAGAAAAGAGCCATTGAAAGGGGACCTTGCAACATTAAGGCATGGGTTGTATTCTCCACTTTTCATTTAATATAATGCAACAATACATTTCTTCCTTATAAAAGTGTTTTAACTTTTATTGTATAACTCCTTGATCTTATACATAAACCTCATTGGAATGTATATATCTTTCTTTTCCCTCTTTGTTGGTTTGTGTTTCTTGAAACAGGTTCACCATCTCGCAAACTAAAAGGAGGAGATACAAGGATGACACTAGCGAGGATCAAGTTTCGTTTAAAAGGTATGTCACTTATGCCTCTTTGAACTAGTTTATATGACAATGAGGATTAAGGAGAAGTGTGTATTCTGTCTTGTTTTGTTCTAGTTTCATGTGGAAGTTAGGGAGATATGTTTGTGTCTTCACTTACCGATTAGTTAGATAACATTAACAACAACCTAAAATCAAGAACTAATTAAAATTTATCTAACATGTTTTCTAGGGATCTTCAAACCCATCTTAGCTTAGGTGTAGAGCTTTGGAATAGGATTGTGAGAATAACTTTCCAAATATACTAAACAAACATAAATATTTGAGTTAGGGAGTGAAATCCATTTTCTATATCATTGAATTTGGGAATCCCTTCTAACACAAGGGTCAAGCATTAGGTCACATTGGGGCCGTTAGAGTAATCAAACTTGCTTTTTTTGTCTTGGTGTCGACTGTCGACTGTCCTCCCTCTGCTTTGGTATAGTAGGTGGTACCATAGAGGCCATACTATTTTAGAATTCCTAACCAGGGTGACAACACAGGGAAGGTAGTGTTGTACCTGGGATCGATGTTGGCTAGACTCACTCAGACTCTTTGGAGGGTTTCCCACTGCTCGGTGAGGTAGCTTGCACCAGAGCATTAGTTTGCTAAGAAGATTGTCAATGCAACTTTCCCACTGGCGCATTGATCCTACGATATTGGATTCCATCACCAACCAATGCTTATTTGTGAGAAGGCTTTTTTGCATGCTTGACTCCTAGATGAATTAGTGTGTGCTATTTTTTCTCCTTATTTGGACTTAGGATTGAGTTTGTGTCTAATGGCATCAGTTTTGGGGTCAGTTGAAGGTCTATGGTCTTGCAAATCATAAATGGAGTCCTAGAGGAAAACATAATGTCTGTCCTAGAGGAAAGACATGAGAGTTGGAAATTGACATAAAATTAGATATCAAAATTCCTTTAACATACTATGACATCTATTTGTATTTTTTGAGAGATGCAAAAAATAAAAAAACTAGGCTTGAAAATAGCACTAAATTTCCCACCATGGTGTTTACTAAGAGCCAATATATCACTAACAATCAAATCTAAAGTTGATCCTTTCAGAAACCAACTAAGCCAACCCAAAAAGTAGAAATTTTATGAATTTCCCTAGTGGAGTCACCAGTACTATTGTAGGGATTTTTAACTATTACTAACTAATGGATTCCCCGATGAGTGGGTTGATAGCTCACCATAGATAACTGATAAAACAATAACTTTCTTTCCTAGACTTAATGATTATGATGTGAAATGAAATGTTGATGGGAAAAGTGACATACCTTGATGATGATACTATCCTTATTGGAGGAGCCTCATTCATTATCACTAGAAGATTAAAGTTCATCCTAACCTCCTTATTGGATGCTTGTGGAATCCTAATCAACAAAGCCAAAGGTAAGATATATGGTTCAAATGCTCATGTGAAAATCTAGGGAGAATTGCTTAGGTGCCATAATTTTCAATGGAGATTCAATGGAACACCATTAAATATTTTAGTATTCCAGTAAATCCCTTCAAGACTATCATGCAACAAGATAAATCCCTTTCATTCAGAAGAATGTAGAACATAGTGGCTCAATTTGCATGGAAGGTTAGTCCTAATCAATATGGGGCCAAGGAGAGAACACTTTATAAGTTGGGCCTCTCTAAATCCTCTATTAAATTTGCAACCCAAGGTGCAAAATTCATTAAATATTCTTAAAGGGGAAGCTTCTCTCAAATGGTCATAAGGATATGTTAGGCCCCGAGGAGAAAAATGACGAGATCAATGTCAAAATAGGCAATGAGGTGTAGCTCCTCCATCTTCAGGTTATCCCTCCTCCTTGAATATTTCAGAAAAGCTTGGGAGAGATGGTATACTAAAAGTTAACTTCTTCTACTACTAGAACAAACTTCTTACCTATAAGAATCTAAGGAAAAGAGAAATACAAGTCACAAGTGCCATCAATTGTGTTCGTTGAAAACCCATTGTAGCATGTTCATAACGAATATATTGAATAATATCACCCTCTGTATTCAAAGTATCCTCAAGTCTGACATCCACAATATCCTTTGGAAAAGAAAGATCACATACAACTTCTGCCTTTTAAAAGGGTTCTAAAAATGTATCGATCATAGCATCATCAAGATCATAAAATAAAGTTATGGTCATAGCAAGCATAGGCCAAAACCAATCATTACTTCTCCACATAGAGCCACATAATCTCAGTAACAATTTTTTAGTTGTCAAAGAGGCAAGTCAAATCCCTCATGAGAGAGTTATGCTTCTTGTTGGCCCTTGACCAAGTTTTTTCAATTCTTGGTCATCTTTGACCTATTTTGGGACTTAGACAAGCTATCGAAAGTGGAGTGCAAGACGAAGCAAAGATTGTAGGATCTTGACCCCTTTTTAAGGATTTTTGGGTTTTGGGATTATGTAACGGGTATGGGAATTTTGGCCCATGGGTTTACCCATGCTTAGGCCCACTTTTGTAATGTATATATAGAAGACTAGGCGATGTAATAAGTAGAAGAGGTGGTAAGTAGTGCTAAGTGCTAGAGATCCGATTTGTGTGATCAAGGGATTGTAAGAGTGCTCAGTTCTAAGACTTGCAGAGCTACGTGAAAATAATTGTAAGAAGTCTTAGTGATGTACCCTAGCTAGAAGAAGGAGGATCTGGCGAAGTGCACATAGATCTCCTATCTTCTGCAGAGTAGGATTTTGATGCTATGTGTTTGTAAGAATCTTGACCAAAGATAATAAAGAAGAAGAGTTGGTGGACGTAGCCCCAGGGGTGAACCGCGTACATACTGTGTTATGATTTGTGCAATGTGTTGATGTGTTTATGTCTTTACTTACTAAGTGATTTGATATAGATAGATAGATCTGCTTATGCTTTTTGCTAACGATGTATATGGATGTTAGATCTGACCTATGTGAATGTGCTTAATGCTTGAATCTACTAGATCTAGTCTATCTCTCTATGCTAAGTACTTAGATACATTAGATATGAATGAATACTATGATGCTCTGTTCTGCGGAGTAGAAACTTGTTGAATGCTGATGAACTGTAGTTTCTAAGTGATCTGTTAAGTGTTACAATCACAAATCTGTGTCCTAGCTAAGGTTGCATACATTTGAGTCCTCAACCACCCCTGCCTATACCTCGGGTGAGACTTCATTTGATTCATAGGTTTTGTCGAAAGCGACGGTATTTAGGGTTTTTTTGGTGCGATGTTGTAGCGTTGAACCCTGGGTCTGCCCCTATGCCAACAAATGGTTCCGTTGTCGGGACCTGAAACTGTGATTTTTGGGAACTGAGGAAGAAGAAGCTTTATGAAAAGATTCGACCTGAAACTATGGAAGCTTCATTCGTAGATATATTTCCCTAGTGCACAACATTATACTTGACCTGTGAAGCTTTGTGCCAAGAAAAAATATCAGATTTGAAGAAAAGAGGTAAGATTTGGAAGCTTTGTGCTCTGATAAAGGTAAGACTAGTGAAAAGTTTTAAGTCTGAAAGCTTTGTGCTCTGTAAAAGCAAGATAAGTGGAAATTTTTGTTTCAAAAGTATGGATCTAGGTATGATTGATAGATTCTATCATAACTTGAAAACTAGGGCATTGATAGATGAAAGAAGGTTTGATACGAGTAGATCTAATAATATTAGTGAAAGATATGTTATACCTATGCATAGAAAGAATGTTTGGACCAACAAATGGATGCATGACCCTAGAAATAATTTTTTGTAGGTTAGCTACCATGATCCTAGTGCACAGTACAGGAAAAGTTGGGGATCATTTAAAAGAAAATGAGGATTAACCCTCCATTACAGTTGTAGGAGACTGGGACATCTTGCTAAGGAATGCCTTGGCAGAGGATCTAGTTGTCTTTGTTGCAAAGCTATGGACCATGAAGTATTGGATTGCCCTAGAGTAATTGCTAAGCTTGAAGGAATGAATATGAGACAAGAAAAACCTAAGGTAGATCCAAAAACTAATATTATGGTAGAAACCCAAAAAGAATCAGAGAAAGTATTGCTACAGATGACAAAAACCCTGAATGACCACCAACATGTCAGATTAGCAAAGATCTTCAAAGAAAAAGAATGCATTGAAGCAAGAATAAGAGACTTCGACATCGACTGTGTTCTATATGAGGAAACACAGGTGAGTATCATGACAGAAAGAACTTGGGAACTTTTAGGGAAGCCTGCTATGATTCCTTCACTAGGAGGAATAGGGCTATTAAGAGGAAAGATGATAAACCTATGTGGAAATCTCACCCAAATATCTATGAATGCCAATGGAACTTCGACAGGGGAAGATTTTGAGATTATTAAATTTACTGAGGACAACGCACCATTTTCTATGTTACTAGGAAAGCCTTGGATTGAAAGAGATTAGGCCAAAAGGAAGGAAGAAGAAGTTTTAGAGTAGAAGAAGCAAGAGTTAAAATATTTCATGACTAGAAGGATCACATACTTGATTGAAGAACATAAGAATAGATCGAAGCTATTTAACACCAGAGAATTGGACGTCAACGTTTCAACAACATTAGAGGACCCACAAAAGACTGAAGTACCTACTCCAGATAAAGAAGAAGTATTACCTTTGAATCTTAGGAAATAATCTCAACAACGCAAAGTAACTATGTCAAAAGAAGATAAGAATCATAATGGAAAAAGGAATACCAAGATGAAGCTCACTGGAAAGAAGTCTAGAAAGCTAAGTAAGAAGAGAGATAATATTGACAAGTTACAGAAGGTCCCAGAGGGAACTTCACAGAAGGAAAATTTTCAAAATTGGAACTTCGAGATAACAGAACAACGTCACATGGCACTTTGCTATGGCGAAGAAATAAAGCCGTTGGGAATAGTATAACCATTAGGATGACCCACCCCCGAATAGGTAGAAAGGAATTTATGGTTCACCACCAGACCATTGGACCACGTCATAACAGACATAATAGAGTTAATGAAGGCTTCTCGCCTATTATAAGAGATATGTTGCCCAATTATCTATTTATCCCATCGTGCCATGCACCAAGAACACTTTTGCTAACTGTGAATCTGAGCCCCCAAACTCATTGATTTTTCACAGTGATCATTGCGCTATTGCCTTCTATCCCATTGCAATGTCTAAGTTACTCCTCGAACCCGAGATTTC
Organism: Picea engelmannii; assembly: GCA_009831015.1. Classification (NCBI taxonomy): domain Eukaryota; kingdom Viridiplantae; phylum Streptophyta; class Pinopsida; order Pinales; family Pinaceae; genus Picea; species Picea engelmannii. The sequence goes on from ML781770.1 coordinate 560,065, forward strand.
CAACCCTGATCGTGTATGTTGGACGAGTTCACCGCTACAGAGAAAGTTGTCAAAGAAGTTCTCATCAACCTCATGATTGAAAGAGTAATGTCGATGTTTGCAGGTGTACAAGCTTCATTGACAAGAACAGTGCATGCCTCTTCATCGACTGTGCGCCGAGCCGGGCCATCCCGACCATCAGCGAAAAAGAGAACCAAGCACAAAGACGACCTAGAAAATGCGAAGCTGATTCTGCCATATTACCTGAATATATCCCACCCCTAGCCAATGTAGTAAATCATGATAATGTGCCAATAGATTTTGAGTACACCATAGTTACTGCGTACCTCCCGAAGGGGATATGTGCAGTTTGAGCGCAACAGGACAAGATCACAGCATTGAAATTCAATGACTTCAACCTCGGAGATCGCAAGATCTATGGTATGCTCACCCCATATAAATACCTAACCAGGATGAAGGGGAATAACTCAAAGATAATTCCCTAGTCGTGTATGATGAACCTCATGCAGTCCACCCTGTTGAATGTCATGAAGATATTGCACTTCGGTAGACACCAGGAAGTCAATGCCTGTGTCAATATGTTACTATCGTGTTACCATGGCGACTACTTATGGCTAGACTGCTATATTATAGTCTACCCAACACTGATCCACAAGATCACAGGAATGAGTATGCAAGGACTCGACCCATAAGAGTTTTATCCAGGAAAAGCCGTAGATCGTGCACTAGCACAAAAGATCAAGGATACATATGGCGATGTTGAGAAGGGAACAAGAGGCTACAAGGTAGCTTCCATCCAAAGTGGTGTAGTGTGCCTAGCATGCCAACTAATAGCTGGAAAGTTAGTAAGGAAAAACTGACCTACAGAGGTCACCGACTTTGTCGTTGACCTCGGAAGAAAGTGTGCGGAAGGCTTACAGATGAATTGGGTGAAGTACCTAGTTAATCAGTTGGAAATAGACTGACGAGAAGCACATGATCAGGGGTATAAATTTCACTTTAGATAGATCCTAATCCTTATCACCTTTGTTTCCTGGGAGATGCTGTAAGGTGAGACCTTCCCGGATATAGATCCGTTCAAACCGCTTGCCGCGAAGTTCGCTACCCTTTCGTATTCAAATGATATGAACAAACAGTGGTAGTCGAATGTTGTGTTTCATACATATTACCTCCAGCTAAAGATATCCATCAAAGTTGAGCCTCGTGTGACTCCGAACACCTTATAGAGATTTTGACCTCTGATGAAGTTCAACGCAGATTGCCACTTCATCTACATTACAACATGAGAAGATGATAACAAAGAGCATCTCCAATCATATTATAAACTTACAGAACAAGACCTTGAGGAGATTACTAAGGAATGGTCCACTGACCTCCTTATCCCCACCAACCCTGCAGATATATCTGACCTTGACAACCCAGAGGACACTAAAAAAGAACAGAACATACCCAGAACAAAGAAGACTGAAGAGGTCCAAGATTTAAGCAACGCCTCAGGAAAGACTGCTTCAGTGTCACCTAACTGAGGGGGTGATGATGAAGTAGAAACTAAATCGAAGCCAGGTGAAGTAACAACACCCAAAGACGAGGTTGATCCCCTGAAGAAGAGGAAGGTTTCTTCCCCAAAACCTTCTCCCCGAAAGAAACCGAAGTCCTCCATGACCAAGATGTAGACTGTCCTCACCTCTGATGATTTTGACTTCATCATAGTAGCGATGAACAGTGCTTCACTGGAAATAACAGAGAAACAAGAAGCCAAGCATGAAAAAATGTATGAAAAAATTGAAGTCGAACTCCGAGGGGTTCAGCAGGCCCTTCAGTCCAGTCATGGAGTCTCCACTGCACCCGTACCACCGAGAGAACTAGAGTTGGGGGATGAACCAACCCAACTCCATCGAATAGCTGATACAGTCGAAGATCACCTTCAACGGGCACAAGAAGAAACATAACAAGCCACCTAGGCCTTGAATCAAGTGCAAGGCATACTTGTAGAACAACACAGTGCTGCAGAATAGAAAAATATTGTTGTCTAAGCAAAGTTCGACAAATAAAAAGCACATATGCAACAAGAAAAAGAACAGTTGTGAGTGGAGTAACTCAAAGTGAAAGAAGCGGTCAACATAGCACTTCTCTCTGTGACAGTCTTAGAAATAAAGGCAGAGGACCAAGTCACACATCAAGTAGAGCATCTCGCAGAAGCTATATAGCAGCTACAACAATGAATAACATAATTAGAACTCCGCATAGTGCCCGAGACTCCACAGGATATAAGGGATCAAAGAGAAGCAACCACCTGGAGTGCAGTTGAAAGGATAAAGGCCCTTGCCATGGAATGCAAGCAGCTGAGTAATCGCAGTTCCTAGACATATGAGCAACTCATTGAGAACCCATAATTGCAGGCACTGGAGTCACAACTCCAGAAAGTGAAGCAACAAGCAGAGACAATATAGGCATAGTTGAATCCCCTATCCGCTGTGGAAAGAATGAATCGATCCTAAGAGAAACGCACCACCCAAAAATAGATCCACACTATCCAAAGCAGATTTATGGAAGTAACTCAAAGGCTCCAACCTGTACAAGATAAGGCTTACCAATTGTTCACAGAGGTTGAAGGCCGAGGAGCATAAATGGAGTAGGTTGTCGGTGTAGCTGAACAATGCCTAGAGGGACCTATTAACGACGCATTCATCCAAGAGTTCGATGAAAAGGAGGTCGTGGCACAAAAACAAGTCAAAGCAGCTCGAGCCAAGCTCAATGATTTTGAAGTAGAACTAGTCAGACCAGAGTGACTCGGGTTGAGTCACAGGTGAGTGTTTGGGGCCTGTTGGCCCTTGACCAAATTTTGTGGATTCTTGGTCATGTTTGACCTATTTTGGAACTTCATAAGGCTTTCAAAGGTGGAGCTCGAGACAAAGCAGAGATTGCGGGATCTCGACCCCTTTTTAAGGCTTTTTGGGTTTTGGGATTATGTAACGGGTATGGGAATGTCGACCCACTTTTGTAATGTATATATAGAAGACTAGGTGATGTAATAAGTAGAAGAGCTGGTAAGTAGTGCTAAGTGCTAGAGATCTGATCTGTGTGATCAAGGGATTGTAAGAGTGCTCAGTGCTAAGACTTGCAGAGCTACGTGCAAGAAATTGTAAGAAGGCTTAGTGTTGTACCCTAGCTAGAAGAAGGAGGATTTGGCGGAGTGCGTGCAAATCTCCTGTCTTCTGTGGAGTAGGATTTTGATGCTATGTGCCTGTAAGAATCTTGACCAAAGATAATAAAGAAGAAGAGTTGGTGGATGTAGCCCTAGGGTGGGGGTGAACCATGTACATACTGTGTTATGCTTTGTGTGATCTGTTGATGTGTTTATGTCTTTACTTGCTAAGTGCTTTGATATAGATAGATAGATCTATTTATGATTTGTGCTAACGATGTATATGGATGTTAGATATGACCTATGTGAATGTGATTAATGCTTGAATATGCTAGATCTAGTCTATCTCTCTATGCTGAGTACTTAGATACGTTAGATCTGAATGAATACTGTGATGCTCTATTCTGCAGAGTGGATACTTGTTGAATGTTGATGAATCGTAGTTGCTAAGTGCTTTGTTAAGTGTTACAATCACAGATCTATGTCCCAGCTAATTTACAGACATCTAAGTCCTGCAACCACCCCTGCCTCTACCTCGGATGAGACTTCATCTGCTTCACAAGTGTTGTCGAAAGGGTTGGTAGTTAGGGTTTTGTTGGTGCATTGTTGTAGCGTTGAACCCTGGGTCTGCCCCTGTGCCAACACTTCTCTTTCTAGATTTATGCTTCTCTTTCTAGATAGAGTTATGCTTATATTTTTAGTAGTAAAATAGGCAATTCAAATCCATCATGAGAGAGTTGTGCTTCTTGATTTCATTGTATCATTTTAGATATCTCACTATATTCTTACAATCCTGGCTAACTATATATCTGATTCGATTGATTGAAGGTACAACCAAAAAAGTACCTATCAAATATTTCTTCCTAGAGTGAGGGAAGCTTAGGACAAATAGAGGGAAATGCGACTGCATCTAGTAGATATGATACACGAACAAGGACCAGAGGTGAAAAATTCAGAAGAAAATTTCATATATGCATGTAATTTTTTCTTACCGAAGGAGGATCATGCTTTTATGATGATGAGAGCATAAGAGACATAGAGGTTCCACTCAGGTATAAGCATTTGGTGAAACAATGGGTACCTAAGGAATTGCCTCCGTTAGACATTGAATTCATGGTCAACAATAGGACATATTGCATTGCATCATCCTCCTTGCATGGCCTGAGGCTATTTTCCATGGATGGAATAACTATAAAATACAATATAGTAACTGAATTGATGGAATATGTCAGACTGTGTTACGATTATAACGATTGGATGCGGTTGGTATGGTACATGCGAAGTATGCAGAGATATGCACTCACCACAAATTATATACATCTAATAAACAACGATAAAAATAAGGGATTGACTATCTATATTGATGGAAGGACTAAATCTTCTGACAATATTGTAGGGTTTATAAACATCACACGACCCGAGACATCAAACAAACAACTTAATTGCGTATATGAGGGATGCAAAGAGAATCAGGTAGTCTTGTGCGCAATAAAAAATATAGCTCCATGGGAAGAGTTATTAGTGTATTACCATTTGAATCAAATAGAAACATTGACTAATAGTGTGCGATTACTTATGCAACACCTCTTTAAGGAACCTCTACCTATTGCATTATATTGTTTTTTATCTTTAACAATGTTTTAAATATTTCACGGTCCCAATTTTATAATAATGTGGGAGGTTGATCGTTGAGGTTGATTTTATTTGGGTGGCAATTATATATTTTGTTATTGTTAACAATTTTTTAAATATTTGGGAGTTCTAATTATATTATAATGTGGCAGGATGATCATGGAAAAGGGCCAGCGAAAAAACATGTAAATGATTATCAATTTTGAATTTCATTTTACGTGAATTTTATTATTTGTTTATATAATTTTATTTGTGTGGCGATTAGTTATTTCATTTGTTTATATAACTGAAATAAAACTGATTTTGTTGAAATTATATGTAGTTTACATGCCATGTTGATCATGATTCTGCCTATGACGAGGGGTTGTATTCATCCCTTGACCCGATGGTATTGATAAAAAAATATCATTAAAGCGAACACTAACTTGCTAGCTTGTTAGACTGTCCAGATCAAACTCTTGACATCCTATAAAGGATCGATCTACTTATGACGTAGATTAAAAAATATAAGGTAATAACCATAATTTAAAGTGTTTTTTTTAATGTACTCATATGTTCAATTATGAAAGTCTGTTTTTTTAACTTTTACATTATCTCACGAAAAAACATTTTCTTTCTTATAAAGAGATTTTTGGAGCCTGTTCAACCAAGGTTGGTAGTAGTGGTGCTATAGAGACACCAGAGAGTCCTGACATGGGCCTCCATATGGCTTCTAGAGTACTTTTTACTTCTCCATATTCCACACCTTTAGATAGGATCCATGACACGCATCGCCAAACATCTACACAACAGTCCGACTCTAGAGGTGGTGACATATATGAGGTTGATGATGTGGTTGATATGGTTGCATTTTCTGGAGTTAGACGTGTGACTAGCATGATGACCCTTCCGTGCACATTTTTGGTCAACGATAACTAACTTCCATTAAAACAAATAAGACTCCGAGGTAGTTTTCCATATTTTAACTATTTCATGTTGTCCATATCATACATAAATCAACTAGATTATTATTTTTAAATTAATGATCATATCTTTTTGTGTGTAGGAAACAACCATTTTTATAGGCACCTGGAGAGTAAGGCCTTTTTTTATTTTTGGGGAAACCTTATGCATGAGGTGGAATTTCCAGAATTCCAACCCCAAAAAATAACTTATGGATTATCTCCAAGGCCTCTTTGGAGTAGACACCTTCAATAAAAAAGTGGTCACCTCTGCAGTGGGAGAATATTTAAAATATATGTGGGATGTTTATAGATGAAACTTTGTAGGAAACCCTAGGTATGAGTGTCCTCCCTCGATTCCAGAGAGGGAGTGGAAGGCGATCATTGATGATGCAAAATAAAAGATATTGAAAAAATTAGGAGAAAAAATAACTAGTACCCCAAGGTAAATTACAATATTTTGATTTCAATACCTTTAATTTTCTTTAGATCTAAATAAAAGTGTGGTATATAACATACTTGAAAATTTTGATGATAGGTTTCTTGACACTTCGAAGGAAACCAAAGAAAGGATTTCCAAACATGGCCAACAAAGGCTAGGCCAAGGTGGCTACTCGAGGTTATAGTCATGAATCATAAGTACCCAAAAATATTAAGAATATTATTTGTATCGCGTTACAACTTTCAGGTAATTGCAACCAAAAACATTAAAAAAACATACTCTTATGCAATGTAGGGTCATGACTTCGGAACTAAAACTACAAAGGAAGAACTCCAACTTGGTTACAAGTATGACTATAAATTCATGGTTGATCATAGGAAAATCATGGAGCAGACCCAAAGATCCAGTTTGTGGGATAAGGTAAATAAAAATCAGTCCACATTAACCTATCATTACTTATAAAATACACAAATGTTTGATATCGTCCATAACTTTAATGTCTTACTTTGTTTTAATTAGGGGAGAAACACTATCAATGAAACCATTAATATTGGACAAGTATAGAGTGTTGATATTGAATCACAGATAGAATATCATGGTGCTCCCCAACATCCTCAAGATGTTCTTGCGACTAAGGCCCACGATAGTAAAATGGTTGTATATTAATCATATACTTATAAATTTTGTACTTCTAATTTTTATTACTTATACATTTTGTCATTTCAATGGTAGAGAATGTTGTAGTTGAGCATCCTTGAATTGAATATTAGGGGAACATGGCATCCATTCCAACAATGCCGACTAGTGGACCAGGTAAATAATTAAATTGTAGAGGTTTTTTTTAATATTAATGAACTACTTCAATGATATTTAAAAATTGGCCATATAAATTTAATAATTTTTGTTTTTGTAGGTGATGGCCCCTCACAAGAGCCTCCACATTGTGGGTATGAGACCATGTGTTCTCGACGTGAAAGGATTGAAGCAACATCAGTTGCTGAAGAGCACCCAGTAAACGAAGACATGGAGATTGATGATTTACTTAAGAACTGGAAAACACAAAAGAAGAATAAAAGAAATTGATGATGTACAATAATTTTATAAGACAAATAGATGTAGATTATATAGCTGGTATATTTGTAACATATCTTGAATGATAAATCTCATTTATAAAAACTCTTTTTTATGACATATGCCTTTGAATGATAAACCTCATTTATAGTTTTACAATCACTTTTTGTTAATTTTGAATATTTTTAATGCATATTTTTTAGTAGAATATAGATTGGGTGTTGGGGAATTGAGAGTGATGTGAGGGGGGGAGGGAGGGGAGAAGGGGCCATAGGAGCTTCCACCTTCATGTGGTTGTCCATGTTCAGTAGAGAAAAAAATATTAGATCCGTTTATTCTTGGAGAAAACCTCTCTCGATCCAACATAGCAACAACATAGTCAATGTTGACTTCGTTGTTGTTCCTTCAGATCAAGGGAAGTTTGGTCCAAGATCAAACGACTCCAATAAATTATTCTTGAAACTAAGAGGAGCTTATTCATGCCATCACATCTGAGATTTTTGTGTGTGTGGCACTATTTAATCTCCTCTCATATAGATTTTACAAAAAAGAATATCAATGGTGTTTACTATTTGCAATCTTGTCGGTTTTAATTTCTATTAGGATTTATTGACATTTCTTAAAAGTATTTTTTTGTTTTTACTAAAAACTAAATACAATTGTGTTTTTATTTACTACAATATGCAGTTCGTGCATTTGCAGATGCTCTAGATATTGTATCAATGCAATTCTACACATTAGAATATCAAAGATCAGGTATGTCTTATCTTTTTTCTTCTTTTCATGACTTCTTAAGGTTCCTTTTATTTATTTATTTTTGCATTACCATCATTTGTGGGCCACTATGGGGCCGATCATTCTATCTAATGAACCACATCCAAGTATGTAGCATACACAATTCCCTTTAGTTCATCATATCATATGATTCACACAACTAATCTAATACTTCAACTTGGTTTTTTGTGGTTGTGTATAAGTAATCCCCTGGATATCATAGTATATGCATAACCATAATTATGAAATTTAGAGTATTTGAAGTGAATGAGATATATATACCGCTTTTGAGTAGAAGAACATGATAGCTCAACGACCAGTAAGGAATACAAGATATCAATGGACTTACTATGATATGTGGTATGATATAAGTTGTTTGTTACATATTAGGTAATATCACATCATAAAATCTCATAGGGTAATCAAGCTAGATCATGTGTGATTCTCTATGTTCTTTCATGCCCACACTACCACTTGTTACTAGCAAGTACTCATATCTTACATAGTACCAATCTTGTATGTTCTTATCTTATACAGCTTGCAATCTAGAGCTTGTACAACTTAACATGATACGAGTTATTACATTAGTCATGTTGTGTTCTTCATATGCGTGAATGCCATTTATATTGAGCATGTGTACTTACTTCTCTAACAAGATCTATGTTTCAACCCCATGTATTCCATTATGTGAAAGAGCGTGTACGATATTTTCAAGCTTTCATCTTAGTTATACCACTAACAAGACGTAGATTGCATTACTGATGTTCTATACTGGTTAGGTTCCATAGATAAGCATGATGATTATGGAATTACATTGGTATGTAAATCATAGGGAAATCAAATACGATAAGATCAAGATGTTATATTACCTCTGCTCTCATTGTTACTAAGGTCATATATTAAGGAAACATAGAAGCTCACTGCATAAGACATAGCTCATAGGTATCTCATATTCATATGATAAGCACATGGAATCTGTACTAGTAACTCCATTGTACATCTTAGAGTACTAGTATATCGAGTGTGATTGATTATGGAATATGTATTATCATTTACATAACGTGTATACTCTATTGCTTGATATCAACCTTTGTTAACTATTTGTGATAGTACTATTCCACTTACTTGTAAATAGTCATAGTAAAGATTATGTGAATATCTTACATGATTGGCACTAGTGTGTAGAGGGTTACAAGCTTATAACGAGCTAAGATTAGTTTACACGTAATGGAATATGGAATGAATGAAACCCATTATAACAATGTTCAAGTTAGGACATAGGTGAAGTAAAACCACCGTGTATAAGGTTACACCATTGAGATTGCAAAGCATGTATAGTAATAGTTACAGCTTTCTACTTATACCATCTATTGGAGTAGTGATTCCATTGAATACAAGCTTCATTAGTGAATCTCATCATGTTGAGTAACAGGTAAAGCTATTTCCATATAAGCTCTATTTTAAGCATGTGGAATAATCAATTCCATTAGTAACCTTCTAGATTAATTACCTCATGTCCATAAGTAGTACGGTCTCATATATTATGCATAATAAGTAGTGGGTTCACTATAGTGTACAAGCTTAGAGATATGAGTACTAAAGCTTCTGTAATCAATGGGAACTCTGAAATTGAACTTGTAATAAGATTCTTTGCATTCTGAAACCCTGAGTCAATCTACCAAATATATCTGACTCGATAGAAAGAAATATAATTGAAAACCTCCAAATACTAATAGAAATTTGACTATATCTCAAACCAATAGCATTGATATCGTGTTGGAGAACTAGGGAAATATGCAGATCATAGAGCTAGGTATTCCAATAAGAGGAGGAATTTAAAAACAATGTACAACACTTGATCCTAATAGAACATAGTTCAACATACATATAAGTATAAGAAACCAAATAATTTCCATACACAACACATAACACATTCTTATTTATAGATCAATGGTTAAGGTCATCTTATACAACACCAAGATGTACCCAACTCCCTTCAAGTGAAGAAGACAAGGTCCACTTAGATTGGTGAGAGAATATAATGAAGTCCTTGAATTCTACCTTGTTCTATTCACTAGTCACTTGCTTTGGTTTAACTACCCAACCAGTTGAATGCCATGTCAACCACTATGTCAACTCTCCTAGTTGATTTTCAACTTTTCTGATCCAAGATCTTTTCATCAAGTGACTTATACATAATTGTATTAAATGAGAATAAATTAAAGTGCACCATTAAAGAAGGAAAATCTCAATAATGAAGATACATAAGCATCAAATTTGAACACAAAACTTGATAATGGAGTTCGTCCTTGGTGGACTACATCTCCGGGTCCTTTTCTCAAATGGGTAGGCCTTTTTATTAACTCAACAAAAGAATTTGGAAAAATACATAAGTATACCTCATTCTGAAATTACGCTGTAGAATCTTTGCTTAGATCAGAAAATAAACAACACCATTGAATTTGTGGCGTCAAATAGCCCAAAAATGACTGTCTCCACGCCTCAATTCAAATCTGGCATTCCCAGGCCCAAGATAAATTTTGTCTCGGTTTTTGTGCCCTACAACTTGCAATTAATTCCCAAAAATGCCTCGTAAACCATGCTCGACCATACCGTCGCACGCCTCCTCCCCATGCATTGGCGGATTTCAATTTTTAAATAAAAATTGCGGGCATTGTAACAAATGGGGTCATTTTTCCTATTGGTTGGTGGAGCTATAGTTAAGGCATATACAATGGGGGAGGTCCCGGGGTCGAGCCTGCGAGCCTCCCCTTTGGGTGTTGGTTATTACTTATATATATAATTATATATGGTGGTTTTTCCAACTTGGAGATAGTTTAGATATATTTTTTGGGCCGCCATATCTGGCGGGGTTCCACCGAATTTGGCGGACCTGCCATTTTTATTTTTGGAATTTTGTTCTCGGGCCCTCATTGGGAATTTTCCCACTGCCATGTGGCAACCCATAATTGTTTCATGTGGCATCCAACCATTGGGCCATGCCAACCACCTGTATAGTCACCTACTACATTAGTGTACATTCTACCACCTCAACTGCCATATCATCCTACCACATCAGCCTGCCACATGGTGATTTTTCATTGGTGCATGGATCGACCTGAAAAAGCTAAAAATGAGTGACACGTGACAACCTCTGGTGCTGCCACATCACCATGATAACGTCAACATGAAACATGCCACCTCTTGTGTGTGCCACATACACTATACAGATGCTGACATCATCCGTACTAATGCTCACGTCAGCAATACGAATGTTGACTCATCCCTTGCTGACTGGGCTAGGTTAACCAAACTTTGACCGCAAATATATTTCGATCTGTAACTCTGTTTTATGAGACGTTTGCATCATTGGAAATCTTGCGAAGTTCTCTTCATGATGATGCCACTTTCAACAAGTTTTGAGGACTTTGAATTTTTCCCCTTTCTCTATTTGCTGAGGCCATTCTGAGCTTCCTGAGTTTCTTCTGTGAGTTCTGAGTTGTCCTTAGTCTTCTCTGGATCCTTTTTGGATCACACCTTCCCACCGAGAGATTTTTGGACCACCAAAATATTTCATCAATCAACAAATAAGTGAGGGAAGAGTTCCCTCACCTTGTCCTTCTCAATCCACTTTGCTTTGCTTGGCTGTGTGCCCTTTCATCCCACTCAAAGATAATCAACATCACCCCTACGTGAAGTCCTCTTCCTTCTGTATAGGATGATATCTTCCTTTAACTCATCCAAGTAATCAAGAGAAAAATCATCAACTAAAGGTATTGAAACTTCCTCATCCTAATCCATGATCATGGGAGGCTAAAAAAGTTTCAAGTTCTCTACATTTACAACTGAGTAAATCTACATATAAGGTGGAAGATCCAGATGAAAAGCATTGGTACCACTTTTCTCCAAAATAGTGAAGGGTCCATAACGAATGGGCTTGAGTTTATTTCCTTCACCCTTCAATCTTTCCTTACTGATGTGAAGCCATACCTAGTCTCCAACATGGAACTGATGATCAAACCTGTGTTTGTCATGCTGATCTTTATACTATGCTTGAATTTTCTCCAAATGTTCCCTGACTACTTGGTGTACCTACTAGATCCTCTGGATGAACTTGCGGGCTTTTTCTTCATTTCTTTCTTCATTTGAATTGACATCTCTCCCATACATCAAGTCCAAAGGAACTTTAGGTAGGTACCCAAAACATGTCTCAAAAGGAGAACACTGAGTGGATGAATGTAAGGCTCGGTTGTAAGCATGTTGTACATATGGTATTTGTGTTGGACAACTGAGAGGGGGGGTGAATCAGTTGTTACCGTGCTTAAACAATTATGCTTCTTTTAAATTATTTACAAGGCACTTAATGATAATCACAATAATACAGGGAAACACGCAATGGCACATTTAACATTAGTCGCATGTATGAGATACACAGAGACAGATATTTCCCGAAGAAACCCATAAAGGGTAAAAAAATATTCTTCTTTTTATGATAAGTATTATTTACATTCTTTACATTGTCATACATATGAGCACCAACTCATTGTGAGGCTACAACCTCTAATTTTGCAAGCTGCAACTTGCTGAGAGCACCAACTCTCTATTTTCTCTAGCACCCACTAGAAGGAAGCACCAACTCCCTGGTTTCTCTAGCACCAAAGGAAGCACCAACTCCCTAGTTTCTCTAGCACCAACTAGAAGGAAGCACCAACTCCCTGTGTTAAAGCACCCACTTGAACCTCTGAGGACACCAGTCCTATAATGACCCTTTACTTATTAATATGAATAATTTCATAAATAACCCTAAAAATTAGCTAAATTATAATTAATTATTATATAACCTTAATTAATTATATGCTATTAATTAATTTTTTTTTTTACTATGATTAGCTTAAGTATGATTAACTCTTTAATTAAGGGTTAATGAATGATTAATTATTAAGTGAGTCATTAATTGATTAAGTATTAAATTAATGGTTAAAAATAAAATGTAATGATTAAATGGGGTTACGTATCCCATAGGGGGATAANGTAACCCATACGTAAAAGGGAACATTTAAGTAAAGGATAAGACAATTAATAAGAAATAAATGAATGGATAAGGCATTAATAAAGAGATAAGGTGTTTGGTGGGGGAAATGAATGTGCGAGGGCGGTGAAGGAGGAATAAGGGAGGTGGAGAAGGAGGATGAGGGGGATTCATTATTTTTTATGCATTCTACGAGAGAGGAGAGCTGGGGGTATTGGGAGAGTGGTTTACAGTGGGATTTACAATGCACCGGGGCTGAAGGGGTTTTGGGCTCGGAGGGCTAGGACGTCCATTGATGTCCTAGGGCTAGGCGTACTAGTCGGTAGGGTGGCTGGTTTTGGGGGTGTCTTCAGGAGCAAGCTACTGCGGATAGGTTTAAGCGAAGGGAGCAAGCTGTTGTGGATAGCATCAGAGTGAGGTATTTAAACTCAAATTTATGATTTGTTTACTTAAATTTAGTACCTATCGCCAAATTTTATTACACAAGTATAGAGATAGATTGTAAATTATGAATATTTACTTCTTTAAAGACTTATAGAAATTACAGAAATTTGAAAAGAAATTTTAAACGTTAATTTGAAATCTGGGTTACTACATCTGGTATCAAAGCCTAGTTGAAATACTGGGCCTAAAGGGCCAAAACTCCAAGCTCAAATTGCCTCCGCTTAACCCGCAAACAACTCCAAGCCCTAACTCCTGCAAACAAAACATAGAAACCTTAATAAATAAATAATTAAATAAATAAATAATGCCAATGAAAAACATATAAAATTGATGTTAAAACTCCCAACTTTGCAGGATAACTACTATTAAAGAGAAATTTAATAGAGAGAAATTTAATAGCTATCAGAACCAATGATTTCAACCATTGCCAAAAGATATATCACAAACGATATAGTCTTCTGTTGAAATTTATCCAACCATAATAAGCCGACTCTGCACTCAAATCCTAATTAAACCCTAGATGTTAAATTAAAATGTCTAATCTACAAAGCAAAGTTAAATTAAAAGATACAATAGTAGATACATGCTGCTGGAAACACCGAAAGAAAATATAAAATATAACAGACAACAAAGTTTTTAAATCTGCATCACTGTTTTATTAAATCTGGAAAACAATAGACTCTAATGCTATATTATCTGTCGACTAAGAAACCAAAACTAGTTTCAATACCAGAAATACTCAATAAGAATGAAAGAAAACGAATTACAATCAAACGCAGATATTTACCTCCCTGCGAGAAAGTTCGGATTGCCTGGCAGCCTCTTGTTCATCGACTCCACGCTTCTCGTTTCGACCCTGTTGTCTGTGTCATTTCTGATAATTCAGTGGCTTAATACATACACCCACTTCATGTCCCCGTTGGCTATAACTTTCCCGCATTTTCTGGCTCGTCTTAACCATATTTGGTACTCGAAAGGCTAAGATTTAAAATCGATAAGAGTTACTATGCCTTTCCAAGATTATACGGCAAGGACTATATCTCTTTATCCAAAAAATTATTTACAAAGTTGTTCAAACAAAGAAAAAAATGGAACACGAAATCCTTATATTACTGAAGGTGAAGTAGAACCATTTTGGAATGGAAACTGGGTGGACCCACGACCTCCCCTTCCTAGAACCTGTAGAGTTAGAGGTGAAGGGAAGGCTCAAAACCTGAGTATTTTTTTCCCAATTTTAGGGGTGGGAATCCGGAAATTACGCAAACCAAAGCTCTATAAAAGATACCAGAAATTGTTAAAATCTTATAAATGAAAGAAAAGTAACTAGACATTAATATAATGGACAAATGTTGACCAACACTTTAAATTACTAGAGAGACACTCGTCTTTTGATGTGCAAGCTCAGGTTCTTGCTCTGCCGAATGCGAACTGATAGACAACCAACCGAGGAAGGAGAGTGCAGTAAACCCCCGGAAGACGGTCATAGTCGATTGGTTCGCTGATTAAATGGCCTTCAAAATGTTATTTTTTCCGCTCCAAAGGTTTAATACACAGAAATAATGTCAAAATAGAAGAATACATGAGCAACGTAGAAATAGAGATATCGCTCTCTCTAACCTAATATCGCTCTCGATATCCTTCTGCAACCTTAATATCGCTCTCTCTAACATAGACATGCAGGTAAGCATTTGAATATTTTGTAAATTTAAATAGAGTATTGTTCAACCCAGGATTTGTCTGTGGCAGCTCCTCTTCACCACCATATTGTTTTCCCAGGGCCCTCTTAACATCTTCCTTTGTAATGCGTTCGTCATCAAATTTGTACCACAGATCTGAAAGAGTTGGCCTAATAAATGCATAATAATGGCCTCCATGAACACCCCGCTATGGACCAAAACACTGTGTAGAGTGTATAAATTACGCACCCTCCTGTCTGCATCCGGAGAAAGATATTTTCCATTCTCCCTATCCAAATCAAGCTGCAGCGGAAACATTCGAACCCAGTTCCTCGGAAGGCACAGCTCATGCTTTGAAGAAATCCCGCTTTGCACTCGACTCGCCGGAGAATCCCATGCTTCTGGGAGATTTGAAAGATGAATCGACCAAGCCATCCAGTGGAGAGAACCGTTTCGAGCTGCTGCAAATTATGGATGAAGAAAACGGGGTTCCCGCTGCCAAGAAACTCACCGTTATCCAGTGCGACGAAGACATGGAAAACAAAGCTGCAGTGGTCACTGTGCAGAAAAGCGTGTCTCAGAGCATGAAGAAGAAGGCAGCGGCAGAGGAAGAAGCTCAGCATAGGTCAATCCCCCATATTTAGAAATAAGACAAGCCGCAAATTCAAATACTCACACGACATGCCCGCTTTCTTTTTCTTCTGCACACACTCACAGACAACTTCACTGACTGGCATCTTAATAAAATGAACCCAAGCGCACCATATATATTATATATAGATTCATTCATGGCGAGCAGAGGTTTGAGCGTCATTATGGCCAACGGAAAATTCGCGTTTCTTGCGACAACCGCTATTCGCAAACCTCGCTCATGGCAATGCCGTCTTCAGCACAATTCCTGCGTTTTCAGGACTTTGTATTCCCCAATATTGAGCCCAAATGCGCCAGATTTGGTGCAGTGGATTAGAGATGAGGGGGGGGGATTCGTCCACGAGGGTTTGAAGCTAGAAAATGAAAGCTTTACAAGCTTAAGACTGGTATCTTCGACCCCTATATCCTTCGGTACAGAGATAATATCGCCGCCGCGCCATATTCCCTTGTCTCTGCTGCTTGTCGACGCACCCTTTGATCAAACCGCCTTCCCTATAAAATCATTTTATAATAGACAACGTAGTTAGTTCTAACTCGTGAAGAATAAGAAGGTCGACAGAGGATTTGACCCCACGACCTCCTGCAACTAATTCAAACCTTCACGCAATGTGCTATACATGTCAATTATCAATGCTGCAACTCGTGAAGCATACAGAGTGGCAGGAAGGAGACTGACCCGAGTATTTCTAACAGCATGTGAAGCTTAAGTTCCAGTTCCAGGTCTAACAGCACGAGTTAAAGGTCCACCAACAGTAGATACAGAGCCATAGCCTACAACAGTAGAATCCGTGAAGGGAAAAAAAAATAAAAATGAAACCCCAATTAAAATCAGTGATTACATTAGGATTAAAACGAGCTTAGGTGTTGAGAGTGAGATCCTAAGGCTGGGCACGTGGGCCTCATGCTGAGCCTGACCTTAAAGGCTTCCACATAATGCTTTTGTTTAATAATTGAATTTTCGTTCCGAATAATCAATTTTTTATTATTATTTATTTAAATCTTAGTATTATAATTTAAAGTTACATCCGGTTAATTATAATTAGGTCGTTACATCTGGTCGTGAAAGACCTGGGTCGGGTTACCGATGAGTCGATTGATTTGTCCATGCTTTGTGTTTTCAGCAAGGCAGAAATGCAGAATTCTGCTGAAAATCTCTACAAAGAGATTGTCAGTAAAGGTTCTTTGAAGTGCGAGGAAGCTTACTTGTACATGATGACTTTGTATGGGAATCTGGGAAGACTGGAGGATGTAATGAGGATTTTCCAGTCAATGAAAGAAAATGGGTGTAGTATAAGTGTGGATTCCTACTGTCTGCTCATTGATGTTATGGGCAAAGTAGGCAGATTGAATCGTGCCCGCGATATTCTTTTAGAGATGAGAATGTCTCAAATACAACCTAACAATGCTATATACTCGACCTTAATAAGTGACTCTATGTCAGTAGGTCTGTTAGATAGTGCCCTTTCTTATATCGATGAATTTAAGGATTTGGGGCTTCAGCCTGATGGTGTTACTGTCGGTACTATAGCTATTGTCTTAGTTCGAGCACATAAGTATTCCGACTTGGAAATATTGGTAAATGACTTGGTCAGGTGGGGCATTAAATTCCCCAAGGATAAGGGCATATTTCTAATCGATTTATGCCCAGATGCAGTTGTTTCAGACAAGATTGTTCAATTGATAGAATAAAAGGGCCATAAAATTCTGTTCATGGTTAGGTCAACTTCTGCTGCCAAAGGAATATAAGAGTTTATTGGTGGCTGGGTGCAAAATCTCTTGTTAGGGTTAATTGATGCTTTATTCGTTGTCCATTCTCTTATGATCGACATCCAGTTGTGACCTGATTAATTTATCTTTTTCCTAGGAGATGTTTACCTTATCATATTCTCATTATGTGTTTGCAGTTTTCATCACGAGTATCTTCTCATTCAGGCTTTCTGGGGTTTGTAGAGTGTGGTAGACACCATTGTATTACATGACTTGCCGGTAAGCCGAGTATGACCCCAACGGGATTTGCAAAAAGGTATGGTTTTCAATGACTAGTAATAGATATGTTGGTTTGACCAATATCTCCCTTTTACATTCTTGCGCTTCCTGTTCATTAGTCTTATCTATTTAAAATGAAAGCATACTACGAACAGGCTCTGAACCTTACGTACGTAACCTTGCTTCCTTCAGGCCTCCACTTAAGATATATTACCAAGAGGCAAGTAATATTTGAATGATGCCTGTAACAAAT
>ML781770.1:582459-611200 GCA_009831015.1 Picea engelmannii
AAAAGGGAACATTTAAGTAAAGGATAAGACAATTAATAAGAAATAAATGAATGGATAAGGCATTAATAAAGAGATAAGGTGTTTGGTGGGGGAAATGAATGTGCGAGGGTGGTGAAGGAGGAATAAGGGAGGTGGAGAAGGAGGATGAGGGGGATTCATTATTTTTCATGCATTCTACGAGAGAGGAGAGCTGGGGGTATTGGGAGAGTGGTTTACAGTGGGATTTACAGTGCACCAGGGCTGAAGGGGTTTTGGGATCGGAGGGCTAGGACGTCCATTGATGTCCTAGGGCTAGGCGTACTAGTCGGTAGGGTGGCTAGTTTTGGGGGTGTCTTCAGGAGCAAGCTGCTGTGGATAGGTTTAAGCGAAGGGAGAAAGCTGTTGCGGATAGCATCAGAGCGAGGTATTTAAACTCAAATTTATGATTTGTTTACTTAAATTTAGTACCTATCGCCAAATTTTATTACGCAAGTATAGATATAGATTGTAAATTATGAATATTTACTTCTTTAAAGACTTATAGAAATTACAGAAATTTGAAAAGAAATTTTAAACGTTAATTTGAAATCTGGGTTACTACAAGTCCTCCCTAGCACCTCCCTACCACCCTGTTTTATGAAAATGTGTTACTAAAACTTATTACAGTGATATAATGTTTAACAATATCTTACCAGTCTCATCACTGTTCTACAAGATTTTCCTGCTCTGTCTGCCTCACTGTCTTCCTGCACGCATCCCTTGCACTTTCTGTTCTTCTATATTTTGTACTCTGTGCGCCATTCCTCTTCAATGCACCTTTTGTCTTCTGTGCATTTCAGCTACTGCACTCCACCTCCTTCTTTACACCTGCATCACTCACAACAACAACAACCATCACTTCTGTGTCCCGTGTACTTATATCTTATGTGCACCTTGTGCATGCAATGTACCCAATGCCTCTTCTTTCTCACACCGCATTAATCTCTTCCACATATCGAGTGTTATGTCTGATCATCATGGTAACCCTTCAGCTTCTCTGGATGTTTTCCCATGCTTTCAACATCACTGGATGTCATGCTGAGATTCCTCAGCCTCTCTGGTAGTCGAGACTCTTTGTCTTCTCTGGCATAGTCGAGCTTATACTTTCTTCTTCAGTTACAAACTTCAACGCTCATCCACTTGTCAGTCCCTCTAATAATCGTCTTCATTCACTGGAATAAGCTTGGAGACCCTTCATCTCCTTTGGCAATCACACAGAGGTCTCTTCGAATCCTCTGGCAGAGACCATCAATGGTTTCCAGCAGTTATACTGCGAGGAGCAACATTATCCCTACAATCGTGCCCAAAATCCCCTACACCATTGGATTGAATTCATGTGATCTTGCGTTTATTTCGCCAATTCGCATTTCTGGATTTCGACGTTTCTGTGGTGAAGTGTTCTTGACACCTCCAAGTTCCGGTATCTGAAACTCCAAAATGGATTCGGATCAATAGTTCATACTCCTGAGTTTCCTTTTTTTTGGTGAATCGACATTTCGTGACTTTAGGTTTCGCGATTTCAAGACTCCTGAGACGAAGAGTCTTCACTCTTGACTCCTCCAACTCCCGGTCTCTGAAACTCCAGTATGGAGTGTTTATCATTTCGCGACTTCAGGTTTCGCGATTTCGACATTTTTCCCTTTCGAGTCATCGTGACTCCAACATTATAAAATTCATGATCACAAAATCTCCAAAGTGATCGGACGATTCACATAACCCACTGATATGGATGGTTGATGGGATTTCGACATTTTTCCCTTCAAGTTTTTCGAGACTCACAATGGTCCCTTTTAGCATTTCGGAGTTCGAGACATCGTGATGGTGGAGTTTTTGCTTGCTGTGCAAAACCCCGAAATAGAAAGTTATGATGTGATGTAAACATGTTGACTTCATACGTGGATTGACACGTGTTGAATAAATGCCACGTGTCACTCTAAATCGTGACTTACATGTGCCCGAAATGTTGAATTAGCTTGACACTTATCATTTCTTGATTGTGCCATGTGTCCTTAGCTGACATGGTTTGCTGACGTGGTTTGTTGATGTGTCTATTTCGGGATTTCGTATTTCGGCACTTCGGGACTCCTGATGTTGAGAGTCTCTGACTTCTCCATCTCCCAGTATCCGAAATCCCAGTATGATGTGCCTACTTATGGAATTTTGGTGTTTCTCTTTTCGGCACTTCGAGACTCCTGATGACGAAGGATCCTTGTTGCTCCATCTCCCGGTAACTGAAATCTCGATATTCAACATTCCAAGTGATGTGCCTTTTTGGGTTTTCACATTTCGACATTTCAGGACTCCTGTAGTGGGAGTTCTTTACATCTCCAACTCCCAGTATCCGAAATCCCGGTAGTCAAAAAACTATGAAATGAAGTTTGACCAAAACTTTGATCTTGCTATTCAATCATCGTTGCGCTGCTGGTCTTCCTTGCCTGCTTGTTTGCCATGAAATGAACAAGCATACCTTCACATACTCTCATCTTGTCAAGCCAATTCTGCATCGTCTTGGAAAAAGAGTTCTGGTGCTCGCCTGGCACATCCTTCCTGTACCCAAGTCATTATTACTGATGTACTTGCCATCAATGACAAGCATACACTACTTGTAAAACATGCCAACAATCTGTTCATCCCATACTTTGGGATGCTTGCTGCAGTAGCCTCGAAGAAAAAGTATCACTGTCTGGTTAACAACCTATGTCTATTTTTCAGTCTGTGGATGGAAAGCAGTGCTCCTCTTCAACTTGGTGTCCATCATTCTCCACAATCTTGTCCAAAATTCCCCAAGGAATCGAGTATCTCGATTCGAGATAATGGATGTGGGTAATCCAAAGTGAACCCAAACATACTAAAAGAAGATATTAGCAGTCTGCTCAGCAGTGATATTATTTTTACATGGCATTAATATACACATCTTGTTGAACCTATCCACTACAACATACAAATAGTCATGACCCCTTTTCAACATTGGTAAACTCCCTACAAAATCCATGGAGATACTTTCCCATGGATGGGATAGAACAAGTAATGGTGATTATAGCCCCTATTTTCTATTAGTGGGATTACAAGTAGAACACATCACAAACCCCTTTACATATTTAGTTAGAATTGCTTTCATTTGAGGCCAGTAAAAAAACCTCTGCAAATGAACCATAGTTTTTCCTACCCCAAAATTCCCAGACACAAGAGAAGTGTGAGCTTCTCGTATTACATGGACTTGTTCACTTGTAGGAATACATAGCTTTCCAAGATGGTAGAGTAGTTTTTCCTGCAGACAATAGTTCTCTACCTGTGAACCATGGGTTATCTTCTCGTATACTTCTTTAAAATATTCATCAATGGCATATTGTTTCACATAGCTATCATGAGATAAATACGTATTCTTCAAAATAATAGAAGCAACAATAGGAGGTCTAGAAATCATATCAACTACCTTGTTACTTGTACCCTTTTTGTACTTGATTACCAAATGAAATTGTTGTAGGAAACCCATCCATCTATAATGTCGAGATTGTTGCAGTTTGGTTTGTGCTTGGAGACATTGTAAGGGTTGATGATCTGTATGTATGATTGTTTCCTTCCCTAACAAGTAGTGCTTCCATTTCCTTATGCTTTAAACTAATGCATACAACTCTTTATCATATGTAGGATAGTCAACAACAAATCAGTTAAAAGTTTTAGAGTGGTAATGTATAGGCTTACGATATTGCATCAATACTGCACCCATGGTGTATCCACTTGCATCTGTATCGATCTCGAAAGGCTGTTGAAGATTCGAAAATGATAATACTGGTGTGGCACCGATCTTTTCCTTCAAAGTGTCGAAATCTTTTTGTTTCTTTCTTCCCCACTAAAAAGTGTTCTTCACACTGGTTAAGGCATGCAAAGGAGCTGCTATAAAGGATAATTTTGAAATGAACCTCCTCCAATACTGGACTTCACCTAAGAAGCTTTGTATCTTGGTTACACTTTTGGACTCAGGCAAATGTACAATTATATCAATCTTGGAAGGATCAATTTTTAATTGTCCTCCTCTTACAATATGACCTAAGTACACAAGTGCAGTCTTGAAAAATTCGCATTTGGACAATTTTACATGTAATTTTTCCCTTTGCAAAGTATCCAATATTTTGTTTACATGCCTCACATGTTTATCCCAAGTCCCGCTAAAAATAAGAATGTCGTCTAAATATACAATGAAAAAATCATCTAGAAAAGGCTTGAATACATCATTCATCACATGAATGAAGGTTGTCGGAGCATTACAAATCCCAAATGACATAACTAACCACTCAAACAATCCCTGTTTGGTTTTAAACGCAGTCTTCCATGCATCATGTTCTGCAACCTTGATCTGATGGTATCCACTGCACAAATCCAACTTAGTGAAACAAATAACATTCTTTAACTGATCAAGTAAATCATCTATACGAGGAAGAGGGTATCAATTTTTCATCATGATTTTATTTAAGGCCTAGTAATTGACACACATTTTCCATGTGTCATCTTTATTTGGCACCATCACGATCGAAGAACCACAAGGAGATGAGATTGGCTTGATGACTCCTTGATCCAATAAGCCTTGTACCTGTTTCTTGATCTTTGTCATCTCTACAACTGCCATCCTGTACATGCCCACATTAGGAAGAGGAGAATCCTGCAAGATGTATTTCATGTTGGATTTCCCTCTTAGGAGGTAATCCATTTGGTTCCTGGAAAATATCATCATACTTAGAAATAATATCAATTAATTATTTCTTATGAGAAGGAACACATCCTTGGGAAGCGTCAGATGCTCTGACATCTCTCTCCCTTATGACCATGAGTACACATCTCTTATTAGTGTTTATGAGTCTCTTCACTTGTCATGCACTAACAAGTGTTGTGTTTTCCCTCATGCTGTGAGCTCTAAAAATATATTCCACTCCCCCCTTATTAAGGTGGTATTTTTTCTCATGACGAAAGAATAATGATTTTCTATCATAAAGATAAGGACTCCCCAACACTATGCCACATATATCAAGTGATACAACATCCAAATCCACTTCTTCAATCAACTTTGAAGCAATAGCAAATATGACCCTACATTATTTGGTGACATTAAGTTTTTCTTTATCACATACCCAACCAAGAGGATAAGGCTTTGGATGTGGTTTCGTTTCAAGACCCATATTTTTGACAAGTGCTTCAGATATCAAGTTTACCTGGGAACCCAGATCAAACAATGTATCTATCTTAGTGTGTTTAGATACAACTCTTATGTGAAATAATTCATTCCTCTTTCGTTCATCATCAAGAGATTCATTATTGGAATTTGAACTAGAATGAAGGGAATCTTTACCTTGTACTCCAACCGTTGTGATATTTCCTTCATCTCCTAAATCGGAACCAATATCTTGTTTCACTATAGAAACGATATTTGTCTTCCCCTTTCCATCGAACTGTTTTGGTCTCTTCTCTGGATGTAGTTTCCAACAATGTTGATCATTGTGACCACTTTTCTTGCAATGAGTGCAAGATGGATTTCCTTCTTCTCTCTTTACCATGGCATTCTTCTTGTCCTTCCTTTTAAAATTCTTAAATGGCTTATGTGGGAGATTGGAAGGTTTCTTTGTGGGATCTTCTTGAACATGCTTTCCCATGTTCTCAAGGTGAGTGGATTTCACACAAACTTCGTCAAGATTGGTGGGGTTAAACAATAGCAAAGTATGACGAATATAACTGTGAAGTGCACCAATATACTTCATTAAAGTTTCGTAAGAATCCAAAGGAATGTTTAATGTAAGAGATTTCTTCCTAAATTCTTCTATGAAACTTTGTAAAGTTTGACCTTTACTTTGTCTGAAAGTTTCCCATTCCATCATTTCATTATGTCAATAACCCAATGGATAAAATTGTTTCCTTATCGCTGATTTAAATTTCGACCATGAGGAAAGAAGATTACCACACTTACTTCTGTCCTGAAGTTTTCTCTCCCACCATACGAGAGAGGTGCCTTCCAACCAAAGAGAAGCCAATTGCACTTTAACTTCCTCTTCATCAATCTGTTGAACACAACAATATACTTCAACCCATCAGATCTAATTATCTATCTTTTCGGGATTAGCATCTGCATTAAACATAGGTAAAGCAAATTTTACATCAAGCTTTAATAATGTTTTCTTAAAAGAGGCTTTATGGCTAGAATGATGAGAATGATGAGAATTCTTAGAGGAAGAAGAACTAGAACTTGATGTTGAAGATGGAGGCTCAGGACGGTCTCCTCTAGCCCCTTGATTTACCGAATCATCATCATCAACTTGTGCTTCCTTTTTCTTCCCTTTCTTCTTCATCCTCTTCTCATAGTCTCCATACATTCATTCGACTGTTTCTGACATGGGATAAAATACCATATGGAAGTTTTTCTCCTGTTCATCATACTTGTCCTCTTATTCCATTTTCTTCCTTCGGGATGCATGACCAACTTCGAGATTGAAATTCTTAAGAGTTCCTTCACCTTGTTTATGCTTGGCCCCAGTAAACATTCACACTAAAAAATTCACGTCAAAGATGACTGCTCTAATACCAACATGATCCGAGATCTTTTCATCAAAGTGACTTATAAAGAATTGTATTAAATGAGAATAAATTAAAGTGCACCATTAAAGAAGGAAAAGCTCAATAATGAAAAGACATAAGTATCAAATCTGAACACAAAACTTGATAAAAAATTTCGCCCCTGGTGGACTATGTCTCTGAGTCCTGCTCTCAAATGGGTAGGCCTTTTTATTAACTCAAAAAAATAATTTGGTAAAATACATAAGTATAACTCATTATGGAATTAAGATGCAAAATATTTGCTCAGATCAGAAAACAGACAACACCATTGAATTCGTGGCGTTGAATTACCCAAAAATGACTGTCTCCACGCCTCAATTTGGCTATGGAACTCCCAGGGCTAAGATAATTTTTTTCTTGGTTTCCATGCTCTACAACCTACAATTAATTCCCAAAAATGACTCATAAACTGTGCCCAGCCGTACCATTGCACGCCTCCTCCCCGTGTGCTGGTAGATTTCAATTTTTAAATAAAAATTGCGAGCGTTGTAACCAATGGGGTCATTTGGTCTATTGGTTGGCAGAGCTATAGTTAAGGCATATACAATGGGGGAGGTCTTGGGGTTGAGCTCAAGGGCCTCCCTTTTTGGGTGTTGGTTATAACTTGTATATATAATTTTATATGGTGGTTTTTCCAACTTGGAGGTAGTTTAGATATATTCCTTGGGCCTCTAGATCTGGTGGGGTTCCACAAGATTTGGAGGACCCACCATTTTTATCTTTGGAATTTCATTCTCGAGCTCTCATTGGGCATTTTCTCACTGCCCCGTGGCAACCCATGACTGGGCTAGTGGCAACCAACCATTGGGCCATGCCAACCACCTGTATAGTCACCTACCACGTCAACGTACAATCTTCCACCTCAGCTGCCATATCAACTTGCCATGTCACCATATGGTCTACCACATGGCTATATGGACTACCATGTGGCACTTTTTCATTGGTCCACGGATCGATCCAAAAAATAAAAAAATGAGTGACATGTGGCAGCCTCTGGTGCTGTCATGTCACCATGCTAATGTCAGGATGACACATGTCACCTCCTATGTGTTCCAAGTACATTGTATGGATGATGATGTCATATGTACTGATGCTGATGTCAGCAGTATGTATGTTGACTCATCCCCTGCTGACTGGGCTAGGTTGACCAAACTTTGACCGTGAATATCTTTTGATCTGTAACTCTGTTTGACGAGCCGTTTACGCCATTGGAAATCTTGCGACACGCTCTTCGTGATGATACGATGATTCCCTTTATTTGTCTGTTGAGGCCATTCTGAGCTTCCTGAGTTGCTTCTGCG
Source organism: Picea engelmannii (assembly GCA_009831015.1). Lineage (NCBI taxonomy): Eukaryota > Viridiplantae > Streptophyta > Pinopsida > Pinales > Pinaceae > Picea > Picea engelmannii. The sequence goes on from ML781770.1 coordinate 590,376, forward strand.
AGTTCTGAGTTGTCCTTAGTCTTCTATGGATCCTTTTTGGATCATTTTCACTGACTACCTCTAGAATATATAGAAGCATGATAAACTTACATATGATGTTGTTCCAACATATATAAAAACAATACATTAGAAGTAATTTAGAAAGACCCGTTGTTTTAGAGTGGGAGTTAGTTATACCTTGGATATCAAAGCCTACTCTACAATCAATTATTCCTCCATATTTGTAGAGGAAGCATCAATTGCAACAATGTTAGTTGCATCAATGGTGGATGATACCATAATTGATGAAATGGTAGATCATTTTTGTGGATTTGCAAGAGTCGATCAGATAACTTAAAAATCAAAATGTGAATAATGACACAATAAAACATATGAAACAAATATTACTTGTTAGTCATGTTAGGGATCCAAAATGACCATATTGATAGATGTTGACATGTAATCACCATCAATCTACATAGAAAACATTATAATAAAATTTGGTATCTTTCCATACACTCATACAAATAGAATAACTCATTTGAATGAATATCGAGGGGAATTCAAAATATTGTTAATCATAAAGTCAAGTGTTTTCCCGAGCAAGTGATGGAAATGGTCTCCCTCTCTAAACATAGCACATAGACCTCTCAAAGTTGTCATTTCTTCAAGTTTCCCAACATTCCAGTCTTGAGAAGGGTTAGGATATTTAGGATTTTGGGTTTACTTTTCTTCCTCTTAGATTGGAGGATTTTGTATTTTATTTCTAGGATCCATGTTTTGACGGTTAGGATTTTCAATTGGAAACAAAAAAAAGATGACTATTTATGACAAACATAATGTTTTTATTAAACACAAAACATCATTCTAATATCAATAAGAAAATAAAATGAATGATTTTAGGAAAAATAAAAAGAAATAACCCTACCTCAATAATGTTTTCGACAACAATGAAATTGTCTCCATCCTTATTTACTAGGAATTATTATCTAATGCTCATACACTAGAATGATTTTAGGACCAATTGGATGGTTATATCATTGGGGGATGGTCGGTTGGCATTCTCCAAAATGGCTTTGTGTCCTTTCTCCTTTACATTTTCTCTCCCAGAAACATGTTAAAATGAGAAAACGATAGATCCCTTTACATTTTTTTTTTAATGTATAGTGTAGAACTTATAAGATATAATACATAGTGTCTTATAGTGCATATACATTATATCATGTGTACGTTCCTTTAAGCCTTTTCATTTCCCTAGTGAAAGTCTCTACATCCCCAAGGATAACCAACCAAAACATATTTAAATTATAGATTTGTGTAACAATGATGCATTTTAAAAACCAATGATGACCCAAATTAGTGGAGTCAACATTATGCAGAGGCTATAGAGTGAAATCCTCCATATGCTAGTGTCATTCCTTAAATTAAGGTATAATAGATCATTTTTCAAAACTTTGGAAATTTCAACTTACTATCTTTATCTATTCTTCTATACTGCAAGCATCATATTTTCCTACAGAATACATCTTTCTTGGGAAGACTCAAAATAGAAATAGGTTTTTTAATATTTAGCTTAATTTTCAATGGAGATCATTTAAGATGATAGGGTTTTGAAGTTGCTATTTAAAATGACTATACCTTCTTCAATATTTCTCAAGATGACTTTTATGACCAAATACAAAAATGGCATCACCATTCTACATTTGATGTGTAATATTCCTATTTTGATCCTTTAGATGACCCAATACAGAAATGACACCTCCACTCTACCTCAAATGGAATTAGTGCAACTACAATCTAGAAAATAGATTAAGAGAGAAACATATCACAAGACCATATCATATAACTATTGATCATTATTCATATGTACATACTATTTCTACATATCTAGTGTGAAGAATATCACTTAAGATGGAAATAGAATCAAGTTACTACTGACCCATATGTTATGGAGATATTGTAATTGATAACCCTCAAAGGCACTCTCTTGCATTAATCTTTATTATTATTATTTTTTAAATAGATATATTTCATCGCTCTTGCAACGAATAATATCTTCGATAGTATTGATAGTTTGTCACAACTATCGATCCTTCATCACTCTTTTGATGCACTATCGCTACCGTCGACGATACCTTATCCTTGAATAGTTCATCGCAAGAACTCCTCCGATCATCTCTCTTGCAACGAGTTCCCTGGGTCGTCACTCTTGCGACGACCTCCTCCGGCCATCACTCTTGTAATGACCACTGTAGGTCATCTCGCTTGCGATGACCTCCTTGGGTCTTCGCTCTTGCGATGATATCCTAGGTTCATCGCAATTTCCATGACACATGAAGCGACGTTTGGGGGGGCCAAGATTTGTTGCAATCTCTGCAACCTAACGTCGCAAGAGCGTCGAAATGGTCATTGCAAAATGACCCAAATTTACTAGTGATTTATCTCCCACCTGAAAATTGTGTGGCACTGAGTGTTAATCATGGCGCTGCTTGTACTTGGTATTAGAATTCTGCAAAATATCTTGAAACTATTAGTGGATGTGTTGGATTCTTTCAATGAACCTGGTGGATTTTTTGGCTTCATTTTGAGTATGGGATTATTCAACCACTGTGGACGAAAGGGGTAGTGTAACATCCATGAGACCCAATGGTTGAAATCCCAACCCACCTGAAAGGGGTTATGGCTGGTTGAGCTATGCATGGCTCTATTGTAACTGTACTGAACATAGGGAAGACTCTCATCCCATGTGTGTGGATGCTTGGAATTGTACATGTGAAATATATGCATGATAATATTGTTGATGACATTGGTTTGGCCACCTGTTTGGGGGTGGAGGGCAGTGGATTTGGTGAGCTTGGTGTCCAGTCGTGACTAGAGGCTCAAATATAATTCGTTGAGGAATTGACTATCCCAATTTGAGATGATGGTTTTTGGTATCCCAAAATGTAACCACACTCATTAAAATGAAGATCTTGGTAGTGGCCTCTGCTATGATTCTCTTCTTGCAGGAAGCCAAAATCGCCATCTTGGAAAATCAATCAAAAACCACAAAAACACAGTCATTTTCTTGCTTGGTTGAAGGAAGGCTCAACATGTATTCCATACAGATGGATTCCTAGGGCCTATAGAGAGTAGGCAGAGGGGTGTACATGTATAGTTTCTTAATTGTTGATTTGGAAATGGCACAGGTCGTGCAAGACTTGATATACTTTCTCACATCCTATCGAAGTTTCATCCAATATAAATGTTGTTGCCGCACTGCCACTGTATTTTCTATGATGAAGTGTCTTTCCATCCAATTGTAGTGATCTTCCCAAATAATCTTGGATCACTCACTTTGTGGGACGTATATATGGACCAAATGGCACAACAACCCATCCTGAAGATGGAAATCAGTGACAACTGTGTTTGTGCCCAACATATGGTAGGTAGTGGTGAAGTCAGTATCTCTCTCGTAGAGTTGGGGCCATCCAGAGGTCTCATGTCCACAAGAGTGTGGGACCATTTTTAGTGTTGCAACTAGAGGTTGATTGAGGCAGTCAATGATGTGGTTGTTTCTCTATGTATTATACTTGATGTTGAGGTGGAACTATTGCAAGTATGTGGGCCACTTTGGATGGCGATCATTCTATAATTTGTCTTGTGTCTACATGAACTATATAGGCTTATGATCAGTGTGAATGACTGACTCTTCCCAAGAATGTAATGTCTCCATTGAAAGAAACCTTGTACAATGGAGTACATTTCTTTGCTGTAAGTGAGGTACTTATGGACAGTATCTGATATTTCCTCACTATGATAGGCCATAGGATGTCCACACTGAGAAAGAACTTCACCCACAACATAGTCTGAAGAGTCTTTCTCAATATCGAAAGGTTGTTACAAGTTGGATAATGAGAGCACTAGGGCTAAGAACAAGTTCTGCTTCAAATCATCAAATGCTTTCTGTTGCGATTGGCCCCACACAAAATTTCCCTTGCTACCACCTATAGTCACTTAGCTAAGGACCCATGCAATGTGGGAGAATCCCAACATGAACCTGTGATAGAAATTGGCAATGCCTAAGAAGCGTCGAAGCTAAGTGAGTTTGGTCGGGGATGGCCAGTCACGAATGACTTGGATATTGGCTGGATCGACATGCACCCCATGGTCATCAACAATGTATCCTAGGTATTGAACCCTGTTCATGCTAAAGGATCATTTTTCCAAATTTTCATATAGCTTGTGTCGTCGTAGAGTGTGAAGAACCTATTGAATATGTTGCAAGTGTTCTACCCAAATCTTGTTGAATATGAGGATGTCATCCAAATACACCACCACAAAAGAATTGGTGAAAGGCCACAAGATATAATCCCTCATCCTCATGAAATTTTATGGGGACTTTGTCAATCCAAAGAGCATGATCAACCATTCAAAAATACCTTCTTTGGACTTGAAGGAAGTCTTCCATACATCATTTTTCTCTATTGGAACTTGGTTGTAGACGGACTTTAGATCAATCTTATTGAAGTATTCCCCCCCCCTTGAGTTTGTCAAGGACATCATAAATTCTGGGAATTGGGTACTGGTTCTTGACTGTGATTTTATTTAGGGATCGATAATCAATGCAGGGTCACTAGATCTTGTCTTTTTTCTGCACAAGAACGATTGCGCTTCCACAAGGTGATGAGCTTGGTCGAATGTGCCCCTTTTTGAGAAAATCTGGTGCTTGATTTCCTCGTTTTCTGATAGAGAGAAACAATAGACTGAACCATTGGGTAGCAATGCATTGGGGGTCATATCAATTGAATGCTTGACCTGACAGTGTAGAGGTGCCCTAGTGGGTGAGGATAAGATGTTTTTGTATTCTTCCACGACCTTCTTCTGCTGCATGGAGAGACCTACCGTAAAGGCCATGGATGTGGTTGCAACCTTCCCCTCACTTTGAGCATGAATCACAAAGAAGACAAACTTCCCATTTTGAGAGATGACCTTCTTGCATTAATTGGAAGAGATCAAGGAAACGACAGTAGGTGGAACTACCTCAGGTATCCTGTACAATTTTTTATCCAAAGTAATAATAACACTACGAGGCCTAGACTCATATACAAAATGATGTTTCCATAAATAAGGTTGGCCCAAAAGAAAATAAAAAAATTCAAGGGGGGTGACTTCACATAATACCTCATCTTTGAAGGGTGCTATGTCATAGGGCAAGAAACACAGTTGGTTGACACAGACATTGCTCCCTTGGTGGAGTCATCCGATGGTGAACAACTGTGGGTGCGGTGTTGTTGACATAGCCAACCTCTTGCTAACCTCCACTGAGATGAGGTTCTTCTATCTACCACTATCAATGATGAATTTCAATAGAGTACCCTTCATCCACATCTATCAATGAAAGAGGCTCTCACCTTCCTATGGTTCATCAAGTTCACCGTGTTGGATCTTGGTGGTAGCAACGACGACACTAGGTTATGTGTCAATAATTTGTCTCTCTTTCTCTTATTCTGATTCAAAGTTGGAACCCACATCTAATTCATAGGATTTCACCTCAACCACCAATGGCTACTTAGAGAGAAATTCAATGGTCTTATGCCAGTGTATCTTATGGAACTTGCACCACTTCACGGTGTCTTTCTTTGTCTTCCCATTATCGTTCTTTGTTTACGAATTAGGCTGGTTGTCCTGAGGCTATCCATCCTTTCCCTATCCTTTGTTCTATGGGTTGGGGTTTCCTTTTACCTACTTCTACTGTGAGGGGTTCACAGACCCAAACTGCCATGTCTTTTGTTTAATCTTCTGCTTGATTTTGAAAACATATCGATATGCCATGCCCAAGGAAAAGATGTCTAGAAAATCCATTTTTTTCTAGATGTATCTATGTAGACCGCCATGGTACTTGAGCACCAAATTTCACTCAGAGTCTTTGATACCTAGCTTGGTGCACAAGGTATCAAATACATTGGTGAAATATGGCACTGTTTGGTCCCTTTCCTATCACAGTGTGGCCATCTTGTACATAAGTCGTCATAACTTCCAACAAGGTAGTATTGTTCCTTAATAGAATCCCTGAAAGAACCCCAAGTGGGTGTGACTACAAATAATGTAGATTCCTATGTTTCCTTTTTCTCATAGAAAGTCTCCAACCAATATTTTACATGGGGGGCAACCTTAAGGAGCACAAATGTGATATTTTCTCCATCGAAAAAGTTATGGACAAAAAAATACCCTTCTAGAAGTTTTAACTATTTTTCTACAACATTTGCATCTATTTGACTAAAATATAGGAATATCAAAATTAATCTATACCTTGAAGGGGGCGGCACCTCTGCTTGAGGAAGATGTGTCGTTTATTGGCGGTCACCGAAGGATTTGCGCAAAATTATCCATTTCATTCCTCTGTCACGTGAGGGATTCCTTGAACAACAATTTAAAGGGATATCCTATACTATTGTCTCTATTTTCTTCCCCCATGGGCGACTGTCGGGTTCATCGAGGCCAATATTGAAAAGGATCAATTGGTTCAAGTCCCAACTACTTATACCCTAACCTCGTTGGGGACATGCACAGAGAAACAAATGAAGAGCATACCACTCTTATACCATTGATATAGATTTATGAATGAAACAAAATGAAACATAGATATATACAATTAAAATAGAGATACAATGAACAATAGCATAGGTACAGTGAAACTTAACTTTTATTCAATAAAAAACATTGTTGAAACTGTAAAATTCAGAATGAAACAATATTGCTCAAATGGTGGTAGCTAATCTCTGAAAAGAGATGTGGCAGATACATGCATTCTCTTGAGCACATAAAATGAGTCCTCCAGTCCTTTTTAGCATAATCATAAAACCCTAGACATCCAAAAACATAACCCTAGAAGATGAAGTAGAAAAAGTCATTTGGGCCCCAATGGGGTAAGTTGGTACATCAACTTCTCAGGGTGTAACTTTTGCATGCAATCTCCGTTTTAGGCACACGATATCCCATTAGAAAGGTCTATCCAAGGAATACACATGTTTCCATCACACTTAGTCTTAATCAACTGTGTGACTGTGGCGAGCCCAAAAAATGTTGTTTAGGGCCTCAAAATGGCCCCAAAATTTTAGGACTCGAAAAGCTAGAAAAAAAATGCCAAGAAGAAAATTGTATGTGAGCTAGTTGGAAGAGGTGGTTGGCCATCGATATCCACCTGAATAAGATATGAGTTCCATGAGTAGGTTTTATGCACTAGAAATGGGATTAGGTATAAACATGGAAAGGGGGGAAATAAGGAGCTTAAGCCCTAAATGAACCTTCTAGAGATTAGGCACTATGGTTATGGGAGGAAAACACTTGGGGTATTGGGCCCTAAATAATGTTTATCATTCTCAACCACCATGAACACACTTAAAACCACAACAAAATCCCTCTCTATGGGATATTCAACACAAAAGTTAGATATGGATTCCATTAGGAGATTTTTGGCACCAAGGATGGGTTGCAGGGCCTTGAACATTCTCAAGGTATGAAGAAATCACCTCGAGATATTGTTGAATCTTCTTGAGCCAAAGAACCTTGAATGAGTCATTGATCCAACACATGAATCCTTTGTAGGGTTTTTTTTTAGTCCTTTGAGTGGGATATGAGTTTTGTGAGTAGGTTTTGTGCATTGGAAATGGGTCTGGATGCCTAAACATGATAAAGGGGCATGTTACCCCCCCATTCCTATGGGTAACTAGAAGATATCATGTCTTGAGGAACACAATGGAGAACATGATCTACGCAATGATGATGATGATCGACATGCCCACAGATGGAAGCCCAAAATCCACCCTCATTTTCCTCTCAGCACAGATCAACCAAGGTTCATCACATTCAAGCAACCCTGAGTATGGGAGATGGTAATCCATTGTCACCATAAGGTATGTTATTGCTTCTTTCATCAAAAGTGTTGTTCTTAATTTGTCAGACATGTCATTGAGGAAATTTTGTTGAAGTCGGATAATGGATCACTAGTTTTGGAAATTATGCCAGTTTCCTTGTTCCACCTTGGTGGCCAGCTTCTGTGCCCTAGTCATGTGTTGTGACCGCTCATGGAAAAGGGTTAATACTGGGGGGGCCTCCCAAGGGTAATGTTTTGCTTCCGACCATACTTAACACCTTCCATATTGAAGCCTTTCACATATCGTAAACTTTTTCTATGGTCCATTCTCTCATGAGAATAGGGGATAAAGGCCTAGAGGTTGTTCACAACTTCTATAAAAGGATACGGAAATGATGCTAGAAAATAAAGTGAACATGGCAAAGCAGGACCACCAAAAGCAAGTCCAACTTGAGCTCTACTCTTTCATTGCTCACCATGGTCCCAAAAAATTAATTCTATAGATTGAAACCCCATACAAAAAGGGACCCACAAATTTGCAAATATAAATGAAAGAATGGACTAGAAAAGGAAAAAAGGGGTTTGGAAAAAGGTGTCACAAAAATATGGGGTAACTCAAGAGAAAGAAAACCTCCACAAAGGTGCTCATAGAGATGAATTAACACCATAATCCATGAAGTAATCCCTGAAACCATATCACTTTCACACTTACTATTGGTGGGTGTTTACTTTCCCTTGTCACTCTTGGGACCTATTGATCTAGGGGGTCATTCGTCATCAAAGTTACACTGATCCAAGATAAAGAGAAAATGGTACAAAGGCAGCCAGGTTTGGTAAACGTCAAGATTTTACCACATTTAAAATGGTTATTATATATGGTTTTACATAGAGAATGCTATGTGAATGGGTTGTTGCTTGCTACATGTCACGAGAACTCAGCATATATTATAAACCCCATCCAATGAACATTCATGCTAAACATTCACGGTGCACGGTTCAATGTATGGTCTAACCATATTGCATGGTGCGTCGACTTGCCATAACATAAGTAAAGTTTGGTGCAAAATGTTGGTTGTAGCATCCAATGTTAAAATTTGGTATAATATATCCGTTGAAATGTATCGTATGTGTGGCATAAACCGTATTGCAAAGATCGACAACGTTCCTTAACAGTTTAGAGTTGAGTGCACAGTTAAGTCGGCAGTTTTGTGCACGGTTAAGTGGAACAGTTCTGGTGGTTAGACAATGGGTGCGCAGTCAAGCTGATAGTTAGCAGATCCGTTTGCAACATTTTGGCACAAATCTGAGATGGTGGATATTCATACGATGCAAATATAACAGTTGGTTCAGATCTGGTAGAGATAACAGGATTTGCAATACCAAATCTGGTATGGTGGATAGCATATACAGGCTGTTGCAACAGAATCGGGATTGGAACATTCGACCTGTAGCTTTATAAACAAGGGTTTCATCCAGTACGCAGAGGAGGAGTTTAGCTGTAATGTTTCCAGATTGTTGTTTGTATTTAGAGTCGACTGTATTCTCTGTTATAATTTGGCTTGTTTGCTTTTGAAGACCAGATTGTAATTTCCAGAGACAAGTCTTGCAGACTTTCTGTCCAGCATTCTGTTTGTACAGCTTCTGCATTTGTTTTTACAGAGACGAAGAACAGAGGAGAGCATTTTGCTGTAAATTGTTCAGATGTTGTTTCTTTCTGAAGTCGACCATTCTCTGTATTAATTGGCTTCTTTGTCTTTTGAAGGCCATTTTGTAATTTTCAGAGAGGAGGTCTTGAAGGCTTTTGTACAACATTCTATTCTACAGTTGCTGAAGCTGATGTTGTAGAGATTCCAGAACCATTTGTACTATTTTTAAGCCATTAATTGGATCGGTACCCATTGGAGAGGGACCTGGAGACGTAGCCCAGTGAAGGGGGTGAACTCCGTTATCAACTTCTACGTTTGTGACTATCTTTTGTTGTTCTTATTTCCTATTTCTCCTTTCCGTTCCAATTGTTTCATTTCAGATTATAGGCTTTCATTCAATTCTGTTAAATCTTTTTCCTGTGTTAATGAAACTTATTAAACACATTCTTTTAAAACTTTTAATGCACATAAGTTGAGATCCGACGGATCATATTATGGTATCAGATCTGGTTAACTACTTGTGCAAAGTTTGTGAATGCTTACCAGGTCCAAGTCGAAACTTGGTGAAGGAGAACTGGTAGAAGGTGAACCTGAGATTGGCTCGAGGAGGACATTTTCGAGAACAACCATGTCTTCTCCACGAGGGGAAGAAGAAGGACATACAGAATGGGAAAATCCTATTGTTTCTGAAACTGAGTTTTTGGAGGCTTTTATCAACATGAAAGCCATGATGGAAATTCTACTCGATGAGTGAGAGGAAAGGAAGAAGAAAGAAGAAGAATCTTCATCCAAAGATGAAGAAGTGAAGAAGGAAGAAAAGGGCAAAGGAGTAGGAGGTGACGGTGATCCTCCTGAAACTAATAAGAATTTCTCTTCTTCTCATACTTCTCATTCGAATAATGCTAATATGCCATATTTCAAATTGGATGTAAAGTTTGAACTACCAATTTATAATGGAGATTTAGATGCTAAAAAGTTAGACAATTGGATCAAGCAACTTGAAGTATACTGCAGGGTGCAAGGCATTAATGATGACCCTTCCAGGATTCAGTTGGCCACTTTGCGAATGAGTGGGATGCCTCTTACTTGGTGGGAGAGCAAGATTCAACAAGATCTTCGAAAGCATGGTAAAATAATTTCATTTTGGAATGAATTCATTGAAGTATTAAGAAAGCAATTTTATCCTTTAGGTCACATACAACAATTAACCATGAGTTGGCAAACTTTTAGACAAGCTAAAGGAAAAAATATTCAAGATTATACTCATGAATTTAGAAAGAGGTCTATTGCATTGAATGTTCCTTTGGATTCACATGAAACTCTTCTTAAGTATATTGGCGGCGTGCATTCTTATTTGAGACATACTTTGTTGATGTTTAACCCCAGTAACTTGGATGATGTATGTGTTCAAGCCACACATTTAGAAGCTAGGGGAAAGCATGCTAATGATACTTTTATGAAGAAATCATCTAAATTTGACAGCAAGTTTAAARACAAAGATAAGGGGAARAAGAARATGSMTAYYGTTAAGAAAGARGGYGAAAAGCCTACRTGTTCGCATTGTCARAAGGGGCATGATGTCTCTAAGTGTTGGAAACTTCATCYGGAGTTAAGGCCAAAGAAGTATRGAGGAAACAAAGAYAAAGGCAAAKAAAARRCTACTGCARCARTTATTCAAGACTTGGGATCYGACTCARGTGATGAAWCRAAGGTTACAGYTGTCGGAATYCAGGGTAAGAATAAAGGTATCTCACTTCCCATTGATGMAAAWTCAAGTYCTAATGCAAGTACAAATYTGCMATCTACTTCTAMGMAWMATGATAARRMWAGAAGTGCAYTKTTTCATGTTYGTGTCATTGYAAATCACACAAAGATTGATACATTGTTTGAYAKTGGTTCACAAGTAAATTTGATATCAGAAGAAGTGGTTAAGAAACTGCATCTAGTTACTATGCCTCATGAAAAACCCTATCCTCTTGGTTGGGTTACTAATGATACACAATTGCAAGTTACAAAGAAATGTGTATTAAAGTTTGCAATTACTGAAAGGTTCATGGATGAGGTAGAATTGGATGTAGTACCACTTGACATTTGTGGAATAGTACTTGGGAGTCCATATTTGTATGACTGGAAAGCAGTCTTTTATAGAGAGCAGAATAAGTATCATATTTTTAAAGATGATGTGAAATATATTGTACGAGCACATAAAACAAAAACAAATCTAGCAATAGTTTCTACAAGACAAATGAAGAGGTTGGTAAATGCTAGTAAGAATTTTGTATTAATGATGGTTAAGGTGAAAAGTGATGAGATCTCTAAATCTTTTGAAGGATGTGATCCTAAACATAAATCTGAAATGATTGAACTTACTTCTGTGTATGATGATTTGTTTCAATATCCGAAAGGGTTACCACCAAAGAGAGAGATTCAACATGAGATACAGTTGCAGCAGGATGTGCCACTTCTGAATATAGCCATGTATCGGATGTCTGTAATGCAAAACGAGGAAATCAAGAAGCAGGTTCAGGAGTTGATTGAGAAGGGGGTCATCCAGCCAAGCACTTCTCCTTGTGGCTCTCCTATAGTATTGGTTCCAAAGAAGGACGGGTCTTGGAGAATGTGCATCGACTACAGGGCCCTTAACAAAATCACCATTAAAAACATGTATCCTCTTCCTCGCATTGATGATTTTCTTGACCAGTTAAAACATGCAATTTACTTTACTAAATTGGATCTCCGTAGTGGGTATCATCAAATCCGGGTTGCTGAAAATGATGCTTGGAAAACAACTTTTAAAATGAAACAGGGTTTGTATGAATGGCTTGTAATGCCTTTCGGGCTATGTAACGCACCTGCTACTTTTATACGGGTCATGAATGATGTCTTTCGACCATTCATTGATGATTTTATAATTTTATACCTGGATGATATTCTTGTGTTTAGCAAAACTTGGGAGGAGCACATTGTACATGTGAAGAAAGTTTTAGATGTACTGAGGAAGGAGAAGCTTTATGTAAAGATGTCTAAATGTGAGTTTGCTAAAACTTCTTTAGTATATTTGGGCCATATTATTGGTGGAGGCCACCTACGAGTGGACCCAACCAAGGTTGCTATCATTGTAAACTGGCCACGACCTAATACCGTCACTGAAATCAGAAGTTTTTTGGGTGCGGTTCAGTATTGGAGGAAATTCATTTCTGGGTTTTCTTCCATTGCTGCCCCATTACATGCATTGACAAGCGTTAAAGATATTTTCCAGTGGGGAGGCAAGCATCAGAAAGCCTTTGACACTTTGAAGGAAAAGATCAGCACAGTGCCGGTTCTGACATTGCCAGATTTGCAGCAGCCATTCGAGATCGAAACAGATGCCAACGGGTTTTCCATGGGAGCCGTTTTGATGCAAGGGAGGAAGCCAATCTGTTACCATTTAGAAACGTTCTCTACTGCAGTAAGTAACTATCCGACTTATGAAAAAGAGTTGTATTCTTTAGTATAGAGTGTGAAGAAGTGGAAACATTATATCATGGGTAAAGAAACAATTATACATACTGATCATCATCCACTTCAGTATTTACAATCTCAAACTAAAGTACAACAAAGTAGACATTTAAGATGGATGGGATTTTTACAGCAGTTTCATCTTGTAATTAAATACAAAAAGGGAATTCATAATAAGGTAGCAGACATGTTATCGAGGCCGCCTACAAATGATTCAATCATTCTTCAAAATAGTTCATTAACACATGAAAGTTACATTGAACAATATGCAGAAGATAAAGATTTCAAGAACGTATATACATCACTAATACATGGTAAACATGAAGAGAAATATTATGTGCATAATCAAATCTTGTATCATCTTGGTAAACTTTGTATTCCAGAAAAAGAGAGAGTACATGTGATCCAAGAAGCACATAGTTCATTGATTGCAGGGCATTTTGGAGTAAGTAAAACGTTGTCAGTATTGCAGAATCATTGTTATTGGCCTCAGATGCAAGAAACTGTAGCTAAATACATACGAGGATGTGTTATGTGTGCAACAAGTAAGCCTAGAAATAGGAAATTGGGTTTGTACACACCTCTTCTAGTTTCTTCTCGTCCCTGGGAAAGCATTTCTATGGACTTTGTAGGAGGACTACCTATGTCTAGAAAAGGGCATGATTACCTATATGTTGTTGTGGATAGATTCAGCAAAATGTGTATCTTGATGCCATGTAACAAGTAGATCACTGCTGAACAAACAACTCATCTATTCTTTTAGAATGTTTGGGTACATTTTGGGCTACCCATGTCTATTGTATCTGATCAGGATTCCCGGTTCTTGGGGGAATTTTGGTCAACATTATGGGAGCTTATGGATACTAAACTGAAGAAAAGTACATCTTTTCATCCACAGACCGATGGGAAAACAGAGGTAGTGAACAGGACAGTGGTTCAACTACTCAGAGGATATTATAGTAAACATCTTAAACTTTGCGATGAGCAGTTGCAGTATATACAACATGCTTACAATCATGCAGTTCATTCTTCCACAAAAAGATCTCCTTTTGAAACTTGTTTTGGTTATCTGCCAAAAACACCCATGGACTTTTCTTTTGGAAAAGATGCAGTGGATGGACATCATGATGCAGATAAAGCTTTAAAGTTCATTCAGAGAATCCAAGCAGTGCAACAGACAGTTCAAGAACAGTTGGAGAAGAGCCAGGCAAAGTACAAGGCCAGGCAATCCCTCTACCTGGGTTATTTTATTTCATGTCTAGGTGGCACACCTAATAGGGTTGGTTGAAGGCCCTCCCATACTTAAACTTGGTAACTCACATGGGGTCCTAGTTGGTGTGATGCTTGAAGGGGATAATGAGGTATATTATATTACATGGCTTATATCTTAAGTTGCATCTTAATTCGAATGTCTTAAGGGCTAATGTTTCTTATGAACTTTGGTTAACCTTGTTTTATACTTTGGCTTGTTTTGAATGGCCCTGAAATGGTTCTTGAGGGACGTCCTAGGCTTGTACCTAGGACATTGTTCCTTTATTTCATGACTTTGGGACATGTGATGGAGAGTATTGGGTCATCCAATGACTCACCATCCTTATACAATGGATCTCACATTATCAAAACCTTATATGATGGAGAGATAGGCTTGGTTTGAGCATTTTTGGTCATTATGCCACACATATGGGATGAAAACCCATAGGTTGGGAAGAATACCCCAGGGATTATGTGCACAAAGGATAGAGTATGTTGTAGTATCAAGTGTTTTGACATCACTTCGAGATGTGATTTCAACCCTCTTAGCCTTGTACGTGGCCTTTGGAGGCCCTTGACGTCACCCCATATCCATTGACGTCATCTTCTTGACTAGGGTTTTGGTGGATGGTTTGGTTTTAGATATGATTAACATGGATTGGAGTGAGGAGAAACCTCACTTCACACTCTTTCACCATCACAGAATGCCACTTGGCCTTTGGAGGTCCAATGTTTTCCTTTAGAGGCATGACGTCACCCTCTCCTAGCTTAACATGACCTTTTTGGAGCACGACATCACCTCTTTTAGGGTTTTAAGATGTATATTTGTATTTTGGAATTATGTTAGAGACAAATTAAGGGGTTGACCCCATTTATATTTTGTAGTTGACATTTTATGTGGAAAAATTATGTTAGGGTTGCCTCATATAAAAATGAAAACCCTATTTTCATTGTATCATCATCACTTCTCACCATTTGTGAGAGTATTTTTGAATTTTTTTCCCTCTAAGGGTTACTAGATCTTCTTCTCTTATGTGTTATGCTTGAAAGTCACTTATGGATGGTTTTTTTTGATGTTGGATGGGAATTTCTACAATTAGGGTTTTATCTCTTGGTTTCCCTGATGAAGTAAGTGAATATTCTACAATTTATTCTTATGCTATTAATATTTCATGGTAAAATTTATATTTTATGCTAGATGTCTTGCTTGGTGAAACAATAAGAGAGGAACATATAGTGTTTCTTCCTCTCACAAGGTGATTTTTGTCCAAATTTTGTGAAAGTATCCTTGCTAGGGTTAGAACCCTAAATTCCTAAAGTGTTATCACTTTAGGATTTTATACCTAGACTTTGATCTTTGAACTAATTTAAGCTACAAGAAGGGCATAACAATTTATAGGGCCCAAACTTGCTTGCACCCTAGAAATCATTCTCCTCAAGATTCAAAGCCTAAGGCCCAAATGCGCTTGCACCTTATGGTTTGAAGTTCCTACCTCTTATTACAACTGGATCAATCTTAAATCCTAGTTACATTTGTTTTTATAAGACTCCATACCCTAAAAGCCACTAATATAAGAAGCTATTCTCTTGGTTAATTGATTGAAAAAACCTCTCTTTCAATTCTCTCAATCTCCCCACTAATCTAACTAACACTAACATTGGAAAACATATTGAATTGCTTGTTGTTGTTGTAAAATATTTGCTACAACCATCTTCATCACTTTAATTTATTGAATACACTCTTGTAAAGGTGTCCTAACCTATTCAAAAATTGCATCGAACAATTACATAATGATATAGTGGATGTATGCTAAGTTTTCATGGTCAATTGTTGCATTTATGAGCATTAATTGTTGTTTTTGTTACAAATAATTTATTGATGTCATATAATTGTTTACAACTGAAAATTTGTACCATCCATTGAAACTTATCTTTTCTAGTGTCAAAATAGGTCTTTCTTTCATAAATTAGCATGGGAATTGTTACATATATGTTGTAAAGTATTCTTGTTCCAGGAAGGTACTCAAACAAATTTACGCCTCTTATCTTTCCTTGACCTAGACTAATCTTTCAGTGATCAAGAGAGGGTGTAGTAGGCTTGGCTACAATACTTGTTATTTGATCCCTTGAGGTCACCAGGGAAGTCACCCTTGTGGTGGACCTATTCCATCACTAAAATAAGGGAAGTTATTACTAAGGTGACAGTGGTAGGTTCTTTCATAGTTACACAATATTCAAAATCCTTAAATATTGTGTATCTTGTGTTGGGATTTTCACAAGTAAAAATCCTATGATAACATGGAAAAAAGGGCCTTAAGCCCTAATCAAACCTTCTTAAACTTAAGTGCCATGAATGAAACGTAGACATAGTGATATGATCCCTTTCTAGGGGGTCTTTTCCCTTGTAGTTGGATATGGGTTCCATTAATATGTTTCATGCAACATAGTTGGGTATCGATGACTTTAACATAATTGCAATAGGGAAACAACATCGTGAGGCCATTGAGATTTTTTTAGGGAGGGGAAAAATAACCTTGGGACCTAAACATAGCTTCTCAAGCTCAAGTTCCATGAACAACATCAATAGAGTTCAAGTTCCTTGATATGGTCGAGAGGGGAAACCTAAACCTTATTTACAAGAAAAAGCTTCTATGCATCCAATGAAAAACATGACACCTCAAACCACCACACTGAATCTCTTGAGGTTTTATATATCTTCTAGGACTCAAGGGTCGTGAATGACACCTCAAACCACCATAAATGACGTCCCGAGCCGATATTTGTTAGGATATTTTGAGCACTTGGTATGGGTCTTGGGTCCTTGGAAACAACTAAGAGAGGAAACCCGAGACTTATGTACTAAAGGAGGATTATAATAATTTAGGGACATCAATGAATTTTTGAACCACTAGGAAGGATCATTCTTGGGTATCATTTTTCTCTAAATGGGGATAGTCAACATTATGATTTTTTTAATATTAAATATGAGTCTCTAGATCCTCGATATGGTTAGGGGAACAAACCTAATATTTTGGATGTAAAGGAAGATTATAGGGTTATTGGGCCAAGAATGACACCTTGAACCACCACAAATGAACTATTGAGGGAATCCTTTTCCTCTAACTAATTATATTGGTACCATTATCATTTTTTAGCACTAGGTATGGGTATTGAGGACCCAGATAGGGCCATGGGAGGAAACATGAACGTTAGGCCCTAAAGGAATCTTATATCCATCTAGGGCCAAGATGGATTCCTCAAACAACCAAAGATAGCCTCTTGAGGGTATCCTTAGATTATGATTGGGGATGTCGATGCCACTAGGTGGTTTTGAGTACTAGGTATGTGTCCTAAGGCCTTGAAAATGATCTAGGGAATAAGGCCAGGCCTTAGGTTCTAAAGAAATATTTAAGGCATCTAGAGCCATGAACACTTTCTTGAAGCACCACAAATTACCCCTAAAGGATATCATTAGCCTTTGAGAAAGGATGATAGTTTTGTTGCAGGGTTTTGATCATTAGGTATGGGTCTCAAGGCTTTGATATGGTTGAGGGGGGAAACCTAATGTAGTGTAGCTAGGGAGGTAATGGGGGGGGACGAAAAGGCTCATAGTGATAATAGTGGAGGCCATTCAATGTAAGGTGGAGTAGGTACATATATTATTAAATAAATACCACTATGGTATTTATATATATTAGTGTGAACATAATAAATGTGAGAAGAATTTCTAGAAGGTCCCTTCTCTAGAATGTTCTTAGGATCTATTGTATGGTGTTGCCCTACCTTAAGGGTTTTTATATAATAAAGTGTGGATTTATCTATATTTTTCTTAGATTCATCATGTGGTGATATTATTTTCATATCTTTGGTACTTAACAAGTGGTATCACTTTCTTCAACCAAAGAAAGGGAGAACAAATTGTTTTTTTTTTTCATTTTTTTCAAGGGAAAAAGGGGGTCGTACACTTCAGACTCAATTTTGAAACTTTCTGAGGAGAATTTGTAGAAACAAATTGGATATTTGAATTCCTTTTGGAAAAATACCCAATTTCAAAAAATAAATCGTCTGAAATGGAGTACGAGAAAGAGTATCTAGAGCACACATGTTGAAGGTGAAAACATATTTCCTTTTCTTTGTAGAATTTTCTTCATCTTGTTTTATTGCCAATCTTGCGATCTTTGGTACCTGGTCTTTGTTCACCTATTCTTCCCATTTTCTTATCCATACTTTCTTATATTTGATATCATTATTTTCTTTCATAGAAGTATCGATCATGCTTCTACAATCATTGGCTATGTGTCCATAGTTATGACATTTGTAACACTCAATGTTACGTGCGACCACATAGGCACTTCTTGCTTGACCATTTCTTTTATAATCCTTGCAATATACAACCTTATGTCCAAAGTTAGTATAATAAAAACAATTACCATAAAATAAATTTGCATACCTGGGAGTGAATGATTTTCTTTGTGGCATAGTCCTTCTGAATTTTTGCCTTGACTAATCATGATCATGATTGAAGCTTCTTTGTGGCTTGAACATGGATGGTATTCTTGAAGATGTATCTTCAATAGTTTTCTTAGATTCTGGTTGACCATGATTCCTTCCTTTGAGTACTTCTACATAACTCTTTCTATTTTCTTCATTCTTCTTTTCTAGCAACCTAGAGTGCTTCTCTTCATTCTCTATAACTGATGTCGATGTTTCTGTCTCTTCAACGTTCTTGTTGAGATTGACGATTTTACTTCTCAATGTGACAACTTCTTCTTCAAGCTTCTCAATCTCTTCTTATTTCTTCATTATTTGAGACTTCATGACTTCTTCTATTCTTTTCGATTCTTCAAGCTGAATTTTTAATGTGATTATTTCTTCTTCAAGTCCTTTCTCTTCTTGAAAAAACTCTACCTCAAGCTGGTTTAGATCGTTAGTTCTTTCCTTAAGATGATATGCCAATATCTTCTCTCTCATTTTTGCTTCTTCCTTCTTTGCTGCTATGTTGGTTTCCAAACATTGCTTTTGATATTCAAGATTTTCTTCGATCTTTGTGGTTTCTTCTATCTGAGTTCTTAAGTTCTTGATGACCTGTTGGGCTTCTTAAAAAATGTGAACACTTTCCTTTTGTTTCATCAATTCTTTATTGAGTGAATTGTTTTCTTATCTTAGTTCATCTAAATCACTAATTGATTCTTCTTCATAATTGTCTTCATTTTCAATTAGTTTTTCTATCTCATTTCCTTCATGGAATTCTATTTCAAGATGTCCATGTTTTTCACAATTAAAACAAAACAACATACCTCTGGTGATTATGTACTCTTCATCTTCTGAATCTGCCTGACATGGTGAACATAATTTTTCTTGATTTTTATCAGCATCTTCTTTGACATTTTCTGAATCTGTGATGGGTGAAGAATATATGTCATGTAACTTATCCCAAATTTCTTTTGCTGATGAAAATTTACCAACCTTTTCTCTTACCGGATTAGGTAATCCTTCCTAGATGAAATCCATTGCTATTTTGTTATTCTTCCTCAATTCCTTCTTGGCTGTAGTCTTTTCCCTTTTTGAACTATCATATATTGTAACAACTGATAGCCAAATATAATGTCCCTATGCCTATAAAAATACTTCCATCCTTAAGCTCCACATCTCATACTTAAAACCATTCTGACCATTAAACATTGGTACTCCATTCTCAGAATAATCCATGATCTCCTTCCAGTGGTTAAACTATTTTCTGAAGGAACCGACTCTGATACCAATTGTTGGATTACTGAGAGGGGGGGTGAATCAATAATACAGTAATTTAATCATTTTTGACCATGTAATCCAAGTGTTATATCAATGTATCATTATCATCCAATAACTGCAGAGTAAATAAGCAATGAACAAATGAACAATCATACACATACAAAGTACACTAGCGTTTTACGTGTAAACCCAAAGTGGGAGAAAACCACATAATGTTTTTTCTGATATGTCTTGAAGAATTATATTCATTGGAAGCACAAACTTCCATTTTTTTCCAGCTGCAACTGGAAGGAGGATCCAACCCCTGTTGGTCACTATAATTGCTTAATTAATTTCAAACAACCAAGTGAAACATAAATTATCAACCCAGGGAAGTATTTTGTTTCAAAGATAGCCACGCACTATATATGCTCAATTCCAAAAGCACTTAGTGTTGTAGTAAAGAAATCATTCTATCTATACTTTCTAAAGTGAACTGAAGCTCTGAATTAAATCACAGGAAAGAAATCTCCCTATTGCAATTCCTTATAGTTCAATTTAAGAATCCTGGATTACATTTTAAAGTATCATTGCAATGGGAAAGAACAACTGTCTTGCAATCAGAGAACAGGACCCTTACTCTCAAACAGAGTCTCAGTATTAACACTCTTTCATGAAAACAATAATGCAAAAAACAATAAACTCTATCTAACAAAGAACAACGCACTTAGTTCCTTTCTGTCTAAGCAGGAGCCTTGGGCCTTACTTCTGTTTAGCACACTTGTGAGATTGAAGTCTACAGAGAACAGGGCAATCTGATTCCTTTCTTTCTAAGCAGGGATCTCTAACCCAGTTTCTGATTAACA
>ML781770.1:671994-696995 GCA_009831015.1 Picea engelmannii
TCCCTGTGCTATAGCTCTCTGATATACGTGCGGGGTCCAACAGTAGTACTCGGCCCAATATATCAGGGCACTAACTAAGGAGGATAGACCGTACCCTTAGCTGTACTAATCGACTACCCAGGTACTAGAGAGTATCTTCCCGAGTGTTGTTCTCGGTGACACTATAGCAGTCCGGCGGCTGATAGGTTTATCTAAAGAGGGCTTCAGGAAATATAGGCCGATCCATACACAGGTGTTGTCTGATGTGCTACCACTCGAAGGGGTGCCAACAGGGGTTACAAGGGTGGCCAACAGATGTGCGCTTAAGAACCACTTGTATTTCCTGCGTGTATGAATCCCACAACCGCGGGTTTATGCACGTAATGACAGATCTCTGTGTCTTAAAGACGTCAGAATACGTCTCTACCCTGGAAAAAAAACACCCACAATTTCTGCCAAGGAAAGTGCTCTGATACCACTTGCAAGATACCAGATATATAAAATATGCAGAACAGAAATAAAATGCTAGTAATGGCAGAATAACAGTAAAATATCCAGCATAATCTTCACAATACACAGAAATGATATACGAAATAGCAACAGAAAAGCACTTCGATTCAGAAAGCAATGTTCACAGGCCTCTTCGAGGGGGCAACCTCCAATTGAGCAGCGCTCTGTTACAATAATCTCCCAGCTAGGGTTTTCATACCCTTGACCCTTATTTATACTAAATATGTCTATTGAGAGAAGCATCTAGAGGAAGATCCTTCTAGAAGCGGAAGCTTCTATTAGGTCTTCTTACATCCGCCTTATTCTATTTTATTGAAAGGTCTTATTAATATTGACCTTTATTACATCCGAATACATTTATCTATCTATGTGCAGGTTAGGACCTTAACAACATTTGGCAAGGGAGATGTCATGGGAACAACATCACAGACTTTTGTATACCTCTCAACCCTAGCCATTGCGAGCATCTGTGGATGAGGCAATAGAGCCCTAGACACATCACCCCACCAATCAAACTATCTTATGTACCAATCCATAGGATAGTTTGATTGGTACACAGATCCTTGAGTTTCTTATCATCCAAATAATATTCTTTGCTTAGATCTCACTCCCTACTACTATACCTTCCTTCACTTTATTTTCTGCTTCTTTCCTTTTATAGGAGACCTTTTGACACTCCTGCTTTGTAATGACATCATTGTACTCAATAGTCCCTTTGACCTACTTTTGTGGTCACTAGTCGAACATTAATAAAATTATCTTATTTTATATCTAGTCATTGAAAGGCCTGTTATCTACAAACTTTATAAACTTCCTTGGATCCAATGAAAACAACTTACTAATATCCTTAGCCGCATCAATGACCCTTGTTTCCTTTTGTGTACCAATATTATACACATGACCAACTTCACCTTTATGTAGAACAACTTCAAAAGCCTCAACCACATACTCACAGTACAAATAACTCCTAACATTGGATCCATCACCATGAATTGGGAATGTCTTACCTTGCATTGCAAGAAGAATGAACTTGGGTATGAGTTTTTCAGGAAATTGATTAGGCCCATATACGTTGTTACCTCTTGTGGTGATCACAGACAAGACGTAGGATCTTCCATAGGCCATGACCAACATCTCCTCTCCTACCTTTGTTGTAGAGTAAGGATTGGTGGGTAGAAGCTGATAGGCCTCATGATTTCCCTCAATGGCATCTGTCATTGTTTCACCATAAACTTCATCAGTTCTCACATGAATGAATATTCTGATCAGTCCAATCACTTTTCATGCTTCAAGAAGGACATGGGTATCATAGATGTTGTTCTTCGTAAACTCAAAGTTGTTCCTGAATGAATTTTCCGTGTCGGTCTAGGCTGTGAAATGCATTATAGTATCAATTTGTTTTGTGACTAGCAGACAATTTTCTAGATCTGTACTCCCAATATCTCCCTTCACAAACTTGAAATTGGGAGAAGAACTAGAGGGCAGAAGCTTCTTCAGGTTTGAGCAATGGTTGAGTTTTTCCAGTACCATCATTTTGTATTGTGAGTATTTCCTCACGAGTCTGTTGGCTACATGAGATGCAATAAATCCAGAAACACCAGTGATAAGAATATTCTTGGTCACATATCCTCCATTACCATTTTCCATTTTTTCCACAAATCACTGTTTGAATCACAACCAAATAAAAGAAATGAGAAAGCCAGTTGCAAAGTTTGATGCAATTGGGCCTAAGCCTTGCAATGACAACATAGGCCTTCATAGTTGCAAAGCAATGTAGAGCAACCAAATACAAGAATTGAACGATGTGGGTAACCTCATCGTTCACTGGCAATACCTATGACCCAAATATGCATACAGGATGATGCAAGCCTCTACCTTTAAACAAGCTAAATTCAGTTTTCGGGCTTTATTGACATTTTCTCTAGAGAAGGATTTATGCTAGGACCTCAATAAATGCAAGCAATGATGGCCAAGCTCCAAATCCCAATGGAAATTTATGCTAGGACCTCAATAAATCAAAACAATGATGGCCAAACGATGGAGGACACACATAGATTGTCAACATGACATGCTTAATATAATCCTTTGTCAAAATCTTTGGCCACTCCACTTGAAATATAAAACAGAGTATAGGGATCCACTTGTATAAATATTTTGGAGTCTAATTCCTCAACATGATTGATTATTTTATCTTTAACATCCATTGCCAACGTTGAGTTTAAAAAATGCATCTTCCATGAACATAACAATGGTGACAACATTTTTTACAATATCCAATTCTTGAATATTAGGGGAACTCACTAATCCTTTATGTCTTTGGGTTAAATGATAACTCCTGAAATTTGAATCGGATAGCTCCTTAGTCCTATTTTATTGCACACTCAATTAAACCAAAGGGTGAACAACGAGATCTTGAAAAGACTCCAACATCTCATACATGCTTGAAACAAACCGAATCGATTCAAACTAGGAAATTCTTAGCCAAAATCAATCCAATTATCTGCATTTCATTGATGTTCCTGAAGAGCACTTGATATCACACTTTTATAATTGGTGGTGAAAATGTCATTTCCATGGAATTTGTGGCCGGTATCAGGTTGGCATCTCCTGCCAGAGAGCAATGATGTTGCGGATATGATATTACCAATTTTCTCAATAAAGTTGGGTTTGGCTCTGTACATTGTTTAGGCATCATTTGTAAACCTTTAGCCCAAACTCCATGGAAACTGTATGAGGTTAACACCTTCCTTCCCTTAAGTAAGGTAAAAGATGGCCATAATATAAACCAAAGTCACAAAATTGTGAGCAATGTGCAAGATCAAGGATGGTCCTGCATTCTGATCTCTTTTAAACATGATTTTTTTTTTTATCTCTATTCAACCGAGAACCTAAATAGGGACTTCGAGGAAAATTTGGTCGAATGTTGGTCGATCAAAGCATGCAAACATGTTAAGTTTCACAAATTAAGTTATAAGACAAGTATGACTTACTCATTCCAACATGTTGGACTCAAACTTATGAATTAACAATGACACTATCTTCTTCAACATTGGGGTTATGTGCATTTTTGAAACATGCACTTAGCCATATCATGAACACCATACCAATAATTCCTTCCACTGCAAATAAAAATGACCTCTTTGTTGTTGATAGTTGGTTCCCAATGATACCCATAACTAAAATTGTGATCATATGACCTTCAACAGATGTTAGATTCTAGATTTCTTGAAAGACTGACTTCATAGAAATAGGGGCCTGCAAATAAGAAAATTTCAATCCAGTGACCATGGATATTATTTATGTTGTTGTCAGTATTACATATTGAGGTACCTGCCAAAGAATTGATATTTTCTTTTCCTTTTCATTTTGGTAAGCAAGGTTGAACAATCCCAAATGATCCTTATTCTCAAGCTTGGAATATAAGATAATGTTAATATCAGATGTGATGGATCCCGAAGTGATTCTCTTATCAATTGATAACTGGAGCAACCCTGATATAAAAAAAAATGCAACAGAATATAGTAGCATGCCCAAAATCAACCTTCTTATTTCTTTCATAGCAACTCCATGCTTCTCTAAGAAAGGATAAATAACTTGGTCAAAATGAGGAATGAAAATGAGGACAAGGAGTGGATCAAGAGCCTTTGGTATTGATACATCTCTAGGCCATCTAAACAACCTCATGTTGATGGAAAAATTTTAGGTACTGTATCTAATGTGTAATGACCAAGTCACTCAATTCTGTAAAGGTTAAATACGTTCCTAGAACTTTCCTCCTTTCACTATCATCAGGTATTCCCAAAGCCTTTTGTAAGGCAACAAGTTGAGTATTTATTAGATTCTCAAGGCTGTCCTCCTTTTCTAGATCATTTTCAAATGCCGCAAATGTATTAAAGAGAGGTCTACAAACATCAAATATAACATTATCCTAGCAAAACATAAAACAAAGATTTGGTTGTCCTCAAGAATTATAATTTATATAAGAAACAAAATTATTTTTACATATTCATACATACAGGCCCGTAACTTGTGAATGAAAATGAGAATACATATGCACATGGATTAGCAACCTTTGAAAAGTTACCTACCTTTGTGAATGCTAGATTACTTAGGTCACACATATAGTTTATAATGACACTCACCAATCTGATAATGCATACTTCAATATAGCACTAATGGTGTTTAATAGTTATAATAGTCCTGCATTAAGCTATGTAAAATAACCCACACTACACCTTTTCAATATTTACAAATGTGCACATTGATGAAAAATACATAAACCATGCGTTTGCTTTGGGAATAAAGTGCAACATAAATTATGTGATTGGTTATGGATTAGTATCCCCTTACCCTCTGCAAAAATAAAATTGTGTCGTGTATGTTGGGTGGGGTGGGGGAATAAGTAAGTTGATGGACAATACAGTCTGCTCAATTTTTTAAGGGAAACTGGCTGTGTTTTTACAATGGAAACCTCCAGTCAGAAGATAAAGAACCCCCAACACATAAGCTTCTGCAGCAAAAATAACACCCTCTTGCAAAGGCCAAAGATTCCTAGATGGCTTCTTCCATTGGTTTGCTTCATCATTCTATTAAGTAGTTTATTTCTCTACTTCACAACTTGTTTTTTTTTTTGGTCCAAGCATACTAGATCACGTGTTGTTCTACATCTTCCACAGAGGCATAGCTTGGCAGTATATTGTCAAATCTGATATTCATTCTCTAAATAGCTTGCATAAACAAACTGGTTGCATTTTTGCAGGGGGATAAACAGGAAAAAAAATCTAAGCATAACCCCAGTGAACATACCAACAATTTTTTTAAATGAAATATCACTGACATAGGCGGAAGTAGAGAAAGACAGCAAAAATCCCATGTACTGAAGCATGTTCTCCATCCCCTATTGAAAAATGTATGCATCAAATTCAACTTGATGGGTTTCAATTCTTTTAAAAAATCACAATAACAGAAGAACATGATGGATGCATTCTCGTTCATGCACGAGGATTTGGAAAGACATTCCTTGTCACTAGCTTCACTCAGAGTTTGTTGACAAAATATTCAGAAGAGATGCCCTTGATTGTAGTACTAAAGACTATGTTCTGGTCATTGATGAAGGAATTAAAGGATTGAAGGAAGTGTCTTAATCTTGGACCCTTTGAGATTGCTTGCAAGTTTAACATGTGCTTTATCTCATAATTTTTACCTTTCTAAGACTGCAGTTCCATAACTTCTATCATCTTCGACCGCATCCAAAACTACTATCAGTTTCTGTTGCACAGTGCTCCAGACATCATCCACATTTATTTGGATTTCTTCCTTAATAAGCCTTCAGATTCTTTCTAGGTCATCTTTTATCAAAGCATGCCTATGGAAGAATAATCCCTTGTGTTTCTTATATCTTGCTTTACAATTGCTAGCTAGAATATTATTAATTAGAGTTTCCAATTGTGACATCTTGGCCATGGGTTTCAATGCCAAAACCTATCAACTTTCTGACCCTTCTATTTGTAGTTTACTTCTAGGGATGATGTTTATCAGGTCCATAAAAACATGCATTATCCTCACTGTCCAAGAGTCAATAGTGATGAAATTCACTTATTGTAGAGAAGAAATTCACTAGGATAACCCTATGCAAACCAAGGGGTAACATTAAACTCGTACTTGTGGACATGTTCTCTTCTTGGGAGCACATGAGAACCTTAGAATCTCGTTATTTCAAAATGTAGTCACCCTTTCCCCTATGCTCGATCATCATTGAAAACAAAGAAACATCAAAATCCCAGTTTTTGTAAATTGGGATCTCCAGCATTACTGTCGATGATTACAACTTCGTGAGTCGACCTATGAGAGAGCCCATGTGTTGGGTGTGCCCATGAGATGGGTATGTCGTTCCTCTCTGGACTAATATGAAATGATGTGTGCCCCTGTGTGGGGTGAAAATGCCCATGTGATGGGTGTGCGTCAGACTCTGGACTGATTTGTTATGATGTGTGGTCTCCTACCTTGTGGACTCAGTTGAGTCAGGCTTGAGATGGTACTCTAGATGATTCTCCTGTGGACTTAGTGAGATAGAGATCTATTGAGTAAGACATCCCTGTGGCTAAGCACAGGTGGACATCGACCCTGTTGTGCCAATAGACACCATTTTTGGTCTATCCAGTCTAGTATAAGTAAAGGTGATTTCCCCATTAAGGAAACACACAAGTCACTTGTCATTTGGAAATTTCAGAAAGTACATTTCTAGGGCTGAAGTGCGCACCTCTCTTGGGCACAAGTTTCAAGGTAATAGAGCACCCTCTTGTGTGCATTAGGGTTTATGGTTGTAGGATTTTATCTTGAGAATATAGCAAAGGATTGTTGGGTTTTTCTCCTTTGTTGAGAAGGGTTTTCCTAGGATATTTCTTGTGTTCTTGTGCATGGTATTTCTTCTTGTGATATTTGTTATTGTAGCAATTGTGAATGGTGTACTTGCATCTGTTTATGGTTCAAGCACATGACTATAATGAAATAAACCTCATGCTTGAGCCCAACATAGTGAAAATTCAACAATTACTAAGATGAATGTAAACTCAAGCATCTACACATCAATTATATCTTTCATCATATAGTGATCTGGGCTGCTACACCATTTGTCTTCCCAATTCTGAACAGGGCTATGATAATGATTATCATGCCATGAAAAATCTTCCACACCTGAATCTTCTTTTTTGTTGTCACATCAGAGCACTGTATATTGATAAAATCTTTTTTGCAGCATATTTGTTATGGATGGATGAGTATAGTTTGCAGTCCCATCTCTGGAAAGACTATCATGCCACCATTGTTGTTGTTCACATCCTTGCTATTGAAAACATGATTCCAGGACTTCACTTCTTGTAGTATATAAAACATGCTTCAAAAAAATCTTTAAAAAACCAGAAATACATATTGGACCCAAAAGATTAGCAAAATTCTATTTGTGGATATTTTCAGAGCCGTAGCTTTATTAGCATTTGCTACACTGACATAACGAAAATACAAAGCATGTTTAATCATCTCAACAATTGAGGGTTGTAGAGCTTGAGCCATTCTTGGAATGTTTGATGGCAACCTTTGTCCCTTTTTCCAGGCTTCTTCTTGGAGTATAAAATTAGATCCCATATACGGTTGAAATAACCATTTTATATTTTATTTTATGTCAATGAATGGACCCACAACATCCACTATCTTGGCTATCAAATTTATCTAGAGTTTCATCAATTTATTTATTGAACCATCATCGGTGTGGCCTAGATCAGAATGAGATACATTGAATCGAAATACCATATTTTTCAGTCTAGTGAGGAATCCTTTCTTCTCTTCCAGGAGGGTGAAATTATTGCTTCTCAGAGGATTCATTGTTGCTTGATTAATCTGATCATGAAAAGCCAACACCCTTAATTATATTTCCTTTCATTCATGGTGTGTAAGCGTGGAGATTTCACTCCAACTACAATCATTGTAGCACACTTCTGTTGTCTCTAGAAAAAGGCCGAATTTCAAATCATCACGACAATCCCACGTTTTATCAAACATCCGGTGATCTGGATTGTTACTTGAATTAGTAGTAGGGTCACCATACACTAGGTCAAATTCTCCAACTTACATTTATGATTGACTGGCTTCATGTGGTACCGAGACTGTGCTTGTCATCCAGTTGGTACTTTAGGGCAGAAAGAATATCTTCATCCGATAGAGGGATGAATCCCTCACTCTTCACAAGAAATTGTATATCTATACTATCTTGAAATTTCTAAACAAAGTTAGGCTTATGCCTTTACATACCAAGGAGGAACCCATAATTGGCATAAATGCCCTAGGGTCCATCCAGAAAGTCAACAACAACAATGTTAACTGTTTTCTACATCAATCAGTAAGGGATAGAGACCAAGGAAAAAGATTTAGGGAATAGAAGGAGGATCCTCTTCCTCCCTGTGATATTCTTCTAGAACTAAACCCTACTGGCCAAAAAAAACCTCCTTTGAAAGATCATCAACAACAAAATTGAACTACCTCTTTACATGGGCGAAGGATATTTCAACAAAGTGTGCAACAACAACCTTCACCTGATCCAATAGAGGCCTCATTGTGATTTTTTGCATCTTGTAAGATCCATTCACCCTCTCTATAACAAGTTTAGGGTCACCAAACCCCTGTATCTCATAAATACCTTTGTCTAAAGCAAGCTTCAAAAGATTGAGGAGAGCACGAATGTTGGCCCAATTATTGGTTCCCCATTACAAAGCAATTTTGAAGGTATAAAATAAATTACCAGAGTTATAAAGCACACCCCCTCCTCCACTAAGCCCTAGATTCCGTTGGCTCGTGCCATTGCTAGGAAATGGATATGGATCTGGATCCATATTTTCCAGAGTTTTGTAAATCCAGGATCTAGATATGGCGGGGAAATGACACATACAAAAATATAATAAAAAAATTTAAATTAAAAAAAACATATTCAAAGTTAATAATCAAAACCATTCATGAATCATGACATTAGAACTGAAATCGCCAGATAACTTATAAATCTGAAGACTGAAATCATGATGCATCATACCTCATACAAAAAGGATAAATGTAAATACAAAATTGAGTGTCTCATCAATGGTCACTCTATTGATAATATAATGTAGAGTAGGTCTAACTACATATGTTGAAATGGGTCTACATCCTCATCATCTGAATATTTCAACACTACATTATGATCAATCAATCATCTTCCTTGAAATCTACCTTAAAGTCTAAAGATTCTCAGCTAGTATGATGGTAAATGGATGTTGTACATTGTTTGATAACATGTTATAGTCTATGTATCATACAGTTCTAAGAGGAGCCTTCACCTAGAATTGGATGGGATTGATCTAACTAAATTATTAATGACACAAGAATCCTGTGTACATAAAGAAAACTGAAAAATATGTATATACTATATACTATTATCTGTATAACATCTTAGACCTTTCCCAAAGCTTTCCCATTATCACCATGAGAAACTGAAAATTGAAATTTTAATGTCTTAGATGTTTCCCAATAGCATTATCATATGCTATACAACCATAGATTTCCCGCTAGCATAATCAGAAACTAAAAATTAAAATGTTAATGTCTCAAACCTTTCCTGCTAGCACTATCATATGCTATACATCCTATAGGCTATAGGTAATTAATAATTTATATACAACTACTTCTTTCTCAATTCTTGCAAAACCAATTTCAAGTGTTGTAATGCTCCTCTTTTGATTTTGATTAAACTAAAATTTCATCAAGATACACAATCACAAACTCACCAAAGAATGGTTTCAACACTTTTGGAATCAAACTTAGTCTTGAATGTCGTTTTCCAATCGTCTCTTTGTTATCCAAATTTGGTGATAACCATTCTTCAAGTCTATCTTGGAAAAATAGTTAAATACAATGAGGTAGAGCATCATGTCATTCATTCAAGGTTATGGAAACTTATACTTGTTGTTATCATGTTGATGGCTTGTGAACACATCCTCAGTGCATCCTAAACCTATCGACTGATGAGCACGAGGAAAGGCTTCTCTCCTATAGCTCATCGACTTATGTATATGTGTTTATCCTAGCATTTGAGGCCGAAGAGAAAAAACTCATGATGGAAGATTGTCCAAAAGAGTTGGTCCAGGGTGTGGTTTGCTATCTCAAGGAAGTAGGTTGTTGTTGATGTCTGGAAGAGGAGGGTTACCTACTGGAAGGGGAAGCTCTGTCCCTAGATATGAATTTGGAAACTCTTGCAAGGGTCTCATTGGTTGAGGATGGGAAACCCCTCGAGGTCTCATGGTTCTAGAACCTCAAGCTAGCTGAGATTGTAGGTCAATTGTTATAGGAGGATACAAGGAGAAGAACTTTTGAAATAAACATTGATTCAGAGGCTCTAGTCACTAGGGGATGCTATATGGAACGAAATGATGAGAGATCTAGTGGGAGGAAATCTAAATCTAGAGAAAGGTATGTCAGTAAAGGTAGGAAGTGACAAGAGTTGATGTGTTGGAGGAGCCATCAAAGAGGGCACAAAAAGAGCCAATGCAAGCCTAACTCTTTGAAGGAGAAATAAGAAAATAAGGAGGATTTGGTTGTAGGGATTTATAGTTGTGAGGGTAGCATGTATCTCTCTTCTGCTTGTTTGCTGACCAATGTCCATGAGGAGGCATGGTTGATTGATTTTGGAGCTTCCCGCTAGATAACTCTGTTATAGGAAAATCTCCCTGCGGACAGGTAGATTGCCTCAAAGAGATAGACTCTTAACTCTAAGACAAAAAGTTCTTAACGTGGACACTGACTTCCTTTCAGATCTATACAAAATAATGCATGAGGAAGGAGAAAAAAAGTACCTTTTTATCGACATTTGTCCCTGCATGCTTCGAGTTGAGCTCCAATCTTTCGCTCCTCGATGAGCCCTGTAGACAAAACAAAAATCCGACCACTTCCTACTCTATTGATATTAGCTTGAAAATAGATCTATCTACCAGAGATAAGTTCATGTAAGATCAGACACAAACTAGAAAGAAACAGGCCAAGCGTGTCATATTAATGAGAACAATGAAAACAATAACTTACAATCGTAGATGTGAGTGTGACAGCTTCGTCAAGTCCCCTTTGCCTAACCCTTGCTCAAAAGATCCACGGCCTGGATGATAGCAGCTTCATTGATTACTCTCCTTTAGTTCACTATGTGTTTCCTATGAGATCATAGGTTTCATGCTATCAATTCTCTCCCCTTTCCACCATCATAGAGCCTGCTTATATAGGTTAAGAGAGGCTTAACCTCTTGAGGTATCTTTAGGGTAGGTTGAGGAATTCCCTCATTAGATCAGGGATCTTCTGATTGAACCAGGAATTCGAATGCAACTGCATTCCAAACTTGAAAGATCCTCCCCTTATTCTCCTCAACAGATCAACTACTGCCCAGATTAGACAACGCTCCCTCAAAAGGGGCATCAGGGCGCTATAACACTCCCTAGTAGGCTCAAGGGGAGCGCCAGTGATTCAAAGATGTGTAGCGCTCCTTTAGAGGGGTGATCTGGTGCTATAACGTTCCCTGGCACCCTGTAGGGGAGCGCCAACGCTCCTAAGGCTGATGTAGGGGAGCACTCTCCCTTAAAACCCTAGTTTGAGAGCTCCTTTCAGGTGGTAAGAGATTCTTGACTTCAGTTAATCATTCTCTTTCCTTCAAATCAAGTGTTTGAGGTATTCTAAGTGTCTCTTTGGTGTCATCATCATGGAAGTATGCTCTATTTGACATTTGCGACACTTGTGAACAACATGCGACACTTGCGACAGTTGCAAGGGACATGCGACACTTGCGACACTTACCAAAGCGAGCAATATTAAGGTGTAACAAACTCTTCATATGGAGTGGTTAATCAATTATGAAGAATCACATGGTGGCAAAATCTTTCTTGGAGATAATTTCATTATGAAAATGTCAAACATGGTAGTGTAAAATTCCATTATAGAGATGGATCCATGAAACCGATAACCAATGTGTGGCATGTGCTAGGATTGGAATGGAAAATTACTTTCAGTGAGATAAATGGTTGATGTAGTAGTTGATAGATTCTTCTTTATAGGAGCTTGTAGATTGGTCCAAGGGGCTATGGTTTTGGCCAAGGTTGTTCGGCTTGGAGCTTTATACAAGTTGGATGTGACTACTCAAGTCATGGGTAGTGGTAGTGCAACGTCAACAAAAGGGACCAAATCAATGATAAAATTAAAGATATCAAGTATGATGTTGTGACATTTCCAGATGGGACATCTTGTTGAAAGAGCCTACAAGAGCTATGCACTAAGAAGATTGTCTGTGGAATTGATGATCTAAAGGACTTCTTTGAGTTTTGTAAGGCACGTATGCTCAAAAGAAGAAGAGGGTTCTGTTTTCCTTGAGCAACAACAAAGATCAAGAGGTTTTCGAGTTGGTCCATTCTAATATTTGCGGGCCTATGGAGTTGGTCTCCATTGGATGGTATCACTATTTTATCACTTTCATTAATGACTTCTTATGGAAGTCATGGGTTTACTTCATGAGGAAGAAAAGTGACGTGCTTGAAGTTCTTAAGATCTTTATTGCCTTGGTTGAAAGGGAAAGTAGGAAGGAGGTGAAGTCTTTGAGAAGAGACAATGGTGGTGAGTATTTTTCTAAGGAGTTCAAGGGATTTTGAAAATATCAGAGTAATACAAGGCCGGAGACCACTCCACATACTCTTGAGAAAAAATGTTGTCACTAAATTGTTGAAACAAACCTTGATGGAGAAAGCATGGAGCATAAAAGTGGATGTTGGTTTGAGCAAAATATTTTGGGATGCAACAATGTCTATAGTGAACTATTTGACCAATAGATCACCTAGTTCAATTTTGGGTGACAAGACACTAAAATAGGTTGTGAGTGAAGATGATCCATCGATTTCACATCTTAGGGTTTTTGGGTGTGGAGTTTACATGCATGTATGTAAGGTTAATAGGATAAAGCTTGATAACAAATCAACCAAGTGGATCTTTATTGGATATTTAGAAGGAGCTAAGGGATACATGTTGTGGACTATGTCTAAGAATTGGCATACACATAGCGGGAATGTGATCTTTAAGGATGAGAAATATTGTGAAGATCAACGTGAAGAATTTGTATTGGTAGAAAAGGTACAACATGTAGTGATTCTAGATTTCTAATCTAGAGCTAGAGATCAAGTCTAAAAATTGTTAGAAGGGTCATATGCAGGAATTCTAAAGAAAGGAGATGAAAATCGGCTTGAATAAATATGCCATTGTGGTTGAATGAAACTATTCATCTTGTACATGATAAGCTTGATTAGGGGTATAATTTGAGGAGGAACCTTCATGAGTGAAAAATCCTTGATAGTTATGGATATAAGCCAACTGATTTTATTTATTTTGCTTTATCTTTCATGGGTGATAAGCCAAAAAATTTCAAAGAAGCTCTTAATGGTGATGAAGCTCCTCATTGGAAGCAAGCCATGGAGGAAGAAATGAAGGCCTTGGGATATAACTAGAATAGGTAGTTCTAGAGTTGTCTAAAGGAAGGAAGGCAAATAAGTATAATGCATATGGTGTTGTGGAGTAGTATAAGGCTCGTCTGGTAGAAAAGTGTTACTCTCAAGTAGATGGTATTGATTATGAGGAGACCTTCTCTCTAGTGGACAAGGTGGCCTCTATTAGGTTGTTGTCGATATTAGCCAGTTCTTATGATTTGGAAGTGGAGCAAATGGACATGAAGACAACGTTTCTTCACAATGAACTCAAAGAACAAATATTCATGAAGCAACTAGATCAATTTATGGTAGAAGGGAGATAAGACATGGTGTGCGAGATGTGCTTGTGCTTGTGCAAGATGGAAAGCTAGAATGCCCTAGATTTCCCCCACAATGGAATGATGTTGTTCAAGATGAACTCATGCTTGTGCAAGACGGAAAGCTAACATGTGCTAGCTTTCCCCCACGATGGAATGATGTTTGAGATGCATTTGTGCTTTTGCAATAGGGAAAGCTAGCATGCACCATCTTTACCACCTAGTGGAATGATGTTGTCCGAGATATGCTTATGCTTGTGCAAGATGGAAAGCTAGCACGCATTAGCTTTCCCCCATGGTGTAATGATGTTATTCGAGATGCGCTTGTGTTTATGCAAGATAGAAAGCTAGCATGCCCTAGATTTCCCCCATGGTGGGATGATGTTCGAGATGTGCTTGTGCTTGCGTGAGAGGGAAAGCTAGCATGCGCTAGATTTCTCCCACTTTGGAATGATGTTGTTCAGGTGTGCTTGTGCTAGTGCAAGACAGAAAGATAGCACGCGCTAGCTTTCCCCCACAATGGAATGATGTTGTTCGAGATGCACTTGTGCTTGTGCAATATGAAAAGCTGGCACACTAGCTTTCCCCTATGGTGGAATGATGTTGTTCGAGATGCATTTGTGCTTGTTCAAAAGGGAGAGATAGCACACACTAGCTTCCCCCCACAGTGGAATGATGTTCTATATGCACTTGCGCTTTTGCAAGAGGTAAAGCTAGCACTCACTAGCTTTCCTCGACGGTGGAATGATGTTGTTTGAGATATGCTTGTGCTTATGGAAGAGGGAAACTAGCTTTCCTCCACAGTGGAATGATGTTGTTCGAGATGCACTTGTGCTTGTTCAAGATGGAAATCTAGCATATGCTAGCTTTCCCCCATAGTGGAATGATGTTGTTTGAGATGAGTTTGTTCTTGTGCAAGAGGGAAAGCTAGCATGCGCTAGCTTTCCCATGGGTGCAATTATATTTTTTGAAATGCACTTGTACTTGTGCAAGAGGGAAAGTTAGCATGCACTAGCTTTCCCCTTCGGTAGAATGATGTTGTTTGAGATGTACTTGTGCTTTTGCAAGACGGAAAGCTAGCACAACATGTGCTAGCTTTCCCCCACGATGGAATGATGTTTGAGATGTGTTTGTGCTTGTGCAAGAGGGAAAACTAGCACATGCTAGTTTTCTCCCATGGTGGAATGATGTTGTTTAAGATACACTTGTATGTGTGCAAGAGGGAAAGATGGCACATGCTAGCTTTTTCACACAATGGAATGTTGTTGTTCGAGATGCGCTTGTACTTTTGCAAGAGGGAAAGCTAACACGTTCTAGTTTTCCTCCACAATCGAATAATGTTCGAGATGCACTTGTGCTTGTGCAAGAGGGAAAGCTAGCACACTAGAATGATGTTGTTTGAGATGTGTTTGTGCTTGTGCAAGAGGGAAAGTTAACACGTGCTAGCTTTCCCCCACAGTGGAATTATGTTTGAGATGCACTTGTGCTTGTGCTTGTGCCAGAGAGAAAGATAGCATGCACTAGCCTTCCCCCACAGTGGGATGATGTTGTTCGAGATGTACTTGTGCTTATGGAAGACAAAAAGCTAGCATGCACTAGCTTTTCCCCATAGTGGAATGTTGTTGTTCGAGAAACGCCTATGCTTTTGCAGAACGGAAAACTAGCTCGTGCTAGCTTTCCCCCATGGTGGAATGATATTGTTCGAGATGAACTTGTGCTTGTGAAGGAGGGAAAGATAACATGCGCTAGATTTCCCTCACGGTGGAATGATGTTATTCGATATGCATTTGTGTTTGTGTAAGAGGGAAAGCTAGCATGTGCTAGCTTTCCCCCATGGTGGAATGATGTTGTTTGAGATGTGCTTGTGTTTTTGTAAGAGAGAAAACTAGCACCCACATGAGGGAATGTTGCTCGAGATGCGTTTGTGCAAGAAAAAAAGCTATCACGCGCTAGCTTTCCCCCATAGTGGAACGATGTTGTTCGAGATATGTTTTTGCTTAACAACATCACTCCACTGTGGGGGAAAGCTAGTGCATGCTTTCTTTCGCTCTTACAAAAGAGGAAGCACATATGGAACAACATCATTCCACTGTGGGTGAAAGCTAGTGCATAAGAGTTTTCCCTTTTGCACAAGCACAAACACATCCGCTAGCATTCCCCCACAGTGGAATGGTGTTGTTCTAGATGTGTTTGTGCTTGTACAAAAGGGAAACTTTGCATGCGCTAGATTTCCCCCACAATGGAATGATGTTGTTCCAGATGCACTTGTGCTTTTGAAAGAGGGAAAGAAAGCATGCGCTAGATTTCCCCCATGGTGGAATGATGTTGTTTGAGATGAACTTGTGTTTCTGGAAAAGGGAAAGCTAACATGCACCTAGCTTTCCACACAATAGAATGATGTTATTCGATATGTGCTTGTGCTTGTGCAAGACGTAAAGCTAGCACACACTAGCTTTCCATCACAGTGGAATGATGTTGTTCAAGATGTATTTGTGCTTGTGAAGGAGGGAAATCTATGCATGAGGGACAACTAACATGCACTAGCTTTCCCCCACGGTGGAATGATGTTGTTCGAGATGTGTTTGTGCTTGTGAAAGACAAAAAACTCACACACGATAACTTTCCCCCACGGTGGAATGATGTTGTTCAAGATGCATTTGTGCTTGTGCAAAAGGGAAAACTAGCATGCGTTAGCTTTACCCCATAGTGGAGTGATGTTTGAGGTGCACTTGTCCTTTTGCAAGAGGGAAAGCTAGCACACTCTAGCTTTCCCTGACGGTGGAATGATGTTGTTTGAGATGCACCTTTGCTTTTGCAAGAGGGAAACTAGCTTTCGCCCTTAGCGGAATGGTGTTTTTCGAGATGCACTTATGCTTGTGCAAGACTAAAAGATAGCACACACTAGCTTTCCCCCTCAGAGGAATGATGTTGTTTGCATTTGTGCTTGTGCAAGAGAGAAAGATAACACACACCAACTTTCCCATGGGTGGAATTATATTCTTCGAGATGCGCTTGTACTTGTGCAAGAGGGAAATTTAGCACGCACTAACTTTCCCCTTCAGTGGATTAATATTGTTCGAGATGTACTTGTGCTTATGCAAGACGAAAAGATAGCACAAGATGCACTAGATTTCTCCCACGTTGGAATGATGTTCAAGATATGTTTGCGCTTTTGCAAGAGGGAAAACTAGCATGTTCTAGCTTTCCCCCATGGTGGAATGATGTTGTTCGAGAAGTGCTTGTGCTTGTGCAAGAGGGAAAGCTAGCATGCACTAGCTTTCCCCCACGGTGGAATGATGTTGTTCGAGAAGTGCTTGTACTTTTGCAAGAGGGAAAGCTAGCACACACTAGCTTTCACCCACAATGGACTAATCTTGTTCGAGATGCGCTTGTGCTTGTGCAAGAGGGAAAGCTAGCATGCACTAGATTTCCCCCATGGTGAAATGATGCTCGAGATGCATTTGAGCTTGTGTAAGAGGGAAAGATAGCATGCATGCTAGCTTTCCCCCATGGTGGAATGATATTTTTCGAGATACGCTTGTGCTATAAAGAAATCTGATATGTGCTAGCTTTCCCCCACGGTGAATGATGTTGCTCGAGATGTACTTGTGCTTGTGCAAGACGGAAAGTTAGCACACACTAGCTTTCCCCCATGGTGCAATGATGTTTGAGAAATGCCTGTGAATGTGCAAGACAAAAAGCTAACACGATGGAATGATGTTGTTCGAGATGAACCTGTGCTTGTGAAGGAGGAAAAGCTAGCATGCGTTAGCTTTCCCCCGTGGTGGAATGATGTTATTCGATATGCATTTTTGTTTGTGCAAGAGGGAAAGATAGCATGCACTAGATTTCTCTCATGATAGAATGATGTTTGAGATGCGTTTGTGCAAGATGGAAAGCTAGCACGCGCTAGTTATCCCCCACAGTGGAATGATTTTGTTCCAAATGTGTTTGTGCTTGTGCAAAAGGGAAAGGTTGCACACACTAGCTTTCCCCCATAGTGGAATGATGTTGTTCACAATGCGCTTGCACTTTTGCAAGTGGAAAAGAAAGTATGTGTTAGATTTCCCCCACGGTGGAATGATGTTGTTCGAGATGCACTTATGCTTCTGTAAGAGGGAAATATTTTGTTCAAGATGCGCTTGTGTTTGTGCAAGATGGAAAGCTAGCACATGTTATCTTTTCCTCACAATGGAATGATGTTGTTCAAGATGCATTTGTGTTTATGTAATAGGGAAAGCTAGCACACACTATCTTTCCAATGGGTGGAGTGATATTTTTCAAGATGCACTAGCTTTTCCCCACAGTGGAATGATATTGTTCAAGATGTACCTATGCTTGTGCAAGGTGGAAAGTTAGCACATGGTGGAATGATGTTGCTTGAGAAGTGGTTGTGCTTGTGCAATATGGAAAACCAGCATGTGCTAGCTTTCCCCCACGATGGAATGATGTTAGAGATGTGTTTGTGTTTGTGCAAGAGGGAAATCTAGCACATGTTAGCTTTCCCCCACAATGCAATGATGTTGTTCGAGATGCAGTTGTGCTTATATAAGAGGGAAATCACTGGCTTTCCCCCATGGTGGAATGATGTTGTTTGAGATGTGCTTGTGATTTTGCAAGAGGAAAAGCTAGAACACACTAGCTTTCCCCCACCGTGGAATAATGTTGTTCGAGATGTGCTTGTGTTTATGCAAGAGGGAAAGCTATCACTCTCGAATGATGTTATTTGAGATGTGCTTGTGCTTGCACAAGTGGGAAAGCTAGCACACGCTATCTTTCCCCCACACTAGAATGATGTTCGAGATGCCCTTGTGTTTGTACAAGAGGGGAATCTAGTACACGCTAGCTTCCCCCCACAATGGAATGATATTTTTTGAGATGTGTTTGTGCTTGTGCAAGAGGGAAAGGTAGCACGCACTAGCTTTCCCCCAATGTGGAATGATGTTGTTCAATATGTACTCATGCTTATGCGAGATGAAAATCTAGCGTGCACTAGCTTCCCCCCACGATGGAATGATGTTGTTTAAGAAGTGCTTGTGCTTGTGTAAGACAGAAAGCTAGCACGCGCTAACTTTCCTCCATAGTGGAATGATGTTCAAGATGAACTTGTGCTTGTGAAGGAGGGAAAGCTAGCATGCACTAGCTTTCCCCCACGCTGGAATGATGTTATTCGATATGCGCTTGTGCTTGTGCTAGAGGGAAACCTAGCATATTGGGATGATGTTGTTTGATATGTGCTTGTGCTTGTGCAAGAGGGAAAGCTAACATACACTAGCTTTCCCCCACAATGGAATGATGTTGTTCGAGATGTGTTTGTGCTTGTGCATGTGCAAGAGGGAAAGTTAGGACATGCTAGCTTTCCACCACGATGGAATTATGTTGTTCGAGATGTGTTTGTGCTTGTGCAAGAAGGAAAGCTATCACACGCTATCTTTCCACCACAGTGGAATGATGTTGTTCGAGATGTGCTTGTGCTTGTGCAAGAGGGAAAGCTAGTACATGTCATCTTTCCCCCTTAGTGGAATGATGTTCAAGATGCACTTGTGCTTGTGCATGAGGGAAATATATAATGCACTAGATTTCCCCCTCAATGGAATGATGTTGTTCGAGATGCACTTGTGCTTGTGCAAGAGGCAAATCTAGCATGCACTAGCTTTTCCCCATGGTGGAATGATGTTCGATATGTACTTTTTATTTTGCAAGATGAAAAGCTAGCATGCTTTAGCTTTCCACCACAGTGGAATGATGTTGTTTGAGAAGCACTTGTGCTCATGCAATATGGAAAGCTAACATGCACTATATTTCCCTCACGATGGAATGATGTTGTTTGAGATGAACTTGTACTTGTGAAGGAGGGAAATATAGCACATGCTAACTTTCCCCCGCGGTGGAATGATAATATTCGATATGCGCTTGTGCTTGTGCAAGAGGGAAATCTAACACACACTATCTTCCCCCCATGATGGAATGAGATGCTCTTGTGCTTGTGCAAGAGGGAAAACCATTACACGTTAGCTTTCCTCCACAATGGAATGATGTTGTTCGAGATGCATTTGTGCTTGTGCAAGAGGAAAAACTAGCACGCACTAGTTTTCCCCCATGGTGGAATGATGTTATTTGAGATGCACTTGGGCTTGTGCAAGATGGAAAACTAATACGCGCTAGCTTTTCCCCATGTGGAATGATGTTTGAGATGCACTTGTGCTTGTGCGAAGGAAAGCTAGCATGCACTAGCTTTCCTCCATAGTGGATATATGTTGTTTGAGTTGCATTTGTGTTTGTGAAAGAGGGAAATCTAACACACACTAGCTTTCCTCCATAGTGGAATGATGTTTGAGTTGCACTTGTGCTTG
Organism: Picea engelmannii; assembly: GCA_009831015.1. Lineage (NCBI taxonomy): Eukaryota > Viridiplantae > Streptophyta > Pinopsida > Pinales > Pinaceae > Picea > Picea engelmannii. The sequence goes on from ML781770.1 coordinate 692,176, forward strand.
TGCAAGAGGGAAATCTAACACACACTAGCTTTCCTCTACAATAGAATGATCTTGTTCGAGATGTGCTTGTGCTTGTGCAAGAGTGAAAGCGAGCTCATGTCGACTTTTCTCCATGGTGGAATGATGTTGTTTGAGATGCGTTTGTGCTTGTGCTAGAGGGAAAGCTAGCATGCGCTAGCTTTCCTCCATGGTGAAATGATGTTGTTAGAGATGCACTTGTGCTTGTGCAAGAGGGAAATTTAACATGTGCTAGCTTTATTCCATGGTGGAATGATGTTGTTTGAGATGTGTTGTGCTTGTGCAAGAGGGAAATCTAGCATGCGCTAGCTTTCCTTCATGGTGGAATGATGTTGTTTGAGATGTGCTTGTGATTTTGCAAGAGGGAAAGCTAACACATGCTAGCTTTCCTCCATAGTGAAAAGATATGTGAAATGTGCTTGTGCTTGTGCTAGAAGGAAAACTGACATGTACAAGTATTATTTCATTGTGAAATGTTGTTGTTTTTGTGCTAGAGGGAAGTCTTTCCTTCACGATGCAATGATGTTGTCGGCAATGTGTTGGAAGGAAAAATAGGGGCTATTTTTCCTTCATGGTGCAGTACTGTTGTTGACAATATGCCTGTGCTTATGTTATAAGGAAATCCAAGGGAAAACTAGCATATGCTAGCTTTCCTTCATGAGTAATATATTTCTTGGCAATGCACTTGTGCTTGTACTAGAAGGAAAGATGGCACATGTTAGCTTTCCTTCATAGTGTAATTTTGTTGTTGGTAATGCGCTTGTGGTTATGCTATAATGACAACTAGCATGTGTTATCTTTCTTTGATAGTGGAATGTTGTTCTTGAAAATACGTTTATGTTTGCGCAAGAAGAAAAACTAGCATGTGCTAGCATTCTTTCATGATGCAATGTTGTTGGTAATGCACTTGTGCTTGTGCTAGAAGTAAAGCTAGCTTGGTCTAACTTTCCTTCATTGTGCAATGTTGTTGTTCTTGTGGTAAAAGGAAAGTTTTTCTCGATGGTGCAATGTTGTTGTTGGCAAAGTGTTAGAAGGAAAGCTTGTAGGTGCTAGCTTTCTTTCATGGTGCAATATTGTTGTTGGCATTGTGCTTGTGCTTATGCTAGAAGGAAAACTAACATGTGTTATTTTTTTTTCATGGTGCAATATTGTTGTTGGAAATCCACTTCTATTTATGCTAGAAGGAAATCTAGTAGGTACTAGCTTTTCTTTACGATGCGATGCATTTCTTGGCAATGCACTTGTGCTTATACTATAAGGAATGCTAGCATGTGTTAGATTTCATTTGTGTTTGTATTAGCAAGATAACTAACATGTGTTATCTTTCATTCACATTGCAATGTTGTTGTTGGCAATGTGCTTGTGCTTGTGCCAGAAGGAAATCTAGCATGCGTTAACTTACCTTCACAGTAGAATATTATTGTTGGAAATGCGCCTATGCTTGTGCAAGAAGGAAAGCTAGCAGATGCTAGCTTTCCTTCACAGTGCAATGTTGTTGGTGGCAATGTTATTGTGTTGGTGCTAGACAAAAAACAAACATGCACTAGCTTTCCTTCATTGTGCATTGTTGTGGAAAATGTTGTTGTTCTTGTGCCAGAAAGAAAGTTTCCTTCACAATGCAATGTTGTTATTGGAAATCTGCTTGTGCTTATGCTACAGGAAAGCTAGCACCTGCTAGCCTTCCTTCATGATGCTATTTATTTCTTGGCAATGCATTTGTGCTTGTAATAGAAGGAAATATAGCATGTCTTAGATTTCCTTTATAGTGCAATGTTTTTGTTGGTGATACACTTGTGCTTGTTCTAGAAGGAAGGCTAGTGGGTTCTAGCTTTCCTTAATGGTGGAATTTTGTTGGAAATTCATTGATGCTTGTGCAAGTATAGTAGGAACTAACTTTCCTTCATGTTGTAGTGTTGATGTTGTTGATGATTGCAGCTATGTGAGACATTCTCCAGGACACAAATCTGAAAGAGAGCCCCTGAGAGGGGTGTGTGGTTCCTATTTGAGCCAGAGCTAGAATGTAGAGATGGCCTCCTCCTTACAAAGAGTTGAGAAGAACTCCAGATGATTCTTCTACATAACACAATGAGAAAGGAGATATCCAGAGTTGGACATGCCTGTGGCAGAGCACAAGGTGAACGTGTGAAATCCCAAAGTGTTGGGTGCATCGTCATGAGACAGAGATGAAGATGATGCATTAGCCTTCTCTAAGTAGAGATTTGATGATGAAACTCAAGATGAATCTCATGTGTAATGCAGTGGGAAAGAAGATCTGTTGAGTGGACGTGCCTGTGGATGAGCACAAGTGAACATTATCCTAGTGGCTGAGCACTAGTGAGAAGTGGTTCTTTTGTGTAATGCAGTGAGCCAGAGATATGGACATCCCTATGGATGTGCCCCTAGTGGTTGAGCACTAGTGGGTGTATGAGATCCCTTTCTATATTGTTCAAGAGTCAGACCTATCTGTAACCCTAATTGTAATGTAAAGGGTATAAGTCGGCCCCACCTTAATGTAATTGATAGTTAATGTAAAAGATAATTAATCTAGTTAATATTAATTATATTATGAGATAAAGAGGTCGGCCATGTTGTGCCAATAAACACTTCTATTGATAGGTCAAGTCTAATATAAGTAAAGGTAAATTCTCGATTGAGGAATCATATCTTTTGTGTGAGTTTGGAAATTTCAGCAAGTACATCTTCTTGGGAAAAGTGTGCACCTCTCTTGGGTGCTAGTCTTCTAGGGTTTGCAAGCACCCTCTTGTGTGCTAGGTTTTCTTGGTGGTGAAGGTCTTTCTCTTGAAGAATATAGTAAAGGATTTGACTGGGTTTTCTTCCCTTGTTGAGAAGGGTTTCCCAGGATACTTCTTGTGTTCTTGTGCATGGTGTTTCTTCTTGTGATCTTGGTTGCTGCAACATTATTGGTTATGGTTAAGTTAAATGAAAAAATGGAATGAACTTCATGCTTAACCTTGTCTATTGAAAAATTAACAGATGTTGGCAATGTGCTTGTACTGATGATAAAAAGAAAGCTAGTATGCATTAGTTTTCCTTCATTGTGCAATTTTTTTGTGGGAAATGTTGTTGATCTTGTGCTAGAAAGAAATTTTTCCTCCACAGTGCAATGTTGTTGTTGGAAATATGTTAGAAGGAAAGCTAGAAGGCACTAGCTTTCCTTCATGGTGCACTATTGTTGTTGGCAATGTGCTTATGCTTATGCTAAAAGGATGCAAAATATTTCTTGGCAATGCACTAGACTTGCTTCTACTAGAAGGAAAATTAGCATGTGCTAGCTTTCATTCACGGTGAAATATTGTTTTTGTCAATAAGCTTGTGTTTGTGCTAGAAGGAAAACTAACGTACATTAGCTTTCCTTCAAACTAGAATGTTGTTGCTGAAAATGTGCTTGTGTTTATGCAAGAAAAAAAGATAGCAAGTTCTAGCTTTCCTTAATGGTGCAGTGTTGTTGTTTTCAATGTAGTTCTATTGATGCTAGAATGAAAGATAACATTCACAAGTATTCCTTCATTGTGCAATGTTGTTGTGGGAAATGTTGTTTTTTTGTGCTAGAAAAAATGTTTGTGCTGGTGATAGAAGGAAAGTTAGCATGTGCTTACTTTCCTTCATTGTGCAATGTTGGTGTGGGAAATGTTGTTTTCCTTATGCTAAAAAGAAAAATTTCCTTCATGGTGCAATGTGGTTGTTGACAATGTGTTAGAAGGAAAGCTAGCAAGCACCAGCTTTCTTTCATTGTGCAATGTTGATGTGAATGCATTTGTGTTTGTGCTAAAAGGAAAGCTAGCAAGTGCTAACTTTCCTTAATGGAGTAATTTTGTTGTTGGTAATGTGATTATGCTTGTACAATCAATGCTTCAAGGGTGCCTTTGACCTAATAATCACCATGGTTAGTGTTTTGTCTTTGAGTGTGTCTGTTGGATCTGGAACACACTATGAAGATCCACGATGATGCAATAAGTAGTATATTTAAATATTATGTTGTTGTTGGTTTTGCACTTGTGCTTGAGTTGGATTGAAAGCTAATGGTTTATAGTTTTCCTTCTGGCACAAGCACAATGATCCAATCATAATCTTTTGAGCCACATAGAATAGTGTGATCATTGTACAATTTTGAAGTTTATGAATAATGTATTATTAAGTATACTATACTTTGCTTCCAATGCACAAGTATGCAACTATTAAAGTAACAAGCACAAGTATTTTAACAACATGTATTATTTTTCTCTCCTAAAGAACATGGCATCTCTATTGTATAGTTAAGGGCTTTCAAAAAAAATTACATTAATGGCTAGAGGTACAAGATCGCACTCTACTTCATCAACATAATTGTCTGACAAAACTTAAATATACACTTTTTGAGGTCTAAAGTTCAACATCCCTATGTATCCATCTTAAAGTGTATGTCCTCAGATGATTTTAGGTAGGGATTCCTAACATTTGAACTAAAGATTCAAAATGAGATTTCCTAACTTTAAGAATAAAAATGATAATTGTCTAATATTTATATTAACAAATCTTTTATTTGGAAGAAAATCTCTAGCTTGGTTTCCTATTTATCATGTTTAGACATTAAGCATCCTCACTAAGCTAGCTATAAATATCACCGCTCCTCATGGAATTTGTTTGACATCTAACATAACATCCATGTTGGACTTTCATTGATTTTCCAAAGGACCTTGTGGTTCTACAACCTTTGCAAATTTCTTATGAGCACAATTCATACACATACATCAATAAAGCAAGTGCCATCTCCATAGTTAAATAAGAACTTGGTGGTTTGATAT
>ML781770.1:703279-723085 GCA_009831015.1 Picea engelmannii
ATTTTTATTGTTAAAATGATTAATAATAAATAATGAACACAATATTAACATCAATGTCATTAAATAACTTTATATGTAAGAAATTCTAGTATATTAACTATTATTGATGAATTATAATAATAAAACGATTAATAATAAACAACCAACACAATATTAACATCAATGCCATTAAATAACTTTATAGGTAAGAAATTCTAGTATATAATGAACAAAATATTAACATCAATGCCATTAAATAATTTTATAGGTAAGAAATTCTCATTAAATAACTTTATAGGTAAGAAATTCTAGTATATAACGAACACAATATTAACATCAATTCCATTAAATAACTTTATAGGTAAAAAACTCTTATATATTAATCTATTATTGATGAAGTATAAATTTCTTACACAAACTATTATTCATGAGTTAATTCTTGATAATTAACTCATGAAGGCATCATCTGAAGGCATCGTCGCCATAAAACGTAGAAATTGTGAAATTGTTACACGTGCAGTGGAAGCATTCGTTACTGCTAGATGTTCCACACTCCTGAATCTCCCATTGCTCACGACCTGCCAAATTATTATCATTAATAATTTCATTTACAAGTTTTAAAACGATGTAAAATAAAGTAGGATAATGATCAATATTTTAGTTTTTTAATAATTTTAGATAATGATCAACATTTAATTTTTTTTTAATAATTTCAGATAATGATCAACATTTTAGAATTTTTTAATAATTTTAAATAATGATCAACATTTTAATAATGATCAATATTTTAATTTTTTTTAATAATTTTAAATAATGATCAACATTTTAATTTTTTTTAATAATTAATTTTTAATTTTTATTTATTTAATAAATCTTATATGAGATATAAGATAGGAAATGTAGGAACTTTGAAGCAAACAGGTGATTTAAGGATGAAGTTGCTTTGTAAAACAGCACAACAGGTTATAGACAACACTCCTGCACACTCCTTTGAATATCTTCATGTTTCTTGATTATAATTTTTTTCTAATTAGTTTAAAGCTCCCTGATTGAGATCTCTCCATACTCCTTTGAATATCTTCATGTTTCTTGATTGCAATTTGATTGACATACATCCATGGAAGATCATGGATTTGAGGCACAACATAGGTAAATCAAAATTTTGAAGCATGTGTTAAGTGTTATTGATAATACACTGAATGTTTTTTTAGCAAATAGTGTTAAGTGTTATTGATAGTATATTGAATGTTTTTTTAGCAAATATTGTTAAGTGTTATTGATAGTATAATGAATGTTTTTTTTAGCAAATACTAAGTTTATTTAATTTGGTGTACAGGTGCAAATGTTTCTTTTTCATTTTCTAGTGGAGACAAGGTAGATCTTCTGCAACATGGAGTGAAGGTGGGTGAGGGTTCCATATTCAATATAGAGCTTGGTCGTAAGGTGCATGAAAGGATTGTAAAGAAAGGATGCATAGTGGTTAAAATTGACAAGGTGTTAAAACATGATGCTCCTCTACCACATCCAATAGGATTTGAGCATACACTAGTGGGTGCATTGGAATCTTATGAGACTTGGCCAAAATCAGATTTGGAACCTCATTGTCATGATCATCCCATAAATATTCCCTAAGATAGGGTTACATTCACATGTACAGGGGTTTCTCTTACACATGGATGCATGGGAACAAGCATGTGCATTTCCAAAGGAATGATAGTTAATGTCCACGAGGATGACATGGTTGAGGGTGAAACACTAGGTGAAATGGACTCTAGTGTTTGCGTGGAAGAGATACATGGAAATTGTGAAAGATGTAGGATTGGGGATAAGTCTATACATTGTTTTGTTAGATGGCCAATAAATAAGTTCATGGACAACATAGGTGAGATGTTAAGGGTCAATGAAATGTTCAAGGAGCCACCCAGGTAAATGGTGATATGGGATGTGATAGAGGACACAAGTCCCTTAAACAAAGCGGATGGGGATTTTTATCATGAAAAATATCTAGACTCAAATGATATGCATGCAATGAGGCCATATAAAAGGATTAAACAAGTTATGGCTACAAAAAAAGTTTCAAAATATCAAACAAAGATAGATGAAGAGAAAGAAATCTGACTTTTGGCAGCAGATGAATGTTGTAAACAAGATTGTCTTCAACATGTGGATAGGAAGGCCATTGCAGTTGTTAGAAGGGGTATGGAACACTTAAATAAAAATGGTATTAGGGAATTTGTCTCGAATTCACTCATTTCAAACACAGTTATGTCAAAAACCCATGGCCATGGCCTACCTCCTATTGTTAGAAAAGTAAGGACATGAGATTTAATGGTAATATTATTTGTAAGAAAGCATAGTACAAGATACATAAGATTCCTCAAAGCACCTTCTATAACTACCAACATTATTTCTAGCATGGACATATCAAAACCATTCATGGTAACACCAACACATGCAAAGCACGTGCACATACCATGGCATCCATAGAAACATGACACACAATTGTAATGGATAATTCAAATTGTTCACCAAACCAAACACGTCAAGTTGAAGAAGATTGAAGTTATGCTCCTTTAAGTTCGTTGCCTTCTATTTACACACAAAGTTCTTTGTTAAATGAGATCAATGAGGCTCTTCAAAAGCTCAATTACCCATCAATATCACAACCAATAATGAACAAGATCTCGAATACTCATTTTCGAGATGTGGCATTCTCAAAGAATACCAACTTCAGTAAATGTAGTGAATGTATTGTGTTGAAACCACAGATGAAGTCAACAACTACAAAAGAGTTGGAAGAAAAGGCACAAGGTAGATTGAACAAACATAACAAGATTGTTATGTGTGGAAGATATTGCTACTATGCCCACATAATTATGTCAAAGCGATTTCCAAAGGAGTATTTGAGCATTATCCATGATAAAATGGACAAAACAAAGACTTCAATCCCAAGGCTACTTGTCAAATCGAAATCTACTGCAGGAACAAACATGGGTTTGTCATTGACAGGTGTGCTAACACATGGGCATAAGACAGAAAGTTTTGGTCATTTCTCCCTACCATATGTATATATGGGATCACAATTTACCATTACATCAGTTTCAAAGTGCTTGAGGGACCTTGAAGACCCACACCTTGATTTATGGTGATTTGCTTTATGAGAGTGGAAGTGCTAGAAACCCACTCTCAAATGCATTACGAGACAATTGTATTTACTCAAAATGCAGAGTGTAAGGGGATGATTTTCTATCTCATGGAATATCAAAAAGTCATAATGTTGATTTTAAACCTCTTCCTCCACATTTGTGGTTACAATTGGACAATGCAGCAAGTGATAATAAGAATCATTATCTTTTCATGTTTCTATCACTTTTAACTGCACTTGGTGTCTTCTTCATCACAATTGAGGTTGAGTTTTTGCTTGTGGGACACACTCATGAAGACATAGATGGAACCTACCGAAGAATGTCTTTCAACTTGAAAAGTAAAGACATATATTCTTTACTTGTAACAATGGATACATATCACATGATTGAAACAAAACAAGAGTTTCCATCTACACCAATTGACAAGGTGTATGACTTCAAATGTCTCCTTAATGGATACATCAAGGAGAGAAAAATGCACTAGTCGGACATCTTAATGTCCATTACTTCCAATTTATTGTACTCATTGATGTTCCAGTACTAAGGTACAAAGGATCCATCAGAGATATTGAGTGGTAAGAACCAATTGAGTTGTGGAATATAAGTGAGGAAGGTCGACCTAAATTTCCCACAGGGAAGCCATCTTTCTTAGGTCCGAAAGATAATTATGTCTATTTAAAAGAACTAAAGGAAGGAATAAAATCATACATAAAAATATGGAAAGACACTATCGGCAATGATGATTCACCAATTGTTATAGAGGATTGGAAAAATAAAGTAGAGTATTGGGAAAGAATTCTTGATATATTAGATGAAATCCACAATGATCATGCAATAGTGGAAGGAAGTGATTAATCTTCTAAGGATTTCTGACCCAAGACCAGGCAAATTGTCAATGCTAATCGTAATGCACTCCATGTAATATCAAGTATGCACTCCATGTAATATCAAGTATTATGGATGGGTATTTTGATAATATGATAGATTAACTAGTATATGTTGGATCCAAGTGCAACAAGCCATAACCAACATTCAATCCTATGATTGATCTTGAGAAAGGAAATATGTTACTATCTAGATTAGGAAATGAGGATGAAGGGGAGATGATTCAGATGGAAAAAACAACCTCAAATATCTTCCAAGACAGTCAAAGTGAGACTCTTCATGTAAAGGTTGATTGGTGGAACCATAATTCAGGGAAATACAAGGGGAAAATATTAGAACAATATTGGGTACCAAATCCCGATGACATAGAACTTGGATCTATTCCAATTAATACCATAGTTTGGGCATGGATGCCAAAGAAAGAACATTGCAAGAAGACCAAGATAAATAAATGTGGTGTAGAAATTGTACTTGCTCTACTTGAGCAAATACTATAGATCATGTGGAGATGATTCATAAATGTAATTTTGTCCTTTGAAGGATATACTAATATACATGAAGATACACTTTTCAATGTTTGTTGTATATCAAATATTCTCTTCATATTTTTTTTGAGGAGTTTTAAGTTATTTAATACATATATGCAAATTTTGGTTCAAGTTCAATGTATTCATGTGACGATGCTTTATGCAAATTACATGACACCCTTCAATATTTAATTTTTCAATGCTTTGCTTAGATCAACATAACTTCTCACTATATCAAACTTGCATAATCAAATCCAATAATGCACATAAAAACATTTTCTAGACTTGGTCTATTAAAACTATATTGGAGTAGCTAATTATTATTATTTTCAATATAAAACGTTTAAACACTTCATGAATAAATGCTAGACACTTGTATAGTCTGAAGTGAGTTTTCCATAATATTCCTTATTATATTTGATATAAATCAAATTGTACATTTTGTTGCATTCTAATTCATAATAATTTGATTTTGATAGCTAAATAATTTGCCAACTCTAAAGTGGTGTGAACATTATACTCAACATAGATAAAACAATTACTTAGTGTCTATTATCAAAATACAAACACAATTAATATGTCGTTAAACAACAAATTTCTTACACAAACTATTATTCATGAGTCAATTCTTGATAAACTTTGCTTTAATACAGAAATATAAATATCATTGATAATAGAAATTATGTAAGGAATCTAAGTTTTAGAGGAATATTAAAAATCAAATTGTACTACTATGTCTCTATTCTAATTTTTAATTGATTTTGATTGTTAAAATGATTAATAATAAACAATGAACACAATATTAACATCAATGCCATTAAATAACTCTCTTATATTAATCTATTATTGATGAAGTATAATAATAAACATTAATAATAAACAATGAACACAATATTAACATTAATGTCATTAAATAACTTTATAGGTAAGAAATTCTTGTATATTAATTGATGAATAAATACTAGACACTTGTACAATCAAGTGAGTTTTCCCTAATATTCCTTATTATATTTTATATAAATCAAATTGTATTGCTGTGTTGCATTCTAATTCATAATAATTTGATTTTGATACAAATCTAAAGTAGTGTGAACATTACACTCAACATAGATAAAACAATTACTTAGTGTCTATTATCAAAATACAAACGCAATTAATATGTCATTAAACAACAAATTTACAGGGAATAAATTTCTTACACAAACTATTATTCACGAGTCAATTCTTGATAAACTTTGCTTTAATACATAAATATAAATATTAATGATAATAGAAATTTTGTAAGGAATCTAAGTTTTAGAGGAATATTTAAAATCAAATTGTACTACTATGTCTCTATTCTAATTTTTAATTGATTTTTATTGTTAAAATGATTAATAATAAATAATGAACACAATATTAACATCAATGTCATTAAATAACTTTATATGTAAGAAATTCTAGTATATTAACTACTATTGATGAATTATAATAACAAAACTTTTAATAATAAACAACTAACACAATATTAACATCAATGCCATTAAATAACTTTATAGGTAAGAAACTCTCCTATATTAATCTATTATTGATGAAGTATAAATTTCTTACACAAACTATTATTCATGAGTTAATTCTTGATAAATTTTGCTTTAATATAGAAATATAAATATTAACGATAATAGAAATTATGTACCGAATCTAAGTTTTAGAGGAATATTAATATGTTCTTTGCAATATAATATGTTCAAACAATTCATGAATAAACAATGAACACTTGCAATATCTAGTTCACTTAGTTTAAATCAAATTGTACTCCTATGTCACTATTCTAATTTTTAATTGATTTTGATTGTTAAAACCATTAATATTAAACAAGAACACAATATTAACATCAATGCCATTAAATAACTTTATAGGTAAGAAATTCTCTATTATTGATGAAGTAAATCTATTATTGAGGAAGTAAACCTCAATCGGTTACTTAGCTTTTAATACAAAATATAAATAATAATAGAAATAAATTTTGTTGCTACTTTCATTCAGAATTTATTTTGATCATTACAAGGGTAAACCTAGACTTAATAATGAAATATTTTCTCTTGTGGACTTTAAAATGAGGCCATCTTCCTATAATAAAATATAGTAAATACACAATATTAACATCAATGTTATTAGTCCCCGAGGTGTAGGACAGTCGATGACAGAGTGTGTTGTTAAGCCACTCCGTGTTGTTAAAGTCACCGGTTCGAAACCTGTGGGGACAAAAAATCCAACCATGTTAAGGGTTGGTGTGGCTCAGGCTGGGTGCGATCCCCGGGTGATTTTGATGGCTTAGATGCCCCTGAGTCGTGGTTTCTCAAGCCACAGGTTAATCGCGTAACCAACAGGTCCTGCACAAATTAACAAACAAACAAAAAAAACATCAATGTTATTAAATAAGTATATAGGTAAGAAATTTTCCGTATATTAATCTACTATTGATGAAGTAAATATTGATTAGTTACTTAGATTTTAATACAAAAATAGAAATAATAATAGAAATAAATTTTGTTTCTATTTTAATTCATAATTTATTTTGATCATTACAAGGGTAAACCTAGACTTAATAATGAAATATTTTCTCTTGTGGACTTTAAAATAACACAATTTTCTATAAAATATAGCACTCAACACAATATTAGTTACTATGACAATAAATACAATTGTTATAGTAACAAACACATTGGTATTATGTCATTCAATTAATCCAAAATCAAATATAGTACTCAACACAATATTAGTTACTATGACAATAAATAAAATTATTATAGTAACAAACACATTGGTATTATATCATTCAATTAATCGAAAATTGTCATAAAATTGTTATAGTAACAAACACATCGGTATTATGTCATTCAATTAATCGAAAATGGTGCCGATCTCCTACACTACTATAGTAACTCAACTGAATAAATTTATATGTAAGAATATTTTTACAAATCTATTATTCATAATGTAATCTTTGATCTACTTAGCTTTCAATAGAAAATATACATAATAATAATAGAAATAAATTATGTTGTTATTCTATTTTATAATTGATTTTGATCATTAAAACAATAAACTTCTTAATACTTAGTAACTCTTATATAATATTTTCCTTTGTCGACTATAAAATGTTGTCAACCTCCTGATATAATAAAATATAGTACTCAATATAGACAATATTACTTAATATTTCCATAATCAAAATTGTTATAATAGTAGGAAATACATTGATATTATGTCATTAAATGACTTTTACATAGGTTACTCTAAAATTGCGCCAACCTTCTACTAGTATACTAACTCAACACTAGTTAGTATATTAAATTATAATTAAATTGGTTAATAATAGTAAGAGACACAATGTTGATGTCATTAAATAACTTTAATCAACTTAGCTTTTAATATAAGTTATAAATAATATTAATAGAAATAATGTAAGGAATCAAAGTCTAAGACTTGAAAGATTTGCTCAAGTTTATGTAAATTTGATTTTGTATGGTTTATCATAATAAATTTATCACAAAATTGGTGAATATATACATTCACAGTAGTAAACCAAGCAATTTTATAATTCCTCAATTTGAAAAACACAATCTTGCTAATTTAGCTCAAAATTCCAGAGCCACTATTTCTTATTTAGACACACATGTTAAGATGTAACCAAATCAAGATCCACTTACCTTTCACTAGAAAAATAAAAATAATAATAAGGGATATTATAATGATACCTTTATAACAAAAAAGGGTGAATATATATATTCAAAGCAGTGAATTAAGCGATTTTCTAATTCCTTATTTTGAAAAAACTCAATCTAGCTAAAGTTCTAAAATTCTATATCCACTGAATATTTCCAAATTTAATGAAATATGTGTTATAACTAAGACAAAATCGATAAGGAAAGTATAAAAAATGAAGTGATCAATGGAAAATGGTAAGCAAAAAGGTATTAGATGAGTGCTAAAAGTATGCCAATTTAGGCACCCATCAGTGATGCAGACCAATGCATGACAAGATATTGTTGGATTAGTCTTTTCTAGATCTAGATCTTGTGATGGTTCCGATTCTTTATCTTCTTCCTCTTCACAATATATGTAGAATAATTTATTTTCACAACATTTATGCCCCTTACTGTACTTGTTGTCGCAATTGAAACACAATCCATTTTCTCTTCTTTCATCCATTTGTTGAGGTGTCAACCTTGTTGGCTGAGTGGGGTTAGGAGAGGGAACATGGTTCTCTCTATACCTTTTAGTGGCCACCCTTCTAGTAGCTATATTTTTGTTTCCACTTTCCTTGACATATTGAAAGCTTTCTCTAGGGATTTAGGTTTGAAGAGACATGCCTCATGTTGAATGTTCTCATTTAAAGTGACCATATATATATCTAATGAATTATCCTCAAGAATGTTCTTTACCCTAAGATTGAGCTTTTGTAATTGTTGAATGTTTTATGTAACTGGGAATTGTTGCCTAAGATTTATCAATTAACTAAACAATTTATTTCTCTTAATACCCCCATAATGTGATATCAATTCATTCATAAAAATGGAAAAAGAGACAACAAAATTATTTTTTATTTCACAAAGACATTGATACCAAACAAATTTATCATTTTCTAAATACAAGGATGCAATAGGTACCTTTTATAATCTTGGCACTTGGTGTAGATCAAATTATTTATCCATCTAGAATATCCATGTTATAGGATCTTTACCATCAAAATTCCTCATATCGATCTTTGGAATGAAGTAGTTCCTTGGTGCTGACTTGACGCCTTGATGATGTAGATCTTAAAGTGATGAATAATTCTGAAATTCAATATTGGTGCTCTCCAATTGTGATAAAATACTCCCCACATGTGATTGAGTCTCAACACCATTGTTCTCCTTATTTTCAGGATTTCCTTGGATATCCATATCCCTTTTAGGGACCCTCTATAAGAAGATATATTCTATGAACTTCATGGATTTTTTCATTTCATTCATTTTTTCCCCTACTTGATACATATTTTCTTCCATCTTATTTTCCATATGTGCACTATTTTCATTCATTTTCTTTTCCATATGCTATGGATTTTCATTCATCTTCTTTTCCATTTCCTTTTTTATGGATTCCTAAGAAAGTGATAAATCCAATAGTTTCAACATACTTCCACTAATTTCATCAACTTGGTTCTTTAATTGGGATAATCTATTTTATAAGTATTCATTTTCTTCCAACATCTTGTGTTATCTTTATGGAGTTTTATTTGGTGTTGAGATTTTTTTTTGGAGCCATGTGGGTTAAAAATAATAATACTCATCCATTTTCTCTTTATCACAATTTTGAATCACCAAAAATATATATTCCAATCAAATTTTATGCCAATTGTAAGCTATGTGCCTTTCAAACTCTTAATTTGGAGTATGCATGGATGATTGACCTTTGTATTGATATATATATATGAACTTTGAACCCTTATGAGTCTAAAATTTTGGCCCATAGTACTCTGATATGATTTTTTAAACTCCTAAAAATTTCATAGTTTGAACCTTTACTGATAAAATGTTATAGCACAAATACCAAAATGACTTTTTTAAGACTAATTTACGGATTAATAAAAATCCCCAACTTCCACAAGATATATCTAACAAACTATAATGATTCAAAATCTAAATTTTTTGGCACATGTAACTCGCCATTTATCTTCAAGAGTTTGAAAAATTCAGTTTGAAACATAACAAAAAAGAAGTTGCAACGAAAATTCAAAGGTGACTCTTAGGATTAGTCACAATCCTTGTATTTCATGGATTATTTCTCCAAAAGTATAGCGAACCAAAACTTGAAATTTTTACCACTTGTACAATGAATTTTCTCCTGAGTTTCCACAAAATTCCACTATTTGAAAATTCCCATAAACATAGTTATAGAAAAAATTCCAAGATGACTCATTTAAAACTGAATTTAGGATGAGTCATAAACCATATATTCCATAGGATATATATCCAAAATTACAAGGAAATAGACCTTGAAATTTTCACCACCTGTACCTTCATATTTCATCTCAGTTTGCTCAAATTTTCATGGTCTGAAATGTCCCAAAAAACATTATAGCAAAAGTTACAAGGTTTCTCAGTTGGAGGAGAAAAACCCTAGGATTGTAAGCTTTGATACAAAATGTTATGATCCAACACCTTAAAATTGATAAAAGTTAAATGAATATAGTTCACTTTGAGGGGGAAACTTTATTTTATAATATATCCAATTCAAAAGACAATATGAGATGAGATACAATGATCCTAAGACTAGGTCTCGTGTGTGTGTGTGTGTGTGTGTGAGAGAGAGAGAGAGAAAGAGAGAGAGAGAGAGAGAAGGTACAATTATAATGAAAAGGTACAATTAAAGGTTCTAGCTTACCTACTAATATAACACTAGAAATGTAATAATTCAATATATAAAAGCTTAATAAGGAGTTTTATACATAACATGGGATTTGTCCAGGGCTTAACATAACACTTTTTCAACACCTTCCCACAGCAAGAACCAACTTTTGTAGAAACCTAGGCTTCCTATAGCCACAACCAACATAGACTTGAAATAAATCTTTGAAAAATTTGGTAAACCATTGAAATGATTGTAAATCAACAAGATAATTATAAGTGATGATATGCAGGAAAGCGATTGACAATTTGGTGAACTAACATACATGAAAGCAATTTGACTAAGGATGCTTGTCGGATGTGCATGCCACATCACTTTACTCAGAGACTATGGATTTTGTGTCATCTTGACATGGAATAGGCAAAAACACGTACCGAGTGATAACTCTCTCTTCAAAGGATATAGAATTTAATAGTTTTATTTCTCTATAGTTTTCAACATTCAAATCCTCGGTTGCATTCCAAGTGTAAAGTTAATAATGTTAATAGTATTTTCTCATGTTCATAGCACTTTCAAAAACAATTGTACGTAAAGGAACAAACCTGTTCTAAGTATATGTTGTGTATGTCTTGGGTCTTTGTTATTCTATATATAATATCATGTGTTTTCTCTAATCGAACATTTTTAGATGGTTATCTATTATATCTGTTTGTTTGGGCATTGGATGAAAGACTTTATACCTTGGATGCTCTATAATTTTTTAATCTAGATTAGGTTGCTAAAGTTTATGGATCTACCTTTATTAACAAAATAGGAGAAGACGATGGATAAGACAATGTGGAAGCATAGAATAAGAAGAGAAATAAGTGGAATAATGAAAGACGAAACAAAAACACAAGAATATTCAAAATGAAACAAATGTGGAATGTTAAAGTCGTGACAAAAACAAATGTGGAATGTTAAAGGGATAATTGTTAAGTGTTATAAACTTTTAAAGTAACAACAATGTTACTAGTTGATGTACCAGAGACTTTGATCTATCATAGTATTAACAGATTGTTCTAATCGAAATAATTTCATGTGGTCATTCGCCATGTTTGCTCGCTGCATCATTGGGTGCATGGACTTATTTTTGGTATTTTAAATTTAAACTTGCATGTTTCATATGTTTCTATGATCTCATTATTTAATTTTTGGTTGTTGAAGTATGGGTCTAGATGCAATGATATCTATAATATTAAATATTGAGTCAAGATGGTGTATGTGATTAATAGTAAATGCTAGTATTATGCATTTTACAATTGGATTAAGGATAAATTATAAAATGAATTTAATGGAATGTTTGTGTATTATAACTCCAAAATATCTATATAAACAATTTTATAATTTAATAAATTCGAGGAAGACAATATGCCTAAATTCATTGATTATGAAATTACAAACTCAATTTATTTTTCCTCAAGAGCAATGTTTACTAATTTTCTCTTGAACCATTTCATATGGGTGCCTTCAACCTTCTGTTTCTACTCAATGTCAAGACATTTGGATTAGTGCTATTACTATAATATAATCTAGGATCTTGTACTCAAAAAATGAACTTTATTTTATTGCGAACTTGTATACAACCACTTCCGAGTATTGAATGATATCGATCTCAATCAGACTGCATAATAAACAAGCATCCATCTAAATACCTTTCCTACAACTGCTATTGCTTTTTTTGAATCTCAATTGACTGAATATAGGGACTTGTTTCCTTTGCAAATCCCTCTTGTTTATCAATATTTCATCCTCAACTCACACCAAAAAGGTCTTATATTACAAAATAAGCTTGTGATGGAGCCTTAATATATTCTAGGGTATTTCTTTATTAATTTTCTTATTCATTAGGATTTCCTAGCTATTACTATTGACAGTCGTCTGGTGGTGTGCTAAATGTACTCTATTATAGCTTCAATTGTTGGTTCAAAATTCAAGTTTTACATCTGAGTAAATGTACCATTTTATTTTCTAGAAAGATATGGTGTGGTTGATATGATTGAGTGATAGAAGCAACCATGAAAAGCATGAGGGTAACAACCGAAGAATTTTTTGAAATGTGCATGGAAGACCAAGTATGCCTCAAAACCCAAATCAATGGGTTTGGATTTCTACAAGCTACAATGTTCACCAAGAAAAATTCCTTAACTAGAGGGGTTACCTGTTGCATTCATGTCATCCTCTAGACGATGTCATTGGATCTTTTCCTGAAAAACCTGCAACCTACATGTAATCAATTGCACATGGTTAGTTTTCTTAATAGTTGTTGAAGTGTTGAAAATATTGGATAAGAAAATTCAACCTAGACCCGCCATAAGATTGGATGTGGTTATAGTTAGTTGGATGATAAACCATTGAGTTACATTCCCATGATGGACAATGATTTAGGAAATCCAAGACCCATTTTCCAATCAAAATCATATAAGAGAATATCTTAGGTAGAGAAACAATGCTTTTCCGAGCAAATAATTCTAAAAAATAATGATATCACCTGCATTCACATACATTTTCTCTTGCATAGATATGAGATCACTTGGTGAGTGGGGTAAACACCATAACCTGCATTAATTCAAGGAAATTCCTAGTGGACTCTAATAGACATACAATATTTGGAAACTAAAACTTTAAAAACATATGGAACAAAGAATGAATCCTTCAAAACTTACAACTATGAATGTTGCACATCCACCAGAGTCTACTCTTTTTCAACATAAATAATTGGACAAGCTATAGAACACAAGTTTACACTAACCCATCCTTCTTGCACAATTTTTGTCCTCCTTGCAAATCAACCTTCACATGGATTGTTTCTTCAACAAAGACTCAAGCACAATTCAACGTAATGATAAACAATCCACTGGAAATGTATTTGCTATATTTGCTAGCAACCTGTGGGTAATAAGCCCACATTGTTGCTCCACCAGATGATTTTACACACACATGTGAAGTGATTCTACAACATTCATGCAAGGAATATAATTGGAATACACCATACCTTACATAGAGCATTAAATCATCCCAACTACACCTACATGTAGGGAATTATAATTCCAATGCATTATCTTCACACATATCCTCTATGCACAATTCTTAGGCTCATAAACAAATTTATACATGGATAACATTAACATAGATCTATATGATAGGAATATATATAAATCATCCATTTCTCCTCTATAACAATAACAATCATTCAAACATTATGCAAGGATTCAATGTGGAAACTCAAAGGTAAAAATTGTCATTCATCACTCCCTCCCTCCTCCCCCCCCCCTGCCTTCCCTCTNTATTTATTCCTATAGAAAATAATTACAGTGGCTTGATGACTACATATCAACTTACAAATCTCATTGGATGGAAACCTCAACCATTAGCTCTATCATTCTCCTTATAAGTTCTAGTTCTCTTCTTTAAGCCTTGTTGAGTACATTTTGTATATTCTCTTTAATCCTCATGTTTAATGTACTTATCCTTCTTCTTTAAATTATTTGTCTTCATCTACTCATGTACTTGGTGATTGTAATCATTAATACAATTTTCAAAGACATCAACAAATAAAAATAACCTTAAACTTCATATTTTATTTGCTTTGTTAATAAAACTAAGTCACTATTTAAAACATCAATACTAATTTACATATATATTGTAATATTTCAATATTATGATTTATTTTAATTTACACATTTATGTATAAACGTAAACACAAAATAAAAGATGAACTTATAATATTATACATATATAATTAAACAAACAAAGTATTTGTATGAAATGTATATCTTACATTCTAGGTGGATCAAATTGACATTAAATAATATTTACACAATTGAAAGAAATAAATCACATTTTTGTTTTTAAAAAATATTCATAAATTAACTTATAAGAATTTATGAAAAGGTTTTGCATTATTTTGTAGTGAGCAACCTTTTCAAAAATCTTATTCCTACCATCTTAAATGAATTGAATTAATCATAAAATAATATATTAATTTTCTTGCAAAATTTATTTATAATTATGATATTAAAAATATTTTCATATTAAAATTCAATAATAATATTATATAATAAAACAACTACATCATAAAACTTAGATATAATATCCTACAATGATCTTATCATGAATAAAGTCATATTAAAGTTCATCATAAAACTTAAATTTAATTTAATATATTACATGAACTTATCATGAAATCATATTAAAAACTTACAACAAAATATGATACCATGAACGCAAAAAAAAACTCTATCCAACAAATAAATCTTTTTAAAAAAGTTAAAATATTTTCCCAAATAATAAATAAAACATCATTCAAAGTAGTAAATTAGTTTTATATCTTGATAATCCCCATTCCATATTTCTTCGAATTTATTTAAATATCATTTTTTTTTAACATTTTCTTTTAGATTTAATTGAAAGAAAATACTTCTTATAACTTAATTTATTACTTTAATAATTTTTAAAATTCAATTTAAAAAAGAAAAATCATAATAAATTTTTTATTTTTTATTTAAAATAATTAAAAAAAAAAAATCATATATATTTTTTTAGGATCAAAACTTTTATTTATTTTTATAAAAATAAATTTATAATAAATATTGCTAAGAGTTAGAAAATGTGGTCTATAAAGAATTAGAGGAAAAAAGAAAATTAAAGTATTATAAAGATGTACTTAACCCTAATCTAGAAGATCAACATTATCTATCTATTTTGCCAAGTGTAAAGAAAAAAAAAGCATTGCTAAGATAAGAACAAATTCTCACTAGCTCCATAGTGAAACTAGATGTTGGTCAATTCCTAAAAAAATTGAAAGAGTGTGTCACCTTTGTGACACCAAGAAGGTTGAAGATGAAAAACACTTTCTATTATATTGTCTAGCCTATACCCTTATTAGATCTCATTTTCAAAATATTTGTCACACTACCAACCTTTCTAACCTCTTAACTCAACAAAAGTATGGTGATCTTGGAAAGCTTCTCTTAATTCCTTTCTAGCATAGAAACAAGCTTTTCGAGCATATAAACAAAATTCTAAAGAATCCCAAGTAATCACTTACCCTCTTAAGGTCCGGTCTTAGTGGAAGTTAATCATCACGGTCTTAGTGGAAGTTAATCATCATCATCATCAATAATACCCCCTCTGGATATAAGGAAATATACATACCCTACCCCCTCTAGAATTGAACTTGTAACCTCTTAAGAGGAAACACATGTTCTTAACCATTAAGCCCACTCAAAATATTAAAATGTGTATCAAAATATTATCCTTTTAAATTATAGATATTAATTTTTATATCAAAATTTTAATATAAATTGTTAAAATTAAGAAAATAATATTGTTAGAATTAAATATAAAATATAAATTAAATAAGTTATATATGTTGTATAATTTAAATGAATTAAAAAATTAAAAATATATTTTTTTAAGATCATAATTTTAAATTAAAAAAAATAATTATATAAATTCATAAATAAAATAATATTATATATTAATTTGATATCTTATTTTATTAATAAATTATTAATATTATAATATATAAAACATTTTTAAGATCATAATTTTAAATTAAAAAAAATAATTATATAAATTCATAAATAAAATAATATTATATATTAATTTATATCTAATTTTATTAATAAATTATTAATATTATAATATATAAAACACTTTACGTCGATATAAATATATCCTTCTATAAATTCATAAATTAAATAAAATAATATTGTATATTAATTTGATATCTTATTTTATTAATAAAATATTATTATTAAATTATTAATATTATAATATATAAAACACTTTAAGTGATACAAATATATCATTCTATAAATTCATAAATTACATAAAATAATATTATATATTAATCTGATATTTTTATTTATTAATAAATTATTATTATTAAATTATTAATATTATAATATATAAAACATTTAAGTGGATATAAATATATCTTATAAATTTATAAATTAAATTAAATAATATTATATATTAATTTGATATCTTATTTTATTAATAAATTATTAATATTATAATATATAAAACATTTTAAATGGATATAAATATATCCTTCTATAAGTTATGAATAACAAGCAATAATAAATGTTAAATGGTTGTAAAGGAGGCGAGATAGGGTAACTTAGATGCAATATTTGAAGTGTGAGACCACTAAGGACCTCCCTTAATAATCCACCATAGCATCATTAAAAAAAAATACAAGGACCTCCATTAATAATCCACCATAACATCATTAAAAAAAGTCTTAAATGGTTGTAGAGGAGAGACAGGGTAACTTAGATGCAATATTTGAAGTGTAAGACCACTAAGGACCTCCTTAATAATCCGCCATAGCATCATTAAAAAAGTATATGGACCTCCATTAATAATCCATCATAACATCATTAAAAAAGGTATTTATTTTTAGATAGAGCATATCAATACGTGTGGAAAACCTATTAATATTTATCTCATATTTTTAGAAGAAAGAAAAGTGAGTAACCTCTTAGATTTATCCAATAATACATATCATTGTAAATGTTATACAAATTAATCTTTAAATTATATATATATATATATATTAAAAGTTTTTTTTTTTTTTTAATAATAATAAATATTTTAAATAAAAATTAAACATAAAAAAATATATACACAAAGAAAATAAGAAATATACAAATTTCTTACATACTGTATATCCACCTATACTCTAATAAGAATAGTAATGATACATTCATTCATCATTATGCTCTGGATATCCGATCTTGACATTATCCAAGAGGGTCTTTCTCTTTATTGCCTGGCCCCAGACAGATCTCGAGTATTCTTCAAACTTATATCCCCTGTACAGAGCTGGATGCTGTTCATCAACCAGGGACGCTGCAGGAGCAATGAAGGCATCGTCTGAAGGGCCATAAAACGTAGGAATTGTTACACGTGCAGTGGAAGCATTCGTTACTGCTCGATGTTCCACACTCCTGAATCTCCCATTGCTCACGACCTGTCAAATTATTATCATTAATAATTCCATTTACAAGTTTTAAAACGATGTAAGGTGGGAGGGGGCATAATTTAGAAACTATAAAATAGAGTAGTGATCAACATTTTAGTTTTTTAATAATTTTAAATAATGATTAACATTGTATATTTTTTTAATAATTTTAGACAATGATCAACATTTTAGATTTTTTTAATAATTTCAGATAATGATCAACATTTTAATTTTTTTTAATAATTAATTTTTAATTTTTATTTATTTAATAAATCTTATATAAAATAGAAGATGTAGGAACTTTGAAGCAAACAGGTGATTTAAGGATGGAGTTGCTTTGTCAGATTATAGACAGCACAGCAGGTTATAGACAACACTTCTCCACACTCTGTTGAATATCTTCATGTTTCTTGATTATAATTTTTCTCCATACTCCTTTGAATATCTTCATGTTTTTTATTGTAATTTTCTTCTAATTACTTTAGAGTTCCCTGATTGGGATCTCTCCATAGAAAGTCTTACTTAACTGGCAAAACTTTTTCAGGATATAAAGATGACTATTCTTTTTTGGGAAAATTTGACAGAAATGCATGATGTTTTCATGGGTAAAAATTATAGTTTAAGATTTCCTTTTGGAGAGAGAATTTGGGATATTCAAGTAACAGTTTTTCATTGAAACTACAGGTCCCTGAAAGGAAACTTGAATACTACTCAACATCGACCTGTAAAGAAACTTGAAAACTACTCAACATCTACCACTGTAATTTTGCTTATATAAACAAAATTGTTAGATTTTCTTTAGTTGAAAAAAAATCATATATATAAAATTTTTAATTTACATAATCTCAATATAAAAAATCAAATTTTAAATATTTTTTTAATAAAACTCATAACAAATTTCAAGTTTAGTAAAATTTCCAAAGCCATTGAAACCATTTATACAATCTATTTGACAAAATTGTATATATAAGATTTACAAACGGCTAAGTAATAGAAGTTTTCTGCCAAGCATTTTCTTTTATGAAATTCATATCAGATCGATCGAATTTATAGATTGCCCAGTTATAGAAGGTTTCCATTTGAAGCGATTTTATTTTTAGATGAAATTCATATCAAATCCATAGATTGTATACTCTGCTGAAACTATTTGTATACTCTGCTGAAACTAAAAGGTTTGGCAAATTCTAAAGACAACAATTGTTGACATATTATCTAACTATGATGAAAAAATATATTGGATGTGCCCTTGTTACTTACCTCCAACTGATCTGCCAAATTGATGACCAAAGCGTTAGGTATGGGTTCTACAGCAACCCACTTTCCATTTCTGAGTACTTGCAGGCCACTGATATCGCCTTGCATTAAAACAGTGATGCCACTGACATCTGAATGGCTTGGTGTACCAATGGTAAGATCTGGACTTGGGCATGGAGGATAGTATATTATAGACATGATTTGGCTGTGTTTTCCGAAAATTCCATTCAAGTGATCAGACTCGAACCCCAGAGCTTCAGAAATGGCAGCCAAAAGCCTTAAAACCAATGTTCTCACCTCCGCAGAATACTTTCCTGCAATCTCCCTGAAACAAAAGCATAGATGAGAAAAGTTATTTGTTATTTCCAGGGATTCTACATTAACAGACAACAATTTGTAAGTGATTACCTGTAGGCTGCAGGTTTTTCAGGCCAAGAGCCCATCACTTCCTCCAGAGGATGACATGGGTGGATCAGATAATCCCTCCAGTTGTAGAATTTTTCTTTACGAACATTGAAGCTCGTAGAAAACCGAACCTGCTGCGTTGGGTCCTCTGAGTAGAGGCATGCTCGGTCTTCCACAGGCATTTCGAAGAATTCTTTGGCGATTACCATCATGCTTTTCATAA
>ML781770.1:724024-775165 GCA_009831015.1 Picea engelmannii
GCCTAGGCATATATATACATACACAAATTGTTGCCACTAAAAGAACCATTTTAATCAAAGTTTTTCAAAACTCATACAATTTTCGAGTTCATGGTTAATATTTTATCCCAACTTTTTAGTTTGAGGTCTTATTTGGTTTCATATGAAGGCAAGAGACCTCAAACTTAAGAAACTCGAGGTTTGAAACTTAGTAAAGTGTATTTCTAGGAAGCGAATTGAATTAATGCTAACTTTCAAGTTACCATTACTTTCAAACATTAAATGTTAATGTTTCCATAGTCATAACCATAACCCATTGGATTTGGTGTCTCATAGTAGCAGTGGATGAGACTTCCACTTGGTCACTCGCATGTAGCTTTCCTAAGTTCAAGGTAGAATAATATATCTTACTTTGTTGGTTTTTTTATTCTTCTCATGGTTTTCCCTTATGCTCAGTGTCTTGTCTTCTCAAACTGATGAATGCCTGCAAGATTGAAAGAGTAGAGAGATCATGGAAACTGGGTGTATATAAACGAGCTGTCATTCTCATTGTATTCATCTCATCTCATATTCATTATTCCTATTATTATTATCCTATATGGATTTTTGTGTACTATCCTATTTATATTGGATATTCTTTGTGTGACCAAATTTTGTTCGTCTCATTTGGTATCAGAGTTTTGATCTGGCTTTTGGCCAACCATACTTCATTAAGAGTTTCTTTGATTTTTTCTGATCCTCGACCACATCGGATTTTGACCATTTAAAAAATCAAATTCCATTAAAAAAATATTGGGCTGCAAGTTCAAAAAAAACTTGAAAATAAAAACCTGAATTACAAAACAAAAGTTTTTGGAAGAATATAAATACCGCTCAAAGAAAAGAAACAAACAAAAAAAAACAAAACATAACAAATAAATTAAAGTTCTATATAAGATTATTTCACTATCGAATATCACTATCAAGAGGAAGGGGCACAATTCTAAAAGGAAGAAGCTTATTCTATGAAAAATAGTTTTTGAAGAAAAAAAGTTACATTAAAAAATAAAAGCCACTATGAATAATTGTGGCTAGCAAATGCTCCTTTAGCATCACAATTCTATTAGATTTCTATAAATTGAGACTGGTAATTATTTGCCCAGAAGTCAAGAAACATACAACCGATTGCTTAAGTGGTCGTTTTTGCTAGAGAAAAGAGCATATCGCAGAGCTTCCACTATTGAAGATATAAAGTGCCCATTGGCAATAGAAAGACAAGAAACAAGAGTCGCCAACATTGAGTTATTTGACCAATCGCTTAAACCTCTGACGCCAATTTGGATCGGGAAGGAAAATTCCCTATGTTTTCATTGAATATATCATTACTAATTGAAATAAATAAAAAGATAGTTACAACCAGTGGAAAATCAACATCTTTGTACATTGGGTTGTTGGAAATTAGAAAATATAAAGTTGAAAAATTCGTGGTGCAACTAACAGAAACTAGAACGCAACATGCAACAAAATTTCTTAGAAAATCTCGGTAATCATGACATAATTAGTTGACTGTCATTTTAGTAAGCCACTGCTAAGTCATGATTCTACTTGTTGTGAAGGCATAGCCACCATTTGGAGAGTCACTGCCAATCATAAATCGTGACTTTTTGAATGTGCCCTTTAAATTTCAATAAAGTTTATGAATGTGATAATTTTAATTACATTTTAAAGAAACAAATATAATTAAAGTAAGGCATTGATGTAACTATGATCTCTTATGCTCATGGTTTTCCCTTATGTTCAGTGTCTTGTCTTCTCAAACAAATGAATGTCTGCAAGATTGAAAGAGTAGAGAGATCATGGAAACCGGGTGTATATAAATGAGTCATCATTCTCATTGTATTCATCTCATATCATATTCATTATTTCTATTATTATTCTCCTATATGGATTTTTGTGTACTATCATATTTATATTGGATATTTTTTGTGTGATTGAACTTTGTTCGTCTCATTTGGTATCAGAGCTTCGATCCAGCTTTTGGCCAACCATACTTCATTCAGAATTTCTTTGATTTTTTTTTGTCCTCGACCACATCGGATTTTGACCATTTAAAAAATCAAATTCCATTGAAAAAATATTTCGCTGCAAGTTCAAAAAAAACTTGAAAATAAAAACCTAAAAAAAGTTACATACTTATAAAAAACAAACAAACAAACAAACAAACAAACAACAACCATTATGAATAATTGTTACTAACAAATGCTTCTTTAGCATCACAATTCTATTAGATTTCCATAAATTGAGAGTGGTAATTATCTGCCTAGAAGTCAGGAAACATACAACCGATTGCTCAAGTGGTCGTTTTTGCTAGAGAAAAGAGCATATCGCGGAGCTTCAACTACTGAAGATATAAAGTGCCCACTGACAATAGAAAGACATCGCCAACATTGAGTTATTTGATCAATCGCTTAAACCTCTGACACCAATTTGGATCGTGAAGGAAAATTCCCCACGTTTTCGTTGAATATATCATTACTAATTGAAACAAATATAATTAAAGTAAGGCATTGATGTACTATATCAACGTACAAGAGGGTGTTTGAAGTTTGGCATTATTATAAAGTAAAAATCATCCATATTAAAGGAAAATGAATTGAAGATACATTAAAAAGGGATTAGAAGTATTTGAAAATTAAATTTTAAGATTCAATTAATAAATTATTCTTAAAGTTAAAAAAATAAGGATATTCAAACATCTTTAAAAAATATATAATATATTAAGGAAGTTTTATTAAAAAATATATATAAGTTTAAAAAAAAAAATGAAAGAGTGAAGGGAATCTTTTGTTTTCAAGGAGGTTATTGAAGAAATTTTATAAGGGTGTTTTTTAAAGGAAAGAATAAACTTATATTTAGAAGGTAAATAAAAATAATATATATTATTATAATTCAAGGTTCAACATATATTTATATAAAATGGAGTTTTCTAGTGAAAAACAAAGAAGATTCCCTCATACTTATAAAAATATGTGGATTCTTTAATAAACGTTAATGGGATTATTCAATGAAATAATATCAATATCGTTATTTTTGTGACCGCTAGGAAAAATCACATTAATGTTGACCTCACAAACCAATTAATGGTTTTAGAACCAGATATAATTGAAAATGACGTGTCTTTCCGATGAGAAATATGACATTAAAAACCTACAACTATCTATTGGTGATTACAAATTTATAGCTCAATTCAATGTCGTATCAATATATCAAGATAGTGTTGATATAATTCTAGGGTCAACTTGTGTGGATACATTGGGTACTTTTATCTTCAACACAAGGAGAAAGTTTTTGACATTTTCTTATAAGAAGAGGAAAATCACATTGTAGGACATTACAATGAAGTCAATTTTAGAAGCTCCATCATCAGAAGACCTGAAGGATGCATCAGAAGCGATCCTTCAAGATAACCATAAATCAATACAAAAGTTGCAGAATCGACAAAAATAAAGTGACAAGATCATCATTGAAAAAGATGAAGAGATTTCTCGCCTAAGAAATCATAATCAGAGACTACTGAAAAAAATCATGAAGTCAAAGGATAAAAAACAATGTGTTTCGAAGTTGGAACAAGAAAATCAGGACCTGGGAAAGAAATTATAGGAAAAAGATAAAGAAACATCGCATTTAAAGAACCTTATTAAAATATTATTGGAATAAATTAGAATGTTGAAAGAAGAAAAATCTAAGAAGGAAGACAAGAACAAAGTGGACAAATCAGATAAGGAAGAAAACTCATGCCTAAAGATTCATAATCAAAGTTCACTCACACAAATTAAGAAGTTAAAGAGTGATAAGAAGTCACTAAAAAACAAGTTAGAGCAACTTATCAACAATGAAGCATTGGTTGATAAAGAGACAATGATTGAACCTATGGAACTAGAAAAGTATTCAGATGTAAAACTCCCAATTGTGGATAAATGGATTAATACAGACGCAGTCAACCTTGCAACTCAAAAGGATACAAATCCAACTGATGTAAAGAGGTCTTCAAATGTCGAAGTAGAAACAAGCCAGGGGTATGAAGAAGATTCAATTCCAAAATTTAATCGAGAAAAAACTACAAGTATATGAAGTAAAGATCAAGTGGCAAGGATGCCTTATCAACATCCTAATCAAAAAAGTCGATACTTCAACCAATCAACATATCAATAGAAACACATGACCGATATGTCAAAGAACATTACTTCCACTACAAGTGGTGCTAAAAGTAGAATCTATCATGGGAGTCGAAATACATCATTTTTTTCCCAAGAACCCTATAAACACCCAGTTCTATAGAAGATTGAATTAAGGTGGGCAGACTCTTTTACAATTTGACATTTTTTCTCGGTGATTAGAAGATCCTATCGCCTCAAGTATTCAACGATCACTAATTGAAGAATGAATAATCAATAGACAATAATTATAAGCCAGAACAAGAGATAAGTTTTCCATAAAGTATGCTTTGAGGACAAAGCATTTTTAAGGGAAATGCAATGTTATGAACACAATATATATAGAAATACATATAATTAATAATAATTAAATATAATAGTTAAACACATCATAAATCAAAATTCATGTCTTATATAAAGAACATGTCTATTCATGAAAGGGAACCCCCTGTGAGGATATATAAACGAGCCCTCATTCTCATTGTATTCATCTCATCTCATATTCGTTATTCCTATTATTATTATTATCCTATATGGATTTGTGTGTATTATCCTATTTATATTGGATATTCTTTGTATGAGCGAACTTTGCTCGTCTCAATTTCTGTAGTTATAACCATAACCCGTTGCAATGTCCATAGTGGTTTTTGTGTCATGGTGGCTTTGGTGTCTCATAGTGGTAGTGGGTTAGACTTCCACTTGGTCACTCACATGTAGCTTTCCTAAGTTCAAGGGAGAATGATATATCTTACCTTGTTGGGTTTTTTATTCTTCTCATGGTTTTCCCTTATGCTAAGCGTCATGTCTTCTCCTGGTGATTGCCTGGAAGATTAAAAGAGTAGAGTGGTCATGGAAACTATTTTCTCAAACAAGTCCTCCTCTTTTTCCTACAATAATATTCCTGCAATATTGTAAAGAGCAGAGTGATCATGGAACCTATGTTCTCAAAGTGATCTATTTCTGACTTCAAAGCGATCATTTTCTGACTGCAAGATAGAAAATAGTAGAGTGATCATATTGCTCAATTTATTTCCTGTCACCAACAACTTTGAAAGCATTTGTTTTCTAATTGTAATATGATTTTTCCTGACGGTCAATTTTATATTTTTCATTAACAGAGTTGAAAGAATTCAATCATTCATTTTCTAATTGTGATATTTTGTAATGTTTTTGTTGAATTTATTTAGGTTCTGGAAAAGTACAAAGTAATCCGACAAGATGTCACATAATACACTACACATCTCTTATTTGCAAATTCATACTTTAACTCTTAGAGAATATGAGGAGAGACAATTTA
This sequence comes from Picea engelmannii, assembly GCA_009831015.1. Classification (NCBI taxonomy): domain Eukaryota; kingdom Viridiplantae; phylum Streptophyta; class Pinopsida; order Pinales; family Pinaceae; genus Picea; species Picea engelmannii. The sequence continues at coordinate 729,494 of ML781770.1, forward strand.
ACTCTTGGAGAAGACGAGGAGATCCACATCTACAACACACAAAAAATTTCCATATATCTTTGTTCTTGTATGAATCTTTCTAGCCGATGGTGTAAGATTTGGAGAGGTAAGAGTTGGAGATGTTGTTATGTGAAGCATGGGATGGGGTAGTTTCGGATTAAACTGATAGAACTAATTCCTAACAAAATTATTTTTCTGAGATCATTTTTATATGGTGGATGCACTATTCCACAACATTTAGTTTCAAAGTGTGAAGATAATGCATGCCCTCGCTGAAAAACATAGAAAAATCGTTTGCATAGCAAATTGACTTTATGAAGTTGAGGAGGCTATGCTATCTAGACTCTATAATTGTATTTTTGTTCTGCATAACATTGTGTATATCTTACAGCTCGGTATCCCTTTCTCATCGGTTCATAACATCTATGTGTATATCTTCCAACTCAATATCCTTTTTCTCGTCAATATCCATTACACGTTTGATATTATATTGTTTAAGGAGAATATATTATGGGTTTCAAAATTCGACGTGGGGCTGCATGGACCAAAATATCCCTCTCCTTTGAAAACCTATAAAATGCACAAAATATGTATCTCATATTAATAGAAATTGAGTCTGTAACAAAAAAGGTACTTTTATCTTGATATAGGATTAAGTAAAAGATATTATGGATTTCAAAAGTCTACGTGGGGTTGCATCGGCCAAAACATCCCTATCCATTCATAAATTCTCTGAAAACCTACAAAATGAATAATAAACATCTTTCATATTAATAGAAATTAAGTCTGTAACAGAAACTGAGTTTATCTTTAAACGCATGGTGTTAGTGAGCGCACAATAGTGGAATGGATATTTGATTACTTATTTCCAATAGAAGGCTTCTATGCTTCATCTAATGCCTTTTAAACTGCAATTATATTTCCATCTTGATTTCTTCCTGGAAGATCTGTTGGATCATTCACTATATATTCACTGGTCTGGGTCAATGGGTTCATGATCCAGAGTATATGGTTATAGAACTGAAAAAGGAATTGGATTTAGTCTCAAACCGATGCCTTTGCTCTATCACCTAGCTCGATATCCTTTGGATTTTCTCATGCCTTAGGTTCTTTTGAAAACTTTCATCAAAATAGGAAAGGTGTGTTTGCAAAGTCGAATGCTTGACCTGGCTTGGCATGTCCAAGAGTGCATGGAAACCTTGGAGGATGCTAAGTGACAGATGAAAAAAGATAGATGAATGTGCCAATGGACATATGACAAAACATAGATTGACAACATGCTAAAAGGTGGATTGGTATGTGGTCCATCCATCTATCTGTCATCATGTAGTGTCTCCAAATATTTAAATATGAAGGCACAAATCCATAGTTATACAAAATAAAATAATGATAAATCTTACATTTGGATATCCAAAAAGCAAAATAAAATACTTGTTCATAAAAAATTAGATATTTTATGTTTTTCTAAATTCCTTTGTTTTGATATTGACTCAATCTCCGACATTGACACAATCCCAATGCATTTGAAATCCTTTGGATGTGCATATCCATATCCATTTTAATGTATGTTTATCTAATTTTCTGGAGTCTCAAACTATATGTTTGACCAAAAATATTGTTGAGGAGAAGATCAATGTGAAGGGAAGGAACGACATGGGATTGCATTGCATTGTAGTTGAAGGAAGAGAAAACTCAAGATTTCCTTGGGGTTTCTAACAAAAACTATACATGGCTTCTAACAACAACTATACGTTTGAAAAAACAAAATCGACAAGAAACTACTATTATAACACTCACAGACAATGTGAAAGGAAGGCATTGCAGTTGAAGGAAAATAAATCTCAAGATTTCCTCACAGTTTGGAAGGCATTGCAGTCGAAGGAAAAAAAATCTCAAGATTTCCTCATGGTTCCTAACAACAAGATAACTTAATCAAAATTAATAGAAAACTCGCATTAGTTAATTAATTTATTAGTCATCACTATTGTCCCTGTAAATTACACTCTATACTTTGGATGGCTATCTCGCAATTCAAAGTGCTTCCCTCTTTGTAAAAGAGACTTGGGACTTTGCTAGCGAGGAAAATCCTCCTATTACTATACCAGGGTCAAAGTACAAGCAGAGCTATGATCTCCCTTAAAAGAAAATCTAATTCCTAAACTACTCGAAACACTCTAAAAGGATGAACATAAAGAGATAGGAAAATAGGTCAGAAGTAGTACGTTTGGTCCAAACGTTTGATGTTGACCTCCTCCAGCATTGTAGCTTCCCAGGCTTCTGGTCTCCTCGGAAAGATGACCTGAAATAATACTTAAGCAAACAATGCTACAAATGTTCTATTTCTACTCATCAAGAATAGGGTTAGATATGAACTATTATGCATAAATCAAATGGAAAACATAAAGATATCATTTGGGACAGGAAAAAGATTATTTTATTCAAATCCAAAGATCGAAAAATTACAACCTTTGTAGGTCGACACTCTGCGAACCTGGTCTAGACTCCTCTTAATGGTGCTCCAAGTGCACCATCCCAATGCCTTCTCTGACAATCAACTGATCACTCTAGGAAAGGGAAGGGATTGTATAGGAGAAAGGGCTAGAGAGGGAATGTTGAGGCAAGAACTCAAAAAAGGATGGAAATACTTGGGCAAGGAGGGAAATGGATTTGGGCAAAGTTTTTCCATTCTAATGCTTGATGATGGAATGGGACCCCAAGACCTCCTTTTATATGACAAAAGGATAGTTATTTGGTTTGGGGATGGGTTAAAGTGGGTGAATTGGTTAGGAAACCTCCAATAGCCTGTTAACTCCGTTGAATTCCTTGCACCTTTTGGAGATAAACGCGAGCTATTTAGTATGAAGATAACATATGTATGCGGGATGTCTAGCATGCAACTACCGTATGTACACGGGAAGTAGTGCATCAAGGTGCGTACATGCTCCAAAATATGTTTTTTTAAGAGAGAGTCTCAACAATAATTTGGAAAATTGTGCAAGTAGAAAGGCCAATGTCATGTATGCATAAGTAGGGAATTTTAGGGCTATAACTGACTTGTTCGTTATCTATGAAATCAACGTGTTTCCCTCTTCTTGGCGAGGACTTGTTTCTCCACAACCCTGCTTGTTAAAAACATAAATCCTTCAATCTTTCTTGATTCCATAGCATAAAAATATCCAAAACCACCCTAAAACCGCACTTGAAGTTCAAAATCTGGGCTGGGAGAATCAAATAGAAGGCAAACCCATTATTTCGTTTTTTTTTTAATTGGCAGTTTTTTTTTTTTTTTTAATGCAATGCTTCACACCTACCTACTTCTACTCAACACTACCTACTTCGACATTGTTTTGGAATAACGAACTAGAGGTTTCATGATTTTCATTCTGTTATAAAGAGAATAGATTTTTGGAGAGGCCATTGATGCTGCAAGAGCAGAGGTTTTGGAATGTGCTTGTATCACACTAAACAAGAATTTTTTATGAGGTTAAAATAATTTTCACATTGTATATTTATGTAGGTGATGCACTTGTTTCTCTTCCTCTAAGATAACAAATCTGGCCTTCACTTCTTACATTACCAGGGAACAAAAGTGCTTGGATTCTAGATGGCATTCACATAAGAAATCTTTCCTCTACTAGACATAGGTTTCTCGAGGATGAATTCACCAGGGAGTGTAGATAGATATTACAACTAAGAGTTTGGTGCAAGGCAAAAAATAGAAAAAACTACAAAATTTTATAGAATTTATTATGGCATGGGCATAGTAGCATTTCTAATTTCAAAAGGCTAGTTGAATCAGTTGTTAGCAAATTTCAAAAGGATTGGTCCCTTGAATAGTTTATACACTATTCTAGATTCATCTTAACCCTGGATCTATCAAGATTTGAGAGGGATCAAATATCTCTAGGTAATTACGAGTATAATAGAAATAATTGGTATTTAATTGTCTAATTTTCTTTACTTTTACCAAAACACACAATAATAAACCATATAACAAAGAATACCCATAACTCTTTATATCTAAATTTTTTTTATCTTTGATTTTCTATCTTATGGTTGAGTTGACTCATGAGTGCATAAATTAATTAATTTATCTTTACTTGCTACTTCATTGTGCACCAAACCTAGTTTTGTGTAATGTGTTGAAGAAATCAAATCATAAACATGGTAATAACATAGACAATACCTTGGAAACCTAAATGGGAAAACCAACAATTAATGACCTTTGTCATATCTTCATTCTTCGAGGAATTAGATGTAGGAGGCCATACTCATTTTGAGTGTTCTTACTCTCCTTCGACATTCTTAGAGGTAATCTACTAGTTCTATGAGACAATATTTGTTACACCTCAAACAAGCTTGTATTTTACCTTTCATCCTCTTAGTATTTGGAGAAATGATCCGAAATGGATCCGAACCAATGAATGGGTAAGACTGAGTACCTGCAATTCAACAATTGACGAAGGTTAAAAAAGATATGTAAAATAATGCAAATGTAATAGTTGAATTGTCATTTCACATCACATCAAAAAACAATTATGTGTAACACATCACACTTTCTCAAATGAATTGTATTGCATTTAAACTTTCTTTGGCCACAACATAGTGTGTATCACACCTAAAATTACTTTGGGCATGATATATCACAATGCTCTAAAATTTCCATTGCCATGACATATCACATCACGTCAAAGTTTGTTTTGGTATGACAAAAAACACTTTCTCAAACTTTCCTTCATTTTGAGAAAGGGAAAATTTCTAAAATAACTTTGCATCCTCCCTGCTATCACATCCTTCAAATATTTCTTTCCTTATGACTCATTGCATCCCTCCAAACTTTCCTTTTTCATGACATATCACATTGCATGAAAGTTTTTTTTTTGTGACACATTGCACTTTCTCAAACCAAAAATTTATTTCGCATGTAGTATCACATTTAAGCTTTCTTTGGTTGCAAGATTTGCACCTTTGAGTATTTTAAGCTTTCTTTTGTTGCAAGATTTGAACCTTTGATTAATTAATACTTGAAAAATTACTAATTAGTCGAAATATCTACTATGAAAAATCTAAAATCCACCCCACACCTAAATTATAGCGCCGTGCCTAGTTTTCAGATGAAAGACCTTTTTCTATTAATTATGAGGCTCTCTAGAATCAGAATTGGAAAGAGGACGCTCTCTAGAATCAGAGTTGGAAACATATTTCTTCCTAGCCAGGATGCTCATTTATTTTCTTATTCGATTCTTCCTCCTTAAATATCCCATGTGGATACATTGTAGATCCGCAATAAGACATAAATCATTGGTAAATTTCCAAGGAGATGCCTCGACATCATGGTGGCCTCATTTCCACCCTCCTCTTATAGATTCTTGTCCTACAGGTATTTTCACTTCTCTTCATTTAAAACCACCCCAAGAATGGTCATTTATGTCATCTTTTCCTCTAAGAGGTTTTTGTGTGACATAAAGTAGTTATTCTTCTTCTTCTTTGGGTCTTTATCCCTCACTTATGTCGAGCCAAAAGTGTGTTTTAACTAAAGGATAGGATTTAACACTCAACCAAATGTGAGTTACACACTCTATAAAGGATTTTATTGAGGGTGGGGTTGGATAAGGCCTTTTGTACAACCAATCCTCCTACCCATGCTTTGGGGTTTTCCCTAGTCTTTACCATTTATGTTACTTAAGCTACGATTTAGAAAATAATGAGTTTTGTTTGACCATTATTGTTTGAGAGGAGAAAGTATCGATATTTAGTTTACCTATGCCCCTCCCAACAAATCATTCGCCCCTATAGCCTCCTTTCCATCAGGATTGCTTTAGCTCTCTATGGAAAAATTTGTTAGAGCCTCGAACCAAACCTTCCTTTAATTTCCCCACATGAGAATAAGAAATGAAAACAATGCCTCCAAGTCCAATTATCTAGGGATATCCTCATTTAAACTTTCTTTGGCCTCGACACAGTACGTATCACACCTAAAATGCCTTTGACCGCGACATATAACATTGCTTCAAAGTTATCTTTGTCATGACATATCATATCATGTCAAAGTTTGTTTCCATGTGCCACATCACACTTTATCTAACTTTCCTTCATCACGCAAATTTTTTCTTTGTGTGACATATTGCATCTCCTCAATCCAAAACTTTGTTTTCACTTCTTCTAGAAATTTTCTTACTTGTGTCGTATCACATTTAAAGTTTCTTTGGCCACAACACAATGTGTATCACACTTCTATTTATTTTCGCTGCGACATATTGTATTGCACAAAACTTTGCTTTGTTGTGACATATTACATTGCAACAAATTTTATTTCTATGCAACACATCGTACTTTCTCAAACTTTCCTTCATTGCAAGAAAGGAAATTTTTCTAAAATAAATACTTTGCATCCTCCATACCATCACAGTCGTCAAATATTTCTTTCCTTGTGACTCATCACATTTCTCCAGAATTTCCTTTATCATGACATATCACACAGTGTCAAATTTTGTTTCCATGTGACACATCACACTTTCTCAAACCGTTCTTCACTCCAAGCGGCCAAAATAGTTTTCCAGTGATACCAGGATCTGGTGGCCTTTTCAATAGATATTTAGCAACCTTTTTTGTGTCCAGGAAGGAAGATGCATCACTAGAAGTGAGAGGATGAATATATATAAGTGAACATGGATGGTTAGAAAGGCACCAATGGTCATCTAATGGATTCAACAACCATGATGGGACTAAAAAGGTGGTAGAGGACATATGTTTCTATAAGAGTATTAGATAAGTGGAACCACATGACTAAGTTGATTCTCGTGCTTGATATATTAATGTTGGTTCCAAGGAATGGATAGTGGATGCATGCACTGCCAAGTTGGACCTGACCTAGAAATGTGATCTCTTAGACCTGAAGAATCCCCATGACAGAGCGCAGAATGCATGCCTAAGCTATCAGGGTTGGTGTAAATGAATGGACAATGGAGGACCTGTAGATGGTTTTTTAACAAGATAAATGAATATGGAACCAATCAAAGGTTACATTAGGGCATATGTTACATAAGGGGAACATTGAAGATCTATTATAATAACATAAAAATAGAAATATTGCAAAGAATAACAATGGAACAACATAGTATATGAAACCACAACACCAAAATAATATCTTTATTGATAGGAAACAATGTTAACTTTCTCGTTAGAGGGGGAAACCTCCAACATACTCCTTTTGAAGCAGTATATGGAGTAACCATTCAACAAGGAGTAACCATTGAGCCCACTGATTTTTCCTCTCAGATGAAAAAATCTCAAATATGTTTCCAAACACTTGTTGACAACTTCAGTTTGACCATCAGTCTGGGGATGATATGTTGTGCTAATATGCAATTGGGTGCCCTGTAGCCTGAACAATTCTTGCCAAAAATTGTTGTTGAAAGTGGGATCTCAGTCAGAGACAGTGGAATGAGGCATACCATGAAGCTTGAAGATATGATCCATGGAAACTTGAGCCATTGTGGATGCAATGAATGGGTGTTGAAGAGCACATAAATGAACATATTTGGAAAGACAATCAACGACCACCATGATGATGGATTTATTTTTCAATTTAGGTAAGCCAACAATGAAATCCATTGAAATATCCCTCCAAAGAGTGGGTGGAATTGGAAGCAGTTGTAGTGTGCCCAAGGATTTGATTGTTTCTCCCTTGTTGCATTGATAGACATCACATTCCACCAAAAAGGTGTGGACATACTACTTCATATCATCCCATAAAAAAGAACGTTTGACCCTGTCATAGGTTTTGGTAAGCCCATAATGCCAAGCTATGGGTGTAGCATGAAACTCGAAAAGCACCATGGATTTAAGTTGTGACTGTTTTCTTAAATCAAGATGGAATTTATAGTGAAGCTCTTCATTGTTCCAAGATTAATCTGGAGAAACTAGAGAATTGTCTTGCAATTGTTGGATCAGACATGACAGTTTGGGATCTTGTAGCCATTCCTAGCGAACAACTTGGAGCCAATCTGGTACAATGAAGGATAGAAAAAAGAGGGACCCTTCCTCTTCATATTTCCTTGAAAGAGAGCTTGCAACCACATTGTCTTTTACTTTCTTTTAAATGATCTCATAATCATATCCAAATAGCTTGGTCACCCATTTTTGTTGCTCCAGGGATGAAATTCGTTGCTCCAGAAAATACTCGAGGATCTGATGATCTGTCTTAATTTGGAATTGTTTCTCAAATAGATAAGGACGCCAAAGATCCACAACACGAAAAATGACCATCATTTCATTTTCATAGATTGATTGGCCCAAATGATGCTCCAACAATTATTTGCTAGTGAAGGCCAAAGGCCGACCATATTTCACAAGGATTGCAGCAGTTCCTTTCCTTGAAGCATCAAATTATAGGACAAATGTCTTTTTGAAGTCAGGAAGGACCGAGACAGGAGTAGTGCACATAATATATTTCAAGGCTTGGAAGGAGTGATCAGCCATTGGATTCCAAATGAAAGCATTCGTTTTAAGGAGAGCAGCGAGAGAGGCCACAATTTTGTAATAATTCTTAACAAACTTACGATAATAGCCTGTTAAATTGAGAAACCCACACATGCTATTGAGATTCATGGGACGAGGCCAATCCTTAATAGATTCAGTTTTTTTAGGATCCACCCTAACACCATCTTTTCCAACAATATGACTCAAGTATTCCACTTCAAAGGCTCCAAAATCATATTTAGATTGTTTGAGAAAAATTTGGTGTTGAGAGATTAGATGAAGAACTCGATCCACATGGGAAATATGGGTTGTCCATGTTTTACTATAGATGAGAATATCATCAAGGAAAACTAAGACAAAATGACGGAGAAAAGAATGAAAGACATGATTCATGAGGCTCTAGAAAGTGGAGGGAGAATTACACAAGACAAAGGGAAATGACCAAGAACTCATAGTGGCCCTCATGAGTTCAAAGATAAGTCTTAGGAATGTCTGTCTCTTTCATACGTATTTGGTGGTAGCCAGAATGAATATCAAGTTTAATAAAGGATTGGGCACCACTTAATTCATCCAAGAGATCATCAATGACAAGGATGGGGAATTTGTCTTTGATGGTGAGTTTGTTGAGGGCGCAAAAGTCAGGACACATGCTCCAAGATCCTTGTTTCTTAAGTACCATGACTACAAGAGAATATTAGGGGTTGGTACTAGGATGGATAACACCTGTGGCGAGCAATTCTTGAACATTTTTCTCAATTTCATTTTTTTATGCAAAGGGATGATGATAAGGGCGAACATTGGGAGGAAGGTTGCTAGGTACTAGGGGAATGGAATGATCATGAACACCACAGGAAGGGGGAAGTCCATGGGGAGTGGAAAAAATAGCTTGATGTTTGGAGAGAATGGCTTGGAGGTCAGGATGCACAGAGGGTGTCTTAGTTGTGTGAATGGAATGGTGTTGTGCAATAATTTCGGAATGACCTTTCTTGAGGAGTTTTTCCATGCGATGGGAACTGATGATTTTAGGGGAGTTGGCGATGATGCCTTGAAACTTATATTTTTGTCCCTCTTGGATGAATTTCATGGTTAATTCCTTAAAATCCACGAGGATGGGACCAAGAGTCCATAACCATTCTGCACCAAGAACAATTTCACAGTCATCCATGTCAATAGAAAACATATGATATTTCATGTGGTACTGACCAATTTGGAGACACACATTTTTCACAATGGCCCCCACATTTCATGGAACCTCCATTGGAAATCATGATTTGAAAGTTGTTGACTGTACGAATATAACAATTAGTTTCTTGGGCAATGTGGTGATGAATAAGATTATGGGTGCTACCACTATCAATGAGGATGATGACCTTCCAATGCTTAATGTATCCAATTAGCTTGAGGGTTTGGGGAGTAGAGAAGCCAATGAGAGTATTGAGTGAAATTCATGGCTCAATTTTTGGGGGGCCTGAGGGTGGAGTAAGATCAGTTAGCTATGGTAACTCGACCACAGGGGGGGCCTTGAACACTTCTTCCAAAACATCCTCAAAGATGGCCATAAAAATATTTTTTTTCATACACTTGTGCCCCGGAAAATATTTTTCATCAAAATTATAACAAAGGCCCTTGAGTTGGTGTTTATCCATCTCTGTCTAGGTCAATTTCTGGACCTTTAGTGGAGTGGAAGGAGGGGTTGGAGAGGTGGGTTTAGGGTGGGGAAGAAAGGATGGTTTTTTGGTTTGATAAGAGCCAACATGTTGTGCTTCCTTATCCCTTTTAGTATCTTCCACCCAAACCTGAGGGTGAGCCATGAGGACATGGGCACAAATATCATCCTTGAGGCCACTAATAAAGCATTCCTGGAAAAAAAGCATCAAACATTCCCTCTGTGCGGAAATCCAAGCGTTCAAAAGCAACGATAAAGTCTTCCATTGTGCCATATTGTTTCAACTTGGTCAAACAACCTACATGGTGTATGTCAGTGTCAAAGTATTCATTAAGTGTGGCAACAAATTGTGTCCAAGCCACATACCCTTGGCGAGAAGTTTTTCTCAATTGCCACCATTTACAACGTTCCAAATCTAGATGGAGAACACCATATCTAGATGGAGAACACCATACCTGAGTTTTTCCAACTCATCAGTAATTCCGTACAAAGAGAAATATTGTTCCATTTTAGTGACCCAATTTATGGGATCCGATTCATCGAATTTGTTTGCCTCCATGGGAGGGGGATGTAGGTCCCGCTGAAAGTGGTTGGAAGGAAAATAGGTGGTTTGGGAGGAGTTAGTACCTTCGGGGTTATAAGGTGTGGAAAAAGAGAAGGGATCTGGGGTGGGATTAAACAAGGCGGTCAAATTGTTCATTGCATCCTGGCATTGCTGACACATCGCGGTCAATTAAGTGATGGATGTGGGAAGTGATTCGAGCAGAGAAAGCCAAGAACTAAGGTTACCAATACTGGAAGTAATGGAAGAAATATCAATCCAGGTTTGGTCATGAGCTTTGTCCAAGGAAGTGAGACATTGTTCCCAATCTTGGTTGCGAGTGTGGGCCATGGGGATGGGACAAGGGGAAATCGGGACCACATAGAAAGGGGTTACTGGTGAATGGAACCACTACGATTAGTGCAAAGAGAGGAATTCAATGGGATAGATTCCAAATATGAGTGTTGGCAAGGGGTCTATAACATCCCCAGCCACCCATAGGTCGGGGCATGCTACCTTCAATCCCACACTTGGACTTCTTTATCTTACCAATACCTTCTTTAATTAATAAGAATGCATAAGATACAAAATTTAGTGACATGCACAACAATATCCAACAATCATGCATAATCTAAGATTTAGTTAAATGATAATTAAAATACACAGCGAAAATACTTTCATATACATGTAAATGATACCATAACAAAGAGCACTTATATTTATGAAATATGACACCAACTGGCTGCAGACCAAGGACATTCCACCCAACCGTAGACACCACTTCTCCAAATATCAATAGCAGTGTCACCCCTGAGCCAGGTCTATGAATCCATAAGGATGGTTCCAAAGTGTACTTGGGTTCCCAAACTAGTCAGCTCTCAAACTCTCACAGGTTTCCCAACACCCACAACAATCCAAGTACCCAACTCTCTTCTACCCAGCCTATACAGCCCCAAGAGAATGGACCTCCACCCTTCTCTGCCACGCAGTCCCTCATGCAGTCCTTCTCCTTTATTTCAGGGCCTCCAGCACAGCTAGTCCAGAATCTCAATGATGGAACTCTCAGAACGCGCGGTTGTGAGAAAAACAGGGCACATGCCAATGCATCTCAGACATGCAGGCCCCAAGCCATGGTTGGATTGCACCAACAACCATTACAGCCAACTATCCCGTGGCTAATTCTTCAGCAACTCGGTTCCCTTTCCCAAGCCAAGACACAGATGAGTATGGATCAATGAATGGGTAAGTGAGTGCATGAAAGTGTGTGAGAGAAATGAATGACCATACAAGAAATCAATGAACAAGTCATCATTCAAACCCCCCCATCAGACCAGAGGTGGGTTTAAGTAACTTCGTGGGGAAATCAAGAACCTCCTAGCCTTCCCCAAGAAGCTCACGTAAATGATCCCCTCCCTTAGACAAAAAGGGTAATTAGAATAGGAATAAACACTTAGCTCCTCAATCCCCCTCTCTTGTGGAATCATAGCCCCTTATAACTCTAGTCCTTATCTGTCTAGCAGCCAACGATGTGTTTATTATTAATTATGATCAAAACATTGCATTTCTTGGGAACATTGGCCTTTTAATAATTGTTTGGGAACTCTAGCCTCTCAGCATTGTAACAATACATTATTTAAAATGGGGGTTCAAAACCTAGGGTGTTACAGGGTCGGGTCCATGTGATTTTTTTTTCTTCTGAAAAATGATAGGTATGACAACAATCAGGGAGAAGAGAGGAATCCAATGGGATAGGTATCAAATTATGGTGCAGGAAGGATCCAAACTTTTTTTTTTACTCTTGTGGAGTTATATTCTGATATGAATAATACTACAGTGATAAAATGGCCAAATTCTTAACATGAATAAATGTGTAGGAATTTTGCAACAAGAATCTTGTTTGTTATGTTTCTTCTCTGTTTACATTCCAAGGGTTAGGGTGTTTATGGTTTCTACATACAAGGTTTTTTCGAGTGCTATAGCTCTCTGACATACATGTGGGTTCCAAGAGTAGTACTCAACCTAATATCTCAGGGAACCAACTAAGGAGGCTAGATTGTGCCCTTAGTTGTACTACCCGACTACCCAGGTACTAGAGAGAATCTTCCCGAGTTTTTTTCTTTGTGGCACTATAGTAGTCAAGAGGAAAATTGGTTTATCTACGGAGGGTTGCAAGATATCTAGGCCAATCCATATACAGGTGTTGTCTGATGCGCTACCACTCGAAGATGTACCAAGATGGGTTACAAGGGTGGCCAACAATGTTTTCTTAAGTACCACTTGTAATTCATGCGTGTACATTTCCCCGACCATGGATTTATGCACTAAACGACAAATCTCTGTAGATTTAAGACAGTGGAATACATCTCTACCCTAAAAAAAATATAACCCATAATTTTATGCCAAGTAAAGTTCTCTGATACCACTTGTAAGGTACCATATCTATTATAATAACATAAAAAAAATACTATAGATAATAACAATGGAATAAAACAATATATGAAACCACAACACCAAAATAATATCTTTATTTATAGGAAACAATGTTCACTTGCCTCTTCGAGGGGGAAACCTCCAATAGATTAGCACTCTGTTACAATGATTCTCAAGGAAAAAACTTTTCATGCCCTCGACTCCTATTTATACTAAATCTATCTACTAAAAGAACAATCTAGAGGAAGATCTTCTAGAACTGGAAGCTTCTATTAGGTCTTCTTACATTTGAATTATTCTTCCTTATTACTAGGCCTTATTAATATTGGTCTTTATTACATGGAAAATATATTATTCTACCTATGTGAGGGGTTAGTGAGGTTAGATCCCTAACAAACATTTTATGGTATATGATACTTCAATCCCCCTCCTTATTTATCAATATCTCATCCTTTATTCAGACCAAAAGGGTATTATATTACAAACTAATCTCGCCATGGAGCCTTAATACATTCTAGGGTATCTCTTTGTTAGTTTTCTCATTCGTTAGGATTTCCTGGATATAACAATTAAAAATCAATTGGTGTTATGTTAATATGCTCTATTATAGTTGTAGTTATTGGTTCAACTTCAAGTTTTATATATGAGTAAATGTACCATTTTTTTTTGTGACCACATGTGTTGTGGTTGATATGATTGAGTGCTAGAAACAATGAAGAAAAGCATGAATGGGAATTGCCAAAGAATTATTTGAAATGGTCTTGGAAGGTTGAGCATGCCTTAGAACCCAAATCAAAGGGTTTGGATTAATATAATATTTAATATTCACCAATAAAAATTCCTTAATCGAAGGTGTTGCTTATTTCACCCATGGATGTCATCCTTTAGACAAATTCATTCACCCTTGGATTGAGAAACCTATAGCCTACATGTAATCAATTACAAATTATTAATATTCTTAATAGTTGTTGAAGTGTTGAAAATATTGGACATGGGAGTTTAATCCAGACCCTCCACGAGATTGGACCTAGTTCTAGCCAGTTGGTTGATCAACAAGAATTACATTCCCATGATGGACAATGATGTGGGGAAAGAAATACCTCTTTGCCAATCAAAATCCCACATTAGAATATCTCAACGAGATAACTAATGCTCTACACAATAGATGATTCTTGACAACATTGATATCACCTGCATTCACATACATCTGCTCTTCCAAAGCTCTCATATCACCTGGTTTAGGAGGATAAACACCACTACCCATAGTTCAAGGAAAGTTCTAGTGGAATCTAATCAGCATATAATACTAGGAAACAATAACTCTGAAGACATGCAATAATGAATGAATTCTTCAAAAGTAAACACTAACCTATCCTTCTTGCACAATCATTGTCCTCCTTTAATGCAAATCAACTTTCACATAGATTATTATATAACATATTCTTGGACATAACTTATCCTAATGGTAAAAAATATATTTGAGATAGATTCATTGGAAACCTATGGGTTATGGGCCCACAACATTTCTGCACCATTCACATAGGAAATACAATTGGAATACACTAGACCTTACAGAATGTATTAAATCATCTTAGCTAAACCTACAAACAAATAATTATAATTCGCATGCATGGTCTTCGCACAAACCCTATATATGTATATCATATGAATATAAATGACTCGTCCATTTCTCCTCCACGTTAGTGATCAAAAAATCAATAGCTATAATATCTACAACAATGTATAATATAAAAACAAACATCCACAACATTCATTAACATATTACGTATGGATTCAATGTGGAAACTCGAAGGTAAAAACACCATTCAACACTCGACATCTATAACACACCATAAATCCCATCTGAGCCATGTTACTCCTAAATCCAACTCTGTCCATATTGAAATTTTAAAATTGTTTTGACCTCACTCATTATATATCTGATACCATAATTAATTCTACCCAACAGTGCCCTGATACCATTTTGTAAATATATTCCATGAATATGATATCACGGCTCTAATACCATTATGTGACAATATTCCCTACATATGATATAATTATTTAGTCCAATAACATGCAATATCATTCATAATCATATAAACATTTCTAAATATATCGTGCATTTGTTCATTAAACTAGAGCATAAATTAAACACATAAATACACATTATACACATCAATAAAACCAAATAAAAAAATTGCACTTATCTTTTATAAAATCACCAAGTGGCTACAGACAACAGATGTTACATCTAACCATAAAAAGAATTGTTCTAATTCTCTCAATAGAAGGTGACCCTCGAGCTAGGGATATGACTCCACAAAGGAAAAGACACTCTCACTTGGGCAAATAAGGTCTCATAGTTGCACAATCAATGGTTGGACAAGGTACCAAAATCCAATATAAATTCCAACCTACAACCTCTCATTCCCCATAATCCTACACAACCCAAGGATGCATACCCCCTTCTCTTCTCTGCAGTCCCTTAGGTTGTCCCACTTCCCTTCTAGGGCTCTAGTATAGGTTGGCTAAGAAGTATGAGAGCTCTATGGCTCCATGAACTCAAACTGCTATAATGGAGTCTCTAGGCACCCTCCAACCCTCACACCCAGGGAAACCTATCATGGAAAATTCTCCCTTTCGGGCTCCATCCTTTCCCTATGAAATTCAAGGAGAATTATTCACCCAAATCCACCTAGGATTCTCAAGGTTCATAAGGAAAGAGGGTTATAGTGGCTCCCTATCTCATATTCCACCTGCAATGGTAACAATAATTATGGAATGGTAGAATGGAATGGAATGGAATGAATTTCTCACTAAGTCCAATGTTAATATATGCATGGCTTAAACTTGACTAGTGGCACCTAAAGAACTCCTTTCCCCCTTCACTCGGAAATTCATTCCACCTTTAGGCCCTTAGGATAAAAACATATAAATGATGACTTAGGACTTAGAAATATATATTATTATATTCCTTAGCTTAATCCCCCTTGATTTTCCCCTTTTCATAAGCCTTGTCACCCTTTCCCTCTCATGGAGTCTTAGCTCCCCATACTCTTTTATATAACTTAGTTTGCAACAATTATGTATTATATTAATATCATGAGTGTGATGAAAATGTATAATTCTAGGCTCAATGGAATTTCAACATATAGACTCTCCAACCTAAGATCACACGGGCACTTTGACCTAAAACATACATACATATGCACTCTGACCCGAAACCATATTGTCTCATTTATAAATGTCATGATGTCACCATGACAGAATGAATCTCTATTATACCATATACTTTATAGCGTTGGATCTGTGAAGAAGTACTTGGAAGATGATTCCAAATTTGTGTGTATTTTATGACTATGTGGCTTCGCAATGAACACCACTTCACTCAATGACTCATCATTAAATCTTGCACTTAAATACTCAATAAAAATTTCAAACATATCAATGTTTCCTATGCTAGTGTAATATAAATATATTTACTCACTTACATATATCCTCATATATTTATATATCGTCAAGGTTTTGCTTTGGTAACCTATATATACTCTATGGTTAATATTTTAGTTAAGTATGCTAACGACACCTTACTCATATCAACAATAATTCTATTCCAAATATTAGTCATATAATTAGCTATGTTATCCAAGCATTAGTCACAAGTTTAGCTATGCTATCCAAGCATTGGATTGAATCCACATATAATACATAACTTCACCTTTTAAACTATGTTGTCAATCGTTAGTTGTTCGGATCCCCAATCGATAATATACATATATTAGCTATGCTATAAAGTTATAGTGGATTTAAATCCACGTACCATTACCTTTGACATGCTCATACATTTAATGAACATAACTTTCAATTTCACCAAAGTGTTCGACTCCAGGTTCATAACCCTTAGAGGTTGCTTCAGATAGATTGCTTCCAAGTAGGTGCCACCGGGGTCTACTTATTTCTTCGCTCCAGTCACACATTAATGAAGTTAATGCCACCTCTTAAGTTAATCTCCCTTAACGTTGAGTTTCAATTAATGTACCACCATGTTAACTTGAGTTAAGGTAAGATCAAACTTGGCGCCATTATTATCCATCTACCATGACTGATAGTACTGGCAAGTCTTTTAATTCATGCATGGAAAAATGAGATATTTACCCTAACCTTTTTCATTGTGACAATTCGACAGTGTGGAGCGTAGGGCCGAGGGATCCACTCTCTCTGTTCTGTTGAGAGTTTGTAAAAAAATTTATAAATATCTTCAGAGCTGTACTCGCTCATACTGGAAGGATTTCACCACTCAAGGTTAGTAATAATTTCCAATGCTTCGTTGGTTTATAATTGTTGCATCTTAGAATTTAATTTTGGTGGATAAATGCTTTGTTTAACACCTCGCTGCCACTATTGATATAACACGTGATGAGAATGTCGATTATGGAATTGAATCCATCCTTGCCTTCGTCAAGGGTTGACACTACATACTACAAAGGTAATTCTATTGTTTTCCAAACCTCATTTTTCTTTTTGTTTGAATATAGAGCATGAATGTTATTATCGTTGCTTGGTTTGTAATAGTTCGATGATGATTTTAATTCACAGGAGAGTTTCCAAAGCTAAGCCATATGTAAAACACCAAACCAATGAAGCGTTTCCTTCAACGCCTACTTACCTAGATAACAGGTAGCATCTTGAGTTTAGTTTTGTATCAAAGATTTATTTTGGTAAGATCTTATTATTATTTCTCTCGTTAATTTTTTATTATAATTATATTTGATTTGTTGCAGAGAAATCTCATCACCCTTTTGAGTGCAAATATGAGTTCACTGGGGATCATGTCTACCCAGGAACTGTAAGTCGTTCCTATGAGAATTACTAGTATTAAATGTCTCTAGTTTGGCTTGGATACAAGTGTTTCCTTTCTTTGTTTTGCATTTTTCTAGAAACTTTTCTAGAAATAATCAGTTTATAGAGTTATCTAGTTTACTGCTATAGTTACCAACAATACTCTTCTCTTTAGTAGAAAACATTTTACTAGAATTATTTAGTTTCTATCAACCCATAATATAAGTAAATAAAAAAAATTATCCTCTCTCATTATAACCAGAATGAATCTTTACAACTATACTATACTATAACCATTGATATTCATTAGCAATAAAAGTATGAATAAAAATATAGGAAATAAAAACATATCTTAGTTTGCTTTAAAAACTGGGGACAAACTAAGGAGAGAATGTAGTTCCTCCCAACCATAGACTAGAACATGCAAGTTACTTGTTCCTATCTGATCCTAATTCATTATTCCATAGAGACTGAAAATTTCAATAACCTTTTCTAGATAAATCAGAACTTGAATTTTTCTTAGAACCGTTGTAATGAGGAAAATCTCTCTATGGCAAGGGGTAAACCACAACAAATGGAAATTATTGTAGAAATCAAGTCTAATCTCAGGTATGCTATATAAACAAATATGCTAACAAGACAAGATAAAGAGCCTACCTCCTCCAGATGTTCGATGAAGTCCATCGTTGAGCACTTGACTCAAAGCAATACACTTGCAACTTGTCTTCAACAACCAAGAAATGAAAGGATATGGTGATAATACATAAAGTTAGCACATTCAATAGCATAATCCATCAGCATTCATAACAAATATGCCCATGGAATAACAATTCAAATATTTGCAAGATATTAATTGGACGAGAAAAGAGTATTTCTATTAAAATTTAATCAACGTAAGTGAATGAATTACAAACTTCATTTTCAGCATGGTTCAGAACCGAGAAACTAAGTTCCTTCTAGTTGGGCCTCCACTACTTCAATCCTCCACCAAAGGAAAGCTCATATAAGAGAGACAATAAGGTTCTCAATAAAGTAGGGAAGAGTTTGGGGGCTGAACAATGTGTTCAGGCTTGAAAGGACAAAGGGATGCAGACTCAATATGAAGTGAATAATTTCTCCAAAGTAGTTTTGCTCTCAAAGTTGAATTCTTCTTCTCTTTTCCATGGCTTGGATATAGACCATTTATATCCTTCAAGGGGAACTGAAGGGCTGAGTCATAATGTTTCCAGTATATGGAAGGTCAAGGATCATGGATCCTATGACGTGACATGCAAACATGACACTATTTTTTTAATTTTGGGCACTAAACCCGATGTACGCGGGATGTAATTGTGAAACCTATGCATACACATGTTGTATAATAGTTAGTGAATGTATATGTGGAAAATATTGTTTTTAGCTCTGGTATTTTTAAAAAAGGGACTTCAAGTTTGCACAGGGAAATGGAAAAAGGTCTTCTGAGCAAATTTGCATAGGGTGAGGAAATTATTGCTATAATAGATGCCCCCTAATGTGTGAGGTCAGAGGAGTATGTGCCATTTTTGAAATACATTATAATACCCAAAAGTGGAGTAATGGAGACCCATCTAGAAGAACTAGTTTCTCATGAGAATATTACAATCTGTACTGACTTTGCGCACATGGATGCCAATTTTAATTACACTACAAATCTATGTGAACATATACCAAAAAAATGTTCATGGCCATGAGTAGGAAATACAAAGGTGGCTATATGCCAAAGGTTGTCGTAGCCATGAACAAGGCCGAGTAAAACCAGTCTCAAAATAAATATGAAGATATCTGTATACAATGGAGTACAATCTGATCTCCCATGATCACTGAAGTCACATAGGTATTGATCCAATGAATGATAGCAATTGATCAGGAAAGCCGCGACTATGAAATGATGTCTTCAAGTCTTCTAGACAATCCACCAAAGGTGCAAGTATACATTGTGTGAATAAAGAAGTTGAGGTCGAACACAATGGGGCTTTGTTTGATTACCGGTCATTAAAGTATATCGTTAACAAACGCGAGACAACCTACCAATAATGAAAATAGGTATCAAGGCACCGAATGCATTCTTACAAGTGTGAATAAAGGTGTCAGGTTTGAACACTTGAAGAATCCATCAATCAGGGGACATTGATGTATTCCCAACTATCGATGGCTGGAGAAACTGCCACTAATCACTGTAAGTCTCTAGGTACTCATAGGACTCTAGGGCTCATTTCCAGAATAGATGGACTGAATTCAATGGAAGAAGACCCACTGAAAGGAGATAATTGAGGCATCTCTCATCATTCAAAATGAGGTACAAAGCAGGAGCTTGATGATTTGGAGGAAATTGAACGAAGAACATGTTCACGAACCAACGACCATGTTCGTCTTTCACATGTGCCAGAATCAACTGGTACACAAAAAAGACCCTTCGAATAGCAATCGATAAGGAAAATTGTTGACAAAGGCAAGGAAACCACCAATAAGGCTAATGGAATCCAAGAAACTACATGAATCCCAATGTGTGAATAGATTTCTTGCCATCGAACACAAGGGAAACCTCCAAGTCAGCGACCGATGATGGAATGTCGACTGTTGGGTTCAAGGTTACCTACCAATGATGAAAGTAGGACCAGGGTGCACAATAGGACTACACCTTCATGTAACTCTAAGATACTCTAAGGGTATGGCCGACATGCAAAGTCAAAAGTTATGAGGAATGGCCAACACAGGTTGATAGACATCCTTTGAACAAGAGCATGATACGTATGGAAGACTCTAGCAGCATAGATTCGATGATGAAACTTTGAGATGCAGGCGGCATCAATCAAAATCTCCATAGGGACTGGAAGAGTAACCAGTCGGGGGAATAAAATCTATGTAACAATCTCAACTTCCTAAGGTCATGCTAAACCCAAAAAATTTGTTGACATGTGGACTCAAAAGTTTTGTGCTTTGTTCAAAGAAGACATGACTGATGCCAATATAAGATAATATTCTTTTCCCACCCGTCTTTTTTTTTTCATAATCAAATGAATGCTATGATACAGAGGAGGAAATGAGTGTCGCAAGTAAGAAACTAGTTCCAGTGGTGGAACATACCTATGCTCAATGCAAGGAGGTGCATGCGTGAGATGGACACTCGGGGGAATGTTTCCTCTTGGCTATAGGGCGTCAAGATGCAAAGGATATAAACAAGTATCTTCTTGGACGATGATGCAAACTATTGAGGTGAAAGGCTTATAACGCAAAAGCGAAAACCGACAATAGGATCAATACTGCAAGCAAGAGAATGAGATGTGATTACAACTTAATGCCAAAAAATGTCATTTTTTTGTAATCTTAGTCTACTTGGTTTGAAAAAAGGATAAACTTACACCAAATAGATTTCCTTTCAAATCCAATTTATGAGTGTGAAAGAGACAAGTTCACTCGACAATATTTCTGTTTTTTGAGAGAGACGGAAAAGAGCTTAAATCAGACTCGTTGGGATTTTTCTAGGAGGCACGTCATGGGGGAGGCCAGGGCTCCTGTGCAGGATTTTTGTGAAAGGTGAAAAACTTATGAACAACTAACACAAGATTGGGAAAACCCAGAGCTTTCCAAGTGGAGGGGAATAAAATACTCGCGGAGGTTACCTTCCCAATGATTTATCGAAGAATGCCTCTTATTTGAAAGGGCATATGAGAAGGAATTTGATACCCCACAAGACCATCCCAACAAAGGGAACCTCTCTAAGGGTTGGAGGAAGACTACTCAGGGAGATTAGAACTCTCTCTTGTTCAAAAGGTACATGGCTAGAAATGTTAATGACATGGTCAAAATAAGCCTCACTCCTCAAAACAAGAGCGGTGTCAGGCAAAGATTGCATCAATATGACTGTTGTATTAGTCAAAGGAGAAATAGAATGTTGGGAAACAAACAATGACTTCGAACCCGAAGGGTTATCAGACAAGTACTACACTTCTTCTACTATGACAGTAGTATGACACAAGTGAGTTAAATGACCTCCTTTGCAAAGCTTACAAAGAAACTTGGGCTTACGTCCTATACGTCACGACTTCTCAATCATATGAATTCCCCAACGTCACTCACAATGGCTGGTGATATGCTCTCAACGTGACTGGAAGAGGCTATTGGTTCATCCCCCACATGATGTACAGAGGTTGGTGATGATTTTCCAACATGGTTGACCATAGTTGGAGATGTGATGTCAGTATGACTCATGGCGACTAGATTTGTGCCCCCAGCATGACTCGCAACAGCTGGTTGCTAGTCTTCAACATGGCTTTCATATGTTGTCGACCAATATCCAACATGACTAGCAGAGGTTGGTGATGTAATTCCATTATGACTTGTAGTGACTAGATCGGTGGCGGCGATTAGTTGCAACATTTGGGACCAAGGTCCTAGGAAAGATTGGTTTTGAGAAATTGCAGACCAGGGAGGATTTTGGTCCATACCATGTCCCTTCCTGGCAGGGTGGTATCCTCCTCCCAATGATCCATAGAGGTTTTTACATGCATCATGACTGAAGCAGATGTTTGTGAAGAGAAAAATGCGTGACACGGGTTATTCAAGTGAGGATATATATCACCCCCATATGAAGGGATTTCGTGAAGGGGGTAACCCGTACCATAGAACTAATTTCCTCCATATGAAATACTAGAGGAAAGATGGAGGCCCTCCATGGGAAGAGTGTTCGTAGGAACTGGCATAGTGGATGAAGGATACACGGATGGGGTGTAATAAGTAGAATAACCACCCATTTGAGCACTTTCTCCTAGAAGGATGAAGCCAAGATTAGATCCGTAAGAAGGTAGATTCCAACCTCCCACAATGAGAGTTGGTTGAGGAATATGAATTCTATCAAAAAACGATGTAGATAGTGCAACCATCGTGCCCCTGGATCTAAAACCAGGATTCATATAAGAAGGCGAGGGAGAGGATGGAAAGGGTGAAGGCATGTTTGGCATATCAAGAGGAAAATGATTAGAGCCCCAAGGCATTGACTAAGTATCATAATTATGCATATCATTATGAAACACAGACGGATGCATCCACATGAAATGAGTGAATTCCATGGGGGAGGTAGTGCTAAATGAGGGAGCCAAAGGGACTCCACTATCCATGATAATGAAAACTCACGGTGCAATACAAAATCCTAAGGTCAACTAATAATAAAAGAGCACAACAAAAATAAACAAAAGGTCAATATGCACACAAATATGATAAAGTGGTTGAAAGGGTCCTCCCTCCCTAAATTAGGTATGCCTCTCCCAAGAGGGGTCTGAGACTCCCTGCAAAATATCAAAGGTATCAGAATCAGTTATAAGGGCCCTTGTGGGATTCACAACCATTCGATCAAATCCCCCTGGAGAGGTAATCCTCCATAAAGGTTTTGTGTTATCTGACCCTTATGTAACCTAGGGTTCTTATAGAATAACCCCTGCAAGTAACCTATGAGGTACCTATGTCAAGAAACTAAGAAACCATGGTATAACCGATGCGCAGGCGAACAGTCGTAAGTCAATTCTACCATATGGGCAGGGTAACAAAGCCTGAAATCTCGAAAGAATCACCTCTCTAAGAGGTAAACGTACTAGCAAGATCCCCATATACAAATATATCCCCAGAAATATATCTGATGCTAAGAAGGTATTGGGGGGATATCCCCTCAAACAACCTCACGTGACCTCGTGCTTAACTCCGGTGTAAGCAGAGCCTCCTGACGTCACCAATTATACAATGGATTTCACCACTCCCTTAGTCAAACACATATGTTGATTTAATAGCCCTGGAGAAGTTTACTCACAAAATCCTATTCCAAGGCTCTAAATCCTAAGCTAGTTTGTGCACCCCAGAAAATAAAATCGTTTCTAATCAATTTTAAATTATCAGCATTGCTTTTAGTGGCCTTGCTTACTCAAAAAAGGTGTGGTTGTGAAACCAATAATGTTATGACTCAACAAGTAAAATAAATGAATATGAATAAAATGCAAAGTCCTAACTTCAATTCCCAATAAATGATAATATTTTCAAATGCAATTTTCAATTTAGTTCTGCAATTCCAAATAATGTGAAATCTTTCTATACATGTACTAAGATCAATGATAAGGACCCAAAATATCAAATGTCAACAATGCAAAATTCTTAATATTTTTGTATTTTCAATATAAAAGAATGAAAATGCAAGGACTGAGCAACAACTTGATATAAAGATTCTACTATATGTAAACATAGACAAACCAAGTAGGATATCAAGAAGCAAATGCCCAGCCCAAGATGCAAGGAAAATCGATGAAAAGGATGATGAGAAAGGAACCGCCCAAAAATTCAACCAAAGAAAGGTTTCCTATCATTCCACAGGAACTTAACAATCATAATAGAGACCCAAGAAGACTCAACAACCATCAAAACTTACCAAGCAAACATGAAACTCAACAACCAAGACAAAAAGGATGATGTAAGCGATTGTTCAGGAGAAAACCGCATATATACACCTCTTGCAGAAGGAAAACACACGTATGTACGCGACTGTCAGGTAAAAACCCATGTATATGTGTTAAAACACTGCCAGGATAAGGATAAGGCTAAGAAACTCAAACACACAATAAACAGAGGCTGACAAGCAATCATCCGACAAGAAAATCAATATAAACGAGAGAAATCAAAAGAGAAACACACTCCAAACCTAAAAAAGAAGATTGTATCCCCAGTATGGTCGCCAATTCTGTTATGAGGAAAATCTCTCTATGGAAAGGGATAAACCACAACATACATAAATGACTGTAGAAATCAACTCTAATCCCAAGTATGCTATATAAACAAATATGCTAACAAGACAAGATAAATAGCCTACCTCGTCCAGATGTTTGATGAAGTCCATCATTGAGCACTTGACTCAAAGCAATACACCCGCAACTTGTCCTAAACAACCAATAAATGAAAACATATGGTGATAATATATAAAGTTAGAACATTCAATAGCATCATGCATCAACATTCATAACAAATATGCCCATGGAATAAAAATTCAAATATTTCCAAGATATTGATTGGATAAGAAAAGAGTATTTCTATTAAAATGTAATCAACATAAGTGAATGATTTACAAAATTCTATGACGACACGGTTCATAACTAAGAAACTAAGTCCCTTCCAGTTGGGCCTCCACCACTTCAATCCTCCACCAAAGGCAAGCTCATATAAGAGAGACAATGAGGTTCTCAATCAAGTAGGGAAGAGCTTGAGGGTTGAACAATGTGTTCAAACTTAAAAGGAAAAAGGGATGCAGACTCAATATGAAGTGAATAAATTATCCAGAGTAACTTTTCTCTCAAAGTTGAATTCTTCTCCTCTTTTCCATAGCTTGGATATGGCCCATTTATATCATTCAAGTGGAACTGAAGGGACGATTCAAAACATTTCTAGTATATGGAAGGTCAAGGATCATGGATCCTGTGACATGACATGGAAACCCAACACTATTTTTTTAATTTTGGGCACAAAAACCGATTTACTCAGGATGTAATGGTGCAACCTATGTATATGCATGTTGTATAATAGTTAGGGCGTATGTATGTGGAAACATATTTTTTTTAGCTCTGGGATTTGAAAAAAATGGACTTGAAGTCTTCACAGAGAAATGGAAAAAGGCCTTCTGAGCAAATTTGCATAGGGTGAGGAAAATATTTCTATAAAATTTGTCAAGTTCAAATCCTATTCACAAGTACTCAACAACATCCTACCTCCTCTATACTTGTATTTTATTGTGTTGACAAGAAGAATGAATAGCTTGCCTAGGTATTTTTGAAGTTAGCCTCATCCCTAATCCAAGAGAATCTTCTTGTCATAACTTTGTGCTAGTTTTTTCCCTCACATCCCATATCTTTGGGAGTAGTTTTACACTTGTCCTCATGGACAATATTTACTTTGGTGGTTTTTATCCCTTTTGTTATGAGGAAAATATCTCTATGGCTAGGGGAAAACCACAACAGACATAACGACACCCATAAATCAACTCTAATATCAAGTATGCTAGATAAATGAAAATTCTAACAAGATAAGGCTAGAATAATACCATGTCTGGACGTCTGAAGAAGACCGTGATTGAGCTCACAACCTAAAGCTTTATACTTGCAACTTGTCCTCAACAACCAAGATACGAAAGCATGTGGAAATAATATATAATGTTAGCATATAAACTATCATAATCCATTAACATACATAAAAAATACGCCCATGGAAAGTAATACAAATATTTGCGACATATAATTGGACGAGAAAAGATTATTTCTATTAATGTAATCAACATAAGTACATAGGTGACAAACGTCTATAATGGCACATATCGGAACTGAGAAACTAAGTCCCTCCAGCTGGGCCTTCACCACTTCAATCCTCCACAAAGGAAATCTCACAAGTAGTATGAGTCAATTAGGTTCTCCATCTCAAGATAGAATATCTTGGGGGATGAACACAAGAGGTTTAGACTTTCAACGACAAAGAGATGTAGACTCAATATGAGGTGAAAGTTCTCCAGAGTGTCTTTGCTCTCAATGATCAATTGTATTCAAGGCTTGTATATGGCTCAATTTATAGCCTTCAAATAGAATTGAAGGGTCGATTCATATCATTTCCAGTATATGGAAGGTCAAGGATCATGGATCTCATGACATGGCATGGAAACCCAATATATTTTTTATTTTTTGAGAAAAAAATCCGATGTACATGGGTTGTAATGGAGAAACCTATGTATACGCGAGTTGTCTAACTGCGGCTCGTGTATATGGACAAAAATTTATATTTTTTACTCTGGAGTGAACAAAAAGTGGAAATTAAGTCTGTAGGGAATGGAAGGCCATCAAAGCAATATGCATGGAGTGTGGAAATATTTTCTATAAAAAATGCCCCCTGATGTGTGAGGTCATAGGAGTATCCGCGATGGACGAAATAGATTATAATTTCCAGAAGTGGAGTAATGAAGACTCAGCTCGAATTATTAGTTACTCATGAGAATATTACAATTCATATTGATTCTGTACACATGGATTCCAATCTGAATTACACTGCAGATCCATGTGGATTTATATCAAATAGATGTTGATGGCCATGAATATGCAATACAAAGTGGACATATGCCATAGGATGTCATAGTCACGAACAAGACACAGTGGAGTCCAATCTCAAAATCAATCAAAGATATTTGTACACGATGGAGTACAATCTAATATTCCATGATCGCTGAAGTCACATAGGTACTGGTTCGATGAAAGGCAAAACAAAATATGGGGTTTCGCTACTATAAAATGGATGTCTTATACACTATCCACCGAAGGTGAAATTCTACATTGTGTGAATAAAGGGGTTGGATTCGAACAAACTGAGACTTTGTTTCATTATCGTTCATTGAGGTATATTGTTAACAAACGCAAGACAACCCAGCAATGATGAAAGTAGATGTCAAGGCACCGAGTACATTCAAAAAGTGTGAATAAGGGTGTTGAGATCGAACACTTGAATAATCCATCGATCATGGGACATTGATGTATTCCCTAATGTCGATGGATGGAGAACTTTCCACTAATGACTGCAAGCCTCTAAGCACTCATAGGACTCTAGATCTCAATTCTAGAATAGATGAGTTGAAGTCGATGGAAGGAGACCCATTGAAAGGAGAGCATTAAGGAATTTATCATCATCCATCACGAGGTTCAAAGAAATAGCTTGATAATTAGGAGGAGCTCGAATGCATATGATGTTTGTGAACCAACGAACATGTGCATCGCTCGCATGCACCAGATGTAAGTAATACATGAAATATACCCTCTGACTAGTAACTAATGATGAAAACTATCGACAAAGGTGAGGAAACCACCCATAGAGCTAATGGAATCCAAGACACTACATGAATTCCAATGTGTGATTAGATTTCTTGCCGTCGAACACAAGGGAAACCCCCCAGTCAATGACCAATGAGGAGATGTCATCTATTGGGTTCAAGGTTACCTACCAATGATAAAATTAGGCCTAGGGTGCAAGTTAGGAAAACAACTTCATGTGATTTTGAGATTCACTTGTAAGGGGATGGTCGAAATGAAAAGTCAAGAGTTCTGAGGAAGGGTCGACACAATCTTATACTTCCTTTAAACAAGAAAATGAGAAAGATGGATAACTGAGGCAACATATAATTAATATTGATTATTGAAAAAAAATTGTGATGCAAGAGGCATCAACAAACTCTCCATAGGGATTGGAAGAATAACCCATTAGAGGAGTAGACTCTTAGTAACGAGTTCAACCTCCTAAGGTCATGCTAAAACCAAACCTTGGATGAAATGGACTCAAGAGTTTGTGCTTTGTTAAAAGGAGACATGGTTGGAGATAATATTTTTTTTCCACCTGTCTTTTTTTGGTTTTTTCATAGTAAAATAAATGCTATGAAACATGAGAGGAAATGAATGTCGTGAGTAAGAAACTAGTTCCAAGTAGTTGAAATGACCTATGCTCAATGAAAGGGAACACATGCAGGACCTGGACACTCAGGGGGATGTTTCCTCTATGGGTAAAGGGTGTCAAGATGAAAAGGATATATGAAAGGAATTACTTGGATAATGATGAGAATTGATGGGGCAAGGGGCTTATGACAAGAAAGCAGGTTGTAATGGAGCAACCTACGTATACACGAGTTGTCTAACTATGGCTCACGTATATGGAACAAAAATTGTATTTTTGACTCTGGAGTGAGAAAAAAAAGGGAAATTAAGTCTACAGAGAGAAATGGAAGGCCATCAAAGCAATATGCATGGAGTGTGGCAAAACTTTCTATAACAAATTTTGACTCTCCCATAGAATAATGGATTACTCTTTTGTAACTGGATTCTCTAATGAGTTTGTCTCAAGTTAAATAAAATAAATTAAAAATAATATTTACAAAAATATCTCTCATCATCAATGTTTATGATGATATAAATTTAACTTAAGTATTTTCTCAAAAAAATCCCCAATTATAAATAACCAAAATTAAAATATTCAAATATTTTTTTTTTAAATGGAGGGACATTGCATCCTTCTCTCCTTCAATTGAACATTGTCCTCAGTGTTCCCATATGAACATATTAGCTCTGGAACAAAAATGGATAATCTTTCCACACAATTTCTCCCATTTTCCAAGTGTCCTCCTTAGGACTAAAGTGCCTCCACTTCACTTTAACCTGAGCAATGGCTCTGTTCCGCAACATAGTTTCCTTCTTGTCGAGAATGCGTAGTAGTTCCACCTGGAACTTACCTTCTGGTTTCACCTGGATCACATTCCAATTAAAAATATAAGTTACATCATGTACAAATTTCTTTAGCATTGAAACATGAAAAACATTGTGTACTTTTAAATTGGCTGGTAGTGCAAGATGATAGGCCATTGGACCCACTATGGAAAGCACTTCAAAAGGCCCAAAATACAGTGGTGACAACTTAAAACTTTTTCCAAGTTTAGATGAACTATTTATGGATTTTTCTTTTAATTAAACATGGTATCCAACATTGAATTTTGTGTGTGTCCTCTTTAAGTATGCATAACACTTTTGTCTCTCTTATGCACTTTTCAAATTCTGTTTTTCTTTTTGGACAATTGTTTCCATTTATTTTAGCATGTTTGGTCGTAGAATGATTATAGCAACATGGTTGTCCCAACTAACCGCGTTTTGACACCTTCTACTATACATCACTTTAAAATGACTCATTTTTAAGGAAGACCGATAACCATTATTATATGAAAACTCAACTAGATGAAGGCAATCCTCCCACTTTGCAAGGCAACCCATTACATACACCCGCAACATATCCTCAACAATGTGGTTAGTCCTTTTGGTCTGACCATCAGTTTGAGGATGATATGTGGTTCTAAAGCTCAATTGAGCGTCTAAACCACTAAATAAGGTCTTCCATAAATTGGAGGTAAACTTTGTATCCATGTTTGAGATGATATTTTTTGGCAAACCATGCATTATGAAAATCTCTTTCGTGAAAATATCTGCAATGTTTATAGTCTTGTGAGTATATTTTACTAGAATAAAGTGTGCAACTTTTGTAAGTTTGTCTATTACTATTATTATATAATCATTATGCTTCTTGGTTGTAGGTAGTCCTGTAATGAAATCCATGTTAATTACTTCCCATTTCCATTTTGGAATGAGTATGGGCTACAATAATCCAGCCAAGTGACGGTTCTCAGCTTTAAATTGAAGGCACTATGGACACATGGAAAGATATTTAGCTACTTTTGTTTTCATCCTAGGACAAAAGTATTATTTCTTTAAAGATGTTATAGTTTTTTGATAAGTTGGGTGATCGAAATAAGGTTTCTTATGTACGTCCATTAATATTAAATTCTTCAATTTTTTGTTGTTTAGAATATAAATTATGTTTTTGTATGTAACTAAAACTTCATGATTGCAACTGAAATTTTGTGCTTCATCAACTAACTTACTATTCTGAAAAATTTCTTGAATTTTCCTATAATTCTCATCTTTTTATGTTGCTGCTATAATTTTTATGTTTCATATCAGATTGTACATTACTGCTAAAAATTGCATTTTTTTTTCCGACTAAGTGCATCTTCTATATTGTTTTCTTTCCCTTTGACATGTTATATTTCAAAATCATACTCACTTAGGAAATCCAAGCATCTGACTTGTCTTTCATTCAAATGGTTTTGGTTGAAAAAGTGCTTAAGACTAACATTATTTGTTTTCAACAAAAACTTCTTTCCTAATAGGAAGTGTCGCCACATTTTTAGAGAATGCATAATAGCAGTAAATTCTAGATCATGAGGTGCATAATTTTCTTCATGATTTTTTAGTTTCCATCATTAATAGGAAATTACATAATCATCCTGCTTAAAACCCCCCCTAGTCCTTCCTTTGAGGCATCCATACAAACCACAAAGTCCTTATGTGGATATAATATCCTTAGAATAGGTGTTGTCGTTAATAATTTTTTTAACTTTTCAAATATCTCCTGACACTTCTGAGTCCATTTAAATCTTATTCCCTTTTTATGTAAAGAGGTTATCAGATAGGAAAGTTTTGAAAACCATTCAATAAACCTATAATTATACCCTGTGATACGCATAAACGATCGAACATT
The DNA here is from genome assembly GCA_009831015.1 of Picea engelmannii. Classification (NCBI taxonomy): domain Eukaryota; kingdom Viridiplantae; phylum Streptophyta; class Pinopsida; order Pinales; family Pinaceae; genus Picea; species Picea engelmannii. Next base: position 760,600 of record ML781770.1, read on the forward strand.
TGAAACATCCTTTGGTACCGACCAGTCTAGGATTGCTTTGACCTTTTCTCGGTTGACTAGAATCCCTTCTCCTGAAATCACATGTCCCAAATACTGCACTTTATCCTGATAAAACTCACATTTACTAAACTTTACGTACAATTGATGTTCTCTAAGTGTTTGTAATAATAGTCTTAAGTGTTCTTCATGTTCTTCTCTGGTATTTGAATAAATCAATATGTCATCAATGAACACAATAAAAAACTTGTTTAAATGTTTTCTCAACACACTATTCATTAAACACATGAATGTAGTAGGTGCATTAGTTAAACCAAAGGGTACCACTGCAAACTCATAGCTTCCATACCTGGTTCGAAAATCAATGTTATGATTAATCAAGAAGCAATTGGAAGATTCACTGAACATGTGAGATTGATGGTGTATTATTGTTTCTGATCTGACTCTGTGGCTCATATAATGCAGGCTCATTTGCAATATTTTGGAAGGAGAGAAAAGTTTGGAAGAAGAGAAACCATCACTCAAGAACTGATGATGTTGCCAATAGTTTTGGATGACATTCCCTTGTCTCGATTTGTCAATTCACTTACGGTCGTCTGGTCCAGAAAATAAGATATTCACTTACGTTTTCCCAATGCTTTCTTGATGTTGTTTGATCCAGAAAATAACATATTCACTTACCTTTGTTGGATGTTTCTTTACTGTTGAAGTTGGAAAATAATCTTTATGGGTGTGAGAGTAGTTTGGCTAGTTTTGTGTGCTTAATGACTTCAAATAGGAAAGGAGGCACACACTCTCACACATATTTCCAATGTGAAATGGGGCACTAAAATAACTAAAAGAACTGCTAATGAGAAGGAAGGATAACTTGAACATAGTAAGTGTCTAGTCTCCTAGTCAAGCATAATGTGTATTCTATAACTTTGCTTTTAATATTAATAAAAATGTATTTAATAATATTGCAAGAATTATAACCATATGTACATAACCATTATGAAGTTGATTTAGCGAAAAACCCACAAAAGCATGAAGGGAATATTATTAACTGTTTTTCTATTTACAACTTGTAAATAGAACATCTTTCTTGTGGTTAGACTATGTCTATCTTTTCCTTTACCTTTTTATTTTCAACTTTATTATTCTTCTCTTTATAGGTCAGAGCCTCTCAAGTCGCTTGTCGGTATGGATGCTTTGTGCATAATCTTGTATTTATATTATTCTTTTGATAGATGAAAATGTTGAACCTAGTTCAGTTTAGGTGTCAAAATTCATTTCTTATTCGATAATTGTTTTTCATTGTTTGATTTTCCACAGTGCTAGTTGATATAAGATAAAATTGTTAACCAAAAAAAATCTTAGGGGATGAGAAGTGCTAAGTATGTCAGTTAAGCACTGGAACAATACCTTTTGGCGATACTAGGATAAGCACTGGAACAATAACTTTTGGTGATACTGAGATAGCCTATTCATGATCCTATTAGGAGAACACACTGAATCCAAACATTTGGGTTCAATCAATTTCCTCTTTCTACAATCCTTGATTTACTATATTGCATTTGGAAAAAATATCGAATTAATAAGACAATTAATAAAACAAGATACATAGAGAATATTATGGAGTTATGTCTTCCAGTCCCGGTAATACTATTGGAACGAACTGATAGATTGACAAACCATATAGATTCATGAGTCATATATATTGACTAAAATCAACATATTTCTAACTGTTAATTTGGATCAACTATCTATATTATATTTATATCAATATCTAGGATTTGAAGGAACCTTGGTTCAAAAAACCTCTTTCTATTCGCCCTCTAGCACTGGGGGTGATTGTAATAGGAAGAGATGTGACTCATCAACCTAAATGATGAGAAAACACTCAAACGTGAGAGCGAGGGATCATCCAACGAATGGACTCTACTTGGTAAAAAAAATTCATACTACTTATGTTGATCTAATGATCCTGAAAATATTTAGCAATGAATCTAGAATATGTAAGAACATAAGAACATATTTAGGAAGAATAAGCTACAAAATGTTGTTTAAAAAATTACAAAGAAATTCATGTTTTCTCACCTGCTTTTTTGTTGTGTGCGGTGAAAGAAGAAGCTTGAAGCATTCCAACTCTATGTTTTCTTTGTTGAAGATTCAATGGCTCACATTCCTTATAAACGGTCATCTTATTCCTTTTAAGAATATTTCTAAAAGGCTGGTTGCCCAAATATTTCTCGTCTCATTCTTCTTCTTCCATAGCATGCTCAAGAGATCAGAGTTCTTGTTTATCTAAGATTGATAGCATAACAAGCAACATTAGTGTAATAAGAAGCATGTAACATGAAACAAGTGCCTCATATCTTTAGTTGTAGGAAAGTTAGTTTCACACTCTTTAAATCTATTCATAGATGTTGTGATTGATGTGAGGACTATCTCGATTATGATAGAGAGAAAGGGGCAATTATGCTAGAGAGAAAGGGTATGGGTTCTCTCCATTATGGAGTGATGATGGTGCAATGGTAATCTAGGCACAAGTGCAACGAAGGTAGTAAGTGAAAAAGGAGCGGCCAAGTACATTTTTAGTAGAGGTAGGAGAGAGGCAAGTCGTGGCAAGAGGAGATTCTTGGAAAAATAAGGAAAGGCCAACAAAGCACATGCATAAACGTCTGGAAGGCATTGCCACGTTGAAGGATTGTCACATTGAATGGTGAATTTTAGATGAAGTTTAATATACATCTTGAAAAATCAAACATTTAATGTTTATGATTAATGCTTAACTCGAAGGCTAGCATTAATCCACCTCATTGTAATACATTGCAGATACATACTTCATTTCCTAAGTTTAACTTCCCTTGCCTCAAAAAGAGGCCAAATAAGACCTCAAAATTTATGATTGGTTAAAAAATGTTGTTGGAAGTATTTGATAGGTAACAAAAAAGTGTTTGATGAAATGTGAGAGTAAAAATTTGGGTTAGCAACCTTGTTTTGAGTGAGAATATTGAAAATCGTTTACAATAGTCCCTACTGCCTTTAGGTAGGGACTAATCAGAGGAGAAACAAAAGTGAGATGGATAATTTTGAAAATATTATGATGATAGATATATCATAGTTACATAAATAGAGAAAGATAGTGATAAAGATCATAGTTACATAAATAGAGAAAGATAAAGATTAGGATAATGAGAAGGATAAGTTCAAATTATTCCTTGTTATGGAGGATATAAACCAAGGGGGAAAATGGTGGGGGAAGGTAAATGAGAATCAATCATTTTATGGGAAATACCACTTTTGTGAGAGGTTGTTTACAATTTGTGTATGGATAACCATGCTTACAATTATAATAGTTGGGAATGTGAATTTGCTAATTATTTTGTGGGAAGAGCTTGTGGCATGGAAAAAAATGGGAAAAAAGTAAGAGATTGGAACAAGGTTACCATTAGTAAAGGGGGAATAATTTATCATATATATATTTTAATTTTTAATTTGTTTTTGGATGCAACTAAAAAAAATAGAATCCAAAGTAAAGTGTCTACACATGGATTAATGAGACTAATTATGCATTTAAAATAAAAAATCAAGATATACAAGGAGAGGGAGGGCATAAAACAAATCTATCTGACATTGTGCAAGTGAAAGAACTAGACTGTGCAAGTGAAATGCGAAGGTAAAAAAATGAAAGGAGAAGAGTCATACACGCACTTGAAATATTCCTATGATGATATGTGGAAACCCAAGAGATAATCTAGAAGGTATCTAAAATGTTTAAAGTCATTGAAAATACAATAGTTTTGACGATCACACCCAATGTTCTTCTTAGAAAATACAATATTCACTTATTACAACTCCACTTTCCTATGTTCAATCTTTTGTTTTATCTATCTTGGGAAAATAGAAACCATCTGATTTCTACTTAATTTGGATCAAATAAAGGATTGAATTAATTTATATCAATTAAAGGATTGAATAAAGGAAAGTGGATATGTTGCAATTAGTGAATGTTGTATTTTCCAAGTAGATGCTGAAGAGGGAAATTCATTGTCTCCCCATTTATCTCTTGAAAATTTCTACTCAATATAATAGGTTAGTGTATTCATAATCATTTCCTTTGTTTTTTCTCTTCCTATTAATCTTCCACAATTTAGAAAATGAAAAAAACTAGATATCCATGATAATAAATTGATCCCTTGCATCTCATAAACAAACTAAAAAACTCACACATGGATGGTGGGAAGATCACTTCATCTCATATCACAATTAGTGACTAATGGAATGTGATGGAGTTTTCAATTACTTACTAATTAACTTAGTGAGCAACTCAAGAGTTGTCCATTTAATTATCAATCCTAGGTCGTATATTACTTATGAACTGTAGCACACCATATATGAAAAAATTAGTGTTGTTTTAGATAATAAGTAGTAGTACTTTTGATGTCACAAATCGAGGCTTCGATTTACTTAATTAAGTCACTGAATTATACTGGTACAAGAAAGTAAATATCACACTTTTCAAAAATTAAAACACACTTGCCGAATTGAAATAATACTTGCAGAAATTGAAATCACACTTTATGAAAATTGAAATCACACGTGCATAAATCGAAATCTTACCTTGCAGAAATTGAAATCACACATGCAGAAATTGAAATCACAGTTTGCAGAAATTGAAATCACACTTGCAAAAATTGAAATCACACTTTGCGTAAATTGAAATCACACTTGCAAAAATTGAAATCACACTTTGCGGAAATTGAAATCACACTTGCAAAAGTTAAATCTACTCTATGCTCTATTAGTGACTTGCTCAAGTAAAATGAAGGTCCTGCTCTATTGTAACAATTACATTTTCGTAAGTTCAATAACAATCCAATGTAATTATCAATTCTAGACTGCCAAAGCTATCGTGAATCAAAAAACAAATAGAAGAAAGTGTAGCTACAAGTGGAGTTGCAACAACGAAGCTACAACACAAAAGAAATTGTATTGATGAGAATTGCAACAATGTAAATTCCAACACCACAGAAATTAAAGTGAAGTGAATTGCAGTACCTAGAGTTGTAACAACATTTGTGGTATTGAACTCAGAGAAATCGAAACAAAGTTGAATTGCAGCTTAAAGTTATAAATTCTTTTAACACTAACTGAATATCAACTATGCATGAAGTGAAACATTGTTTCTATGAAATCGGAATTGTAGTAGACTAAGAAATGGAACGATTACTAAAACAAATGAACATAATTGAAAGATTAAAGAATACATTAGTATACAAGCAGTACCTGACTAAGGAGGGGTCCCACCCCCTTAGGAAAGGTATTGATCTATGAAACCAGGATCACACGATCAACAACACATCAACACATGAAGAAGAGATGGAATGGAAATTATATTGTGAAATTCTGAAAATACAATAACAACATAATGCTTATCACCATAATTTTCTCCCCTTAGCTCTAGGGAAGCTGAGGTTCTTATAAAATATGATTATTGTCTAAAATTATACAAAGGAACGAATGGACAGTCGTAAGAATCTGACTGTTCATCCGGTTACAATGATTTTAGAAAATATCTACATGTGTCGACTTGGTGGAAAAACCAATTCTCCTTTTGGTCATCCATTTTCCTCTTGTTGCTTTCCTTTATGAAGACTATTTCATAACCGTCGGTTGCAACACTGAATGTTGTGCTGACATCTTTATATTTGGAATCGCAACAATAGTGTACTCAAAGTCATAGCAACAAAAAACGTGTTGGGAATCACAACAACTAAAAATGTGTTTGGAGTCACAACGATCAGTTGGAGTTAGAACAAGAGGAGTACACTTGGAGTTCTAGTAGTTGAAGTTGTAGCACGAAGAGTACACTTAAAGTTGAAATAGCTGGATTATGCCTGGAATTGAAACAATGGTGTATTGCAGCCTCTGTGGGGAGTTGCAACTGTTGTTTTACTCATGTGTAGCAATATTAGTACATTAAAGTAACGAGTTGCTTTAAGTAATATGCAAGAATATCGTAATAATGGCATATGGGGAAGGATTCATACCTTAGTGATAAATGCGACAAAACTATATAAGAAGAGTATCAAAAAGGAAGTGATCGATGGAAAGTGGTAAGAAAAAATGTATTAGACAGGTGTTGAAAGTATGCCAATTTATTAATTTAGGCACCCATCATCCCCCCCATCCAAAAACTATTGCATGTCCACATGCAAAAAAAAAATCATTCAGTGTTAGAGAAGTTAGGGTGACCCTGGGGATCATTGACACCACAAATTACCTCTTATGTTGCCTCATTCTTCTCACTGGTATCCTGTGTTGCTAGAGCTCCTTTGTTTTCTTGATCTATCTATATTTGGGTGGCTTCATCAACCATCATGAATGTGTATCCTAGACAACTAGCTCTTTTGTCTCTTTAAGTTGAGATATTTCTTGTGAGATGGTGAAGGGTTCCCCAACAACAAGAGGCCTTGCTACAGGGTAACCTAATTTCTCAAGTATTGTTTGTTCCTCCAACTCATCCTTGAGCATTTTTAGATTGATTTGAAGCTTCCAATTTTTCATCCTTAAAATTTTGTTTTCTCTTACAAAAGAGGAATAAATAGGTAGAGAGTGTGGGATGCTTGCTCATCTGGGAATGATATTTTTTTCTAGAGTAACAACCTATGTTTGTGGTTCTGGTAACCCAGGGTTTGGTGCATTAGATGATCCATTTCCTGGTGGAACCTCTTCTACTTCATGTTATTCCCCTGAATGGGTAGCTTGTTCCCCAAGAGGTCCTCCTATTGGTTATTGTGTGACAGAAGGGGCCTTTGATTTTACTTCTTGCTTCTCCTCTATAGTAGCATCATTTGATTCATCAACAGTGTCTCTTGTTGTTTCAGCAAGATGCATTGTTTCTTGTTTTTTCCCCTCAATTATGCTTACTGTTGTATCAATGAGAACTTCCATATTCTCTATGTCTGCTATGTGGTCATATTTATTAGGCTTGTCCAATTGAGGAATTAGAGAATGTGATGTGTCCTCTATCTCTGTTGGAGCTTGTTCTTGAGAAAGGTTCCCCACTGGTTCTTGTGGATCAAGAATGGATTCCACCTCCAACTCATCTTCATCTGAATATGCTGTCAGGAGCATGTTGAGGCCTTCACACATAGTGACTTGGTTTGGTTCTTTTGTGTCAACCAAGGATTCGTTGGATTCCATATTAATTTCCTCCTCTGGTTCTTGTGTGATAAGGGAGGGTTCTAGTTCTTCTTTTTATTGGTGCTACTCCTAGGCTTGTTCCTTGGGTTCCTTAATTCTCTTCTTCTTACACTGAGTTGTAGTTGAATGGATGGTTCTTTGTTTCCTTGGAACGAGGTTTTCTCTCTTTATGAACCCTCTAACTCTCTTTATGGGGGGTCATTTGGTCGTTATTTACACATCACTGTTGTGGTCTTCTTTTACCAAAATTGTAGCAATTTGTCCCTTTTTCCTAGTTGACATGTTGGATTTATTTGGTGGGAGAGTCCCATGGGTAGGGATTGTTGTATCTATGGCATTGTTCCCTGGTGGAGGATTCACAACAATAGGGCTATGTCATCTAGTAGAGGAGTTGCAACCGCAACCAATGCTGGAAGGGCATGTGTTTCCTGTTGGGAAACTTGAAGTGTAGTCACCTTTCCTTCTGTGAGAAGAACAGGTGGTTGGAAGATGCTATTCCAGGAATGACCTTATTTTTGCAGTGCATGCTCGACCAGATTTAAAAGGTTTTGGTGATTCAAAACTTTTTTTGGGTTCTTTTCCCTTTGAACCAGTGTGACCATCATCTACAATGTTTGGAATAAGAAATACAAAATGTTGATTGGTTGGTTGTAATGCAGATGGTCAAGAAATCAGATATGTTGAATGTAGGTAGTGCCATAGCGAAATTCACAACTGAAGTATCACTACACAAAGACATCCACATCCTCCCATGGGTGTGACAAAGACACATGCTCAAAACTTGTTCCTTTCTTTACTAAATTTTATCCTGCCTCTAGGAATTGGCTAAGATCTTCAGGATGTGAAGTTCTTCTCAAGTACCATTGTTCACATGTCCTCAGTAGACCGGTGACCTCTACTAATGTTTCTTTCATGGCTACTATATGTTCCCCGACCATTGTAGAGTGCTTAGCTCTGTAATTCAAGGAAAATTATAGTGTTATCTCATCATTATATCCCTGTAACTATAGCATGTAGTCCATCTAGACAAATCATCCCACAATTTGTCTGATGTTGTCGTAAAAATTGAGTATCATTGGCTAAGTTGACTCTCTGCATATCAATGAGCCTCCCATGGCTCATTTCTTCTCCTAAATCTGAGTGTTGGTGTTTGTAGGGGCTATATGATTTTTTGGGTGGAGAATTCAGAATTGTGGCAATGAGGGTGGTGGGTATGGAGATCATGAATATAGCAATGATGAGATGATGTGGTGGTTATGAAGGAATCATAATAGACACATTCCATTGAAACTTACTCATTGTAAATTTTGATAGAAACGCGTACCTGCCATGCTTTACCTTGAGTGGATGTACTAGTATGGATTTGTTTGAGTTGTGACGATGAAGGTTGAGGCCACTCCAAAGGTCCTAACCAAAATTGCAACATCGACGTTGTGAATTATGTTAACCAGAAATGGAATGTTGGTGATTCTCATAAAGTGATAGCTACGAGCAGAGTTGCATCAACAAGAGTGGCAGTGATAGATTTGTAGCAACAAGTGTTATGGTGATAGTGGTGTGGAGTGGGATTGCAGAAACGATGGTGCAGGAGAAAAGTGAAAACAAATGAAAATGAAGATGCAAGTAGAGTTGTAGCGATGTGAGTCGCAACAATGGATCTGCAATAATTGAAATGAGGTGATTAATATTTGGGGCATGAAGTGGTGTTGCAAGTGGAATTGCAGCCAAGGGAATGAAAGAGAGGATGTTTTCAACATGAAGAATGGATGCAAGTGGAGTTGCAACCAAGGGAAATTCGTAAAGTGAGGTAGGGTTGTTAGTGGAGTTGTAGCCAAGGGAGTGGGAGGGGAAATTTTTGAAATGAAGGGGGGGAATAGTTTGGGAAAAATGAAGTGGAGTTGCAAAGGGGAGTTTCAATAATGAGAGTTGCGGAAATGGGAATAATTTCAACAGAAGGATTTGCAACAAAAAGAGTTGCAACAATAGGAATAGTTGTAACAAAGTGAGTTTCAACAACATGAATTGTAGCAAGGGGAATTGTAGTGACATGAATTGCAACAACAAGAATAGTAGCAACAAGAGTTGCAGCAAGGTGAATTGTGATCTTGCAGCAACCAAGATTACAAGAAGAAACACCATGCACAAGAACACAAGAAGTATCATGGGAAATGCTTCTCAACAAGCGAAGAAAACCCAACCAAATCCTTTGTTATATTCTTCAAGAGAAAGACCTTCACCACCAAGTAAATCTAGCACACAAGAGGGTGCTTGCAAACCCTAGAAGACTAGCACCCAAGAGAGGTGCACACTTTTCCCAAGAAGATATACTTGCTAAAATTTCCAAACTCACACAAGAGATATGATTCCTCAATGGGGAATCTACCTTTACTTATATTAGACTTTTCATGTCAACAAAAGTGTCTATTGGCACAACAGGTTCGACATCTCTAACTCACAATATAATTAATAATAACCATATTAATTATCTTTTACATTAATTAACAATTACATTAAGGTGGGACCGACATGTACCCTTTACATTACAATTAGGGTTATAGGCATGTCTGACTCTTGAACAATATATCAAGGGATCTCATACACCGACTAGTGCTCAGCCACTAGGGGCACATCCATAGGGATGTCCATATATCTATATCACTGCATTACACAAGATAACCACTCTCACTAGTGCTCAACCACTAGGATCACGTTCACCTGTGCTCGTGCACAAGCACATCCACTCAACAGATCTTCTTTACCACTGCATTACACAAGAGAGTCATATGGATTTCATAATCTCAACTCTTTTCTCAGAGGAGGCTAATACATCATCTTCATTTCTGTCTCATGACGATGCACCCAGCTCTATGGGAATTCACATGTTCACCTTGTGCTCATCCATAGGCACGTCCAAGTCTGCAGATCTCCTTTCTCACTGCATTACACAGGAGAGTCATATGAATTTCTTCTCAACTCTCTGTAAGGAGGAGCCCATCTCTATGTTCCAACTCTGTCTCAAACAGGAACCACACACCCTTCTTAGGGGCTCTCTCTCAGGTTTGTGTCTTGGAGAATGTATTACACAACTGTAATCATCAACACTCCCTCTCAGCTAGGGAGGCATTCTTCATCATGCCAAGTCTCACACAGATGTACTTTGATTTTTTTCTTGGTTGTAGTCATCAACACTCCCTCTCAACTAGGGAGGTATTCTTCACCAATCTATTTTGGTGAAGATGTTTGCAATCTACTCATGTGTAGGAAGGTAATTCATGTGTACTATTTTCCTATGCATCATGTCTTTGATATAAAAATATTTTATCTCAATGTGTTTCAATCTATCATGAAACACTGGGTTCTCAAGGAGCTTTACACACAACTTTGGTTATCATCATAGAATCCATCTCATAATCAAGTAAATCTTTCAAAAGCTTGTGAATCCACATTGCTTCGCACACTCTATGCTATATACTATGCTTCTGTGGTACTCGAGGCCATGGAGTTTTGTTTCTTGCTGCATCGTGAACCCATGTCAAACTTCATGGTAAGGAAACAATCGGATGTGCTCTTCCGGTCCACTGTACTCTCTGCTCAATCTGTATAAGAATATTCCTACAAAATAAATTTCACACTTGGAGGCATATCTCAGGCCATATCTAATTGTGCCTCGTGTATATCTCAATACATGCTTTACTGTTATTGAGTGAGTTTGTCTTGGCTAGCTCATGGATTGACTAAGAATATTCACTTCATAGTATGAATCAGGTATGGTGTTAACCAGATACATCAATGATCCAATCAGTTGTGGATCAATCTCATCTGAATCATCATCATTCATTTTATTCAAATCTATCACAATGGTTTTTCATTCTGTCATACTAAACTTCTTTAATATTCCCATTGTATATTTTCCTTGACTCAGGAAAATCGCATTGGTTCTCTGTCATAATTCAAGAAGTAGTGCATCATACTCGAAATTAGAATTCAAGGATTTCTGAATAAGTCATCAAAATCAAGCTCTCGTCACCAACAATGTAATAATATAGGTTTGGATCAACAATACTCTTGCTAAAACCCAAACTTCATCAAGAATCCATCCATCTGATATAGTTTCCAACTCATGGATGGTAGCACAAATGGAAGTGTATCATGCTCACTGGATCAAGTGTCTCATCATAGACAACTCCCTATGTTTGTGAGAATCCTCTGGCTATAGATCTTTCTTTGTATTTCTTGATACTTTCATCAGTTACATGCTTGATCTTATAGATCCACTTGGAAGTTACCACAAACTTCCCTTCTGGTCTCTGAACAATATCTTATACATCATCATTTAATATATACTAGTATTATTTTGTTATGACATCTTTCCATACATGTTCTCTTGTTGCTTCTTCAAGGAAAGGAAGTTCAGAATCAATGAAGTGGCTCATGACTAAAGGATAGCTTTGAAAAACATTTTTTTTTTCTTTCTCAAGGTGTCCCTTGAGGGACTTGTATGTTTCTCTTCCTTCTAGTAGGATTTTTTTGACCCTAGGCATGTATTTTATTCCCTATCATAATGTCTCTGTTCATATCAACTGGAGTAGTTGAATTTGTTGGAATAGTGTATGTCTTTCTCTGAACTGCTGAAGGTATTATTTCTTTCTTCTTTTTATTTTGTTTTGACTCCCTCTGAGTCAAGTAACTCTCTTTGAAGTCTGGAGGAAGGGAATCTTCTTTTATTGCTTGTTAGATATTTTATGTATTATTGAACAACATAATAATCAATAAAATAATGTTTGTACTCCCATACCAGGGATAATGGGTCAAGTCTTGAGGGATCCCATACTAGGGATAATACCCTTCATTTATTAAGAATCAAGTATAAAATTTGAGATCAAATTATTTACTTGGGTTTGTAGTTATGTTTAGTTCTATGTTTGTTTTTATAGGAATCACTTCTCCTCTCTCTTATCTTCATTCTTTTGAGGTGGATCTGGATCAATGTTAGCGGTAGAATCATATTGTCTTCCCTTCTTCCTGGTTGGACAATTTCTTGCATAGTGCCCATATTTGTCACATCTGAAGAATTGAATTTCTAAAACATCTCTTCTTTGGTTATGACCTGAGGTTTATGAAGACTTCTCATCTCTGAAATTTTTTCTGAATTTTATTTTGAATCTTCCTCCTTTCTTTGTATTAAGTGCTAGAGCATGATTTTCATTAGGGGAGTCTTCCACTCCTCTATTCCTAAGTCTAATTTCTTCTTGAGTACATTTTGTCCAAAAACGATCAAAGGTTGGTATACTTTCTCTTCCACTGATACTTTGAAGAAAAGGATCCCAATGTTTTAGAAGGTTGTTGAGAGTGGATAACACAAGTTCTATGTCATACATAATTTCTCCAATGGATTTTGGTTGTTCTTTAATCTCTGATATCTTCGTAAAGAAGATAGAAACTGTATCACCTTTCATCATATTGGTACTTTGGAGTTGGCTCTTCAAGGTAAGAGCTCTGAGAGTGTTGTCACTTTCAAACATTTATTTTAATGATTCATACATTTCATAAGATGTCTTCAGGTTGGAAATACGAGGTAAGATATGGTCTCTTACTGAGTAGATGATTATTTTTCTTGCTTTGACATCTTCTTCCTTTCTTATATTCTTCTCTTCATCGGTAGATGTATCTAGTAAGGTTTTGGTTACCACATCCAAAAGGTCATATTATTCAAGGGTGACCTAAAGCCTTGATTTCTAGGAGCTAAAGTTGCTTGTTCCATCAAGCATATCTTCTACTAAATTCTTGTTCTTCATTTGTTAGGATTTCTTCTCAAACTCTCGCCAACTGGATTTAGAAAACCTAATGATTAGGTTGGACTTGTAACCTTATATTTTGTTGGTCTTATGAATGCCAAAAATAAACTTTGAGAGTGTCACGAGAATTCTTGTTGAGTTGAAAATGTTTCTTCAAGAATTTGCAAAAACCCCTAAGATCAGGATTCTGTAGAAAATATCGACACCCTAGAAACCCTAGGGCCAAAAACTCAAAATCCTCGAAATTTTACTTTGAAGGTATCTGGAGATGCATTGAGGAAGGTCGTACAACTTGGTTCAAGTTTTAGCTTCAACATCCACTTGTAAAGTGATGAAAGAGCTGATTAAGTGAGGGTCATACAGATTTATGCAGAAACCCTAGAGGTCATACATAATTGCAGAAGGAGGACGATTTATCCTTTTAGATGCTTGTGCAGGGGTTAGTCAAGACCTATGCTCTGAAACCATGTTGATTTTTCAATAGAAAAGGTTTAAGCATGCATTTCTTTCCATCTTAACATTTTACTTAAACCATAACCAATTATGTTGCAACAACCAAGATCACAAGAAGAAACACCATTCACAAGAACAAAAGAAGTATCCTAGGAAACCCTTCTCAACAAGGGAAGAAAACCCAACCAAATCCTTCGCTATATTTTTCAAGAGAAATACCTTCACCACCAAGGAAACCTAACACACAAGAGGGTGCTTGCAAACTCTAGAATACTAGCGCCCAAGAGAGGTGTGCACTTTTCACAAGAAGATATACTTGCTGAAATTTCCAAACTCACACAAGAGATGTGATTCATCAATGGGGAATCTACCTTTACTTATATTAGACTTTTCATGTCAACAGAAGTGTCTATTGGCACAACAGGGTCGACCTCTCTAACTCGCAATATAATTAATAATAACCAGATTAATTATCTGTTACATTAATTAACAATTACATTAAGGTGGGGCCGACATGTACCCTTTACATTACAATTAGTGTTACATGCATGCTTGACTCTTGAACAATATATCAAGGGATCTCATACACCCACTAGTGCTCAGCCACTAGGGGCACATCGATAGGGATGTCCATATATCTATCTCACTGCATTACACAAGAGAACCACTCTCACTAGTGCTCAACCACTAGGATCACGTTCACCTGTGCTCGTTCACAAGAACATCCACTCAACAGATCTTCTTTCTCACTGCATTACACAGGAGAGTCATATGGATTTCATAATCTCAAATCTTTGCTCAGAGGAGGCTAATACATCATCTTCATTTTTGTCTCATGAAGATGCACCCAGCTCTATGGGAATTCACATGTTCACCTTGTGCTCATCCATAGGCATGTCCAAATCTACAGATCTCTTTTCTCACTGCGTTACATAGAGAATCATCTAGAATTATTCTCAACTCTCTGTAAGGAGGAGGTCATCTCTACATTCTAGATCGGTCTCAGATAGGAACCACACACCCCTCTCATGGGATCTCTCTCAAATGTTTTTTTTGTAGAATGTCTCACACAACTATAATCATCAACAGTAGCAACATGAACTACAACAACATTGTTCTCCGTTGCATAT
>ML781770.1:775267-789267 GCA_009831015.1 Picea engelmannii
TATTAAACAATTTTGAGAAGGATCCTAACATAACCATCACAAAACCGTGAAGTGTCCTTTTTTGTTGTTGTTGAAATGCACCAGCTAGTTTGGTTTTCATACTTTTTTTTTAGAGATGAAAAAAATGGAGACTATCCATCCAGGACTCGTTCATTTTGAACAAGTTCTAGATCATTGTCTTTCCATCCATTTGCAACCTTCCTCAAGAAGTATTCCTTTGATAGGGGTTGGTGATATAAGTGAAGTATATGTCCATTGACCACTAGAGAAATTATGTCTTCATCTATGGTTTGTAATTTGATGGTCCCATTGTTGTATGTTGTATCAATATCATATGGACCGAGCCATTTGGTGCGAGAGTTTCCTCTAAAGTCCTTGAACATGGAATCAAATGATAATGCCCAATATCCATCTTTGAATTTCTTTTTCTTTATAAAATTATCGTGCCAATTGGCCCTTTGGTGTTGTATAACCGTGGCTCGGTGTAGGGTATCTTGTCTTAGCTCGTCCAACTTGTTGATTTGAAACAATATTTGTTTTTGAGCCTATGATAGGTCCAACCAAATTTGTATTGATGTCCTCAATGTCTGGATTTCTATCTCAATGGGAAATAACATGGTTTTCCCATATACTAACTTGTAGGGTGTGCATCCTGTAGTAGTCCTCCATGTGGTTATGCAGGCCCATAAATATTCACAGAGTCCATGAGTCTAGTCCTTGAGGTGTAATTTGACAGTTTTAGTGATGATTTCCTCAAGGATATTATTAGTCCCCTCTACTTGTCCATTTTCCTCTAGGTGATATGGTGTTGTTACTCTATGCTTGATTTTGTAGTTCTCCATCAGGTCTCTGACAAGTCGTGATGTGAACTGATTTTGTTCATTTCTCACTATCTCTCATGGTATTTTGAACCTTACAAAGATTGCTTCATTGAGAAACTCCACTACTACTTGTTCAGTTGCCACCAAAAGCGATTTTTTTTCCAACCACTTTGTAACATAGTCTGTATAGACAAGGATGTAGGAGTGTCAACAAGAAGGGGGATTTATTAGTCCCAAAAAATCAATGGCCCATTTTTCAAAGGGTTCTAACACCATCTGTGGTTGTAGAGGCATTTCATATACATGTACGGGTCTACCCATGCATTGACAACCGTCACACCTCTTCACATACTCTTTGACATCCCTGAAAAGTGTGGTCCAATAATGTCCCTGATGGAGTACCTTGTACCCGGTTCTTTTTATGCAAAATGGATCCCACATGGCCCATCGTCACATAAGTTTAGTATTCCATGGAATTCATGCTCTCGTACACATCTTATGATAATCAACTCATGCCGAATGTAGAAGAGGAAACCATCAATCCATGAAAATATTTCACTTTTTCTGACTATACTTTTTTCGTTCTTTGGGGGTCAAATAATGTGGAAGTTTTCCTGTAGCCAAAAAATTATCAATGTCTGCAAACCAAGGTGAGTTAGTAGAAACTGCAAGCGGTGTTCATCTGAAAAACTATCTTCTCCTAGAGGTTCATTCTCATTAGATGTTATTCTAGAAAGGAAGTCAACAACTACATTATCTTTTCATGGTTTATCTAGAATGGTAATATCATTTTTTTGCAATAAAAGAAACCATATAGTGACCCTACCATTAGTGATTGGTTTGTTCATTAAATATTTGGTAGCAACATGATCAGTGTGTAAGATGACAAGATATCCAGTAATGTCGTGTCTAAACTTTTTTATTGCATGAATAACAACAATAAACTCGTTTTCAGTTACCGTATAGTTCAATTATGTAGGCTAGAGATTCTTGGTGACATAGTGGATTGTATATGAGTCTTTTCCTTCGAGTTGTCCAAGAACGACTCCGAAAGTAGTGTCTGGTGCATCTTTGGAAATGTGGAACAAGAGGGTTCAATCGATTCCCTCTTAGTACAAGAGCTTCATATACTTTGACTTTCAATTCATCAAGCGCATGATGACATGTCTATGTCCATATAAACTCAATGACTTTTCTAAGTAAAGAAAATAATGGATGAGCAATATGTGAAATGTTTTCAATAAATCTATGGTGATAACCAACATATCCTATAAAGCTTCGTACCTTCTTCTTTGAAGTTGGAGTTGGGAAATTCAATATTACCTTTATTTTTTTTGGGTTGACTTGAATACCTTTTTCTGAGATGTGATGTCCCAGTACAATGCCATTAGCTGCCATCATGAAACACTTTTCATTACTAAGGGAAACATTGAATCCTTGCACTTTATTAACATATTTTCCAAATTGTCTAATGGATCATCAAATTCATCCCCATATGTTGTAAAATCATCCATATAAATTTTCATGCAATTGTGAACTGGATCATAGAATATACCTATAACAACTCGTTGAAAGGTGGCATGGGCGTTGCATAAGCCAAATGGTAGAAAATGGTAGGAAAATTTCCCCTAAGGACAGGTGAACGTTTTTTTATATTGATATTCAAGGGCGATTTGGATCTGGTTGTATCCATTGAATCCATCAAGGAAAGAAAAATACTTTTTTCCTGCTAATGTGTCTAGGACCTAGTTGATAAATGGTAAGGGGAAGTGATATTTATGTGTTGATTTATTTAATTCTCTATCATCTACATAAATTCTCCATTTAGCGTTTTTCTTCGATACCATGACAAGAGGGGAGACACACTGGCTATAAAAATGGGATAGATGAAGTTAGTTTTAAGCAATTTTTGTAGCTCTTCTTTGACTATGTGTTTGATTTTTGGGTTCATTTGGTGTTGAGGTTGACGAATTGGTTTGGATCCTTCCTTAATATATATGGCATGTGAAAATGTCAGGATGGACTCCCTTCATGTCAAAGTAATCCCAGGCAAAAGCACTGTAATTTTGTAACACTTGAACCAATCACTCCTTTTGTCGTTAGTCCTTGGTTGTTTTTCAAGGTTTTTCCTAGGCTAATTTCTATTGTTTCTATAAGGGATCCTTGGTATTTTTCTTATGTTGGTTCATGTTCGATGGGTAAAATGCTTGTTGAGGCTAGAGAAACTTGAGTTTATGTTTTCATAATATGCTCAAGAATATGTGTATTTCATGAGGAAGCGAAAGAAGCTATAAAATTGTTGATTTCATCATCTTTTGTTTTATCTCTTATGGCTAGGTATTGATATATGGATAGTACTTGATGGGATTCCCATTCTTCATCACTCTCTTCTCCATCAATCCAAAGTGGTTCTTTTAAGTCTATGCTTGGTTTAGCGGGAGGGTACAAGGTTAATGTTTTTGTGGATGTCCCATGGGAAATGGTCATGTTGCCTAGCCTAACACCAATGTAAGCATCGACCGTGGAAAACCATTTCCATCCCAGGATTAGAGGATACTTTCTCAAAGAGGTTTTGGGTTGTAGGACCATGAAGTCAACGAGATATTCCCATGAATCCACAATGATCAATACATATTATAGAATTCCCTCTAATTTAATGGTTGATCTATCAATGAGTTGAAGGATAGTGGGGGTTCCCCTAAGGCCTGCAAGACCTAAGGATTTCATGGTCTTGCATGTCATAAAATTGATGGTAGCCCCAAGTTCGATTAATGTGTAACTGATAAGTGTATTGTTGATTTTCACAGTAACAACCGGAATGCCAGGGTTAGAGTATTTAGCCGTGAGAAATCCCCCCATCATTAGATCTAATAGTTTTCCCATGACATGAACAGTTTGGGGATCCTTTCATTTCCTACAGGTATTCCTCAAAAAAAATTGTTGTACAGCCTTTGAATAAATATGTACATCCTTAATTTATTGAAAAAGCGGTATTTTGACACACAAATTTTTGAGTTCTTATAAGAAATCAAACTCATGTTGTGTAAGAAGTTTTTCTCGATTTGTCCTTTCAGGATAGGGTGAGGCTTGAATTTCAGGGTGGGCATTTTGAAATTTTAAAGGTTCCTGAGATTTCTTTTGTTTTGATTCATCACTTGAGACATCCTCATTCAAATATTCAATGCTAATGTGAGGTTATTCCTTGGTTAAAGTATTATCAGATCTAATGTGAATATCATTATAGTCTAGGGAAGATATGGAGTAAGTAGGGTAGGTTGCAAGTCAAACATCTTGCATTGGATGACCTGAACTTCCATTATTTGGGTTAGGTATGGGTTGTGTAAGCATTTGTGGTAGAGGACGGGCGGATGTGGATGCCTGCATTTGGGGAGGAGGAAGAATTTGCATGGGTAGTTGTTTCATAGGTTATTGAGGTCCTCCCATGGTGGGATTTATCCATCATTGTCACCATAACTGGTTAGGAAGGGGAGCTACCCATTATTGTGTTGGAATACCCCATGGTTGAGAAGAATATTACATTGAAGGATTAGTCCAACTTGATTTGAAATATTGACACTGATCTTGGATCATACCTTGAGGTCTAGGCTTCTAGGGTCGCTTTTGAGAGACATAGCACAACTATTCCAGCTCCTCGAATTTTTGATAGATGGCCTTTAATCAAGGAAAGGATGGAAATTTATGAGTAGCATGATCATCGGTGCAAATTCCACAGACCTCAATCTGATCCAACAAACATTTTCCTTTTGGATGCTTCATCCAACATTTCGGGAAGAATATAGCCAATGCCCATTCTATTTCTTCTTGTTTCTTCTTTGTCTGCAGTGTATCAAGTTGGGATCTCAATGAACTAATTATATAGGTCTTAAATTCCTCTAACATGTTCCTGATTTCTACCCTCGTTACTCCACTTCCAAAATTATTTCTTGTTCTTGCCAATATATCTCTTGGCACTTTTCTTGTTTTAGATGTGCCTCTGGAATACTTACGAAAAAGTTCCAAGACAATATTGTATTCTAACTGAGAAACATCTCCCCCACCCATAAGGTTGAGGAGTTCTATACAATCATCTTGGATTCCTCTTAGAAATAAGACACATCGCGTTTCAGGAGCCAAGTCTCCTTGTTTTTCCCTCTACAGGTTTTAGGTGAATCACTCGACGTAATCTTCCAGGCTCTCATCTTCATGCTGCGTCATCTTGAAAACTTCCTCTCTTCTTTATTTATCCTTGCATTAGTCTTGATATTTGTCCATAAATTTCTTCGTCATTTGGTCCCATGAGCGGATGTTATCCTTTACGAGATCCATGAACCATCGTAGCGCAATGCATTTAAGCGTGGCGGGAAAAAGCTTCAATTTTTGGGCATCTGTTACATAGTCTTAGCTTCTGCAAAGTATGTCAAACTCGAAGAGGAAGGTATCATGATATTCTTTAGATAACCCATGAATGTTTGGTAGAGCTGAATGAGGAATGTTCTTCATCTTGGTTTCCTCATCTGTTTCTTTAATTGGAAATTCAAAATTCATGGTTTCCTCCTTGACAACCTCGTGTGCCATTTTTTTTCGAGGGTTGTTCTTTGTTTCTAAAGGTTCCTCTGGAAAAAGGAATTCTCTAGAGTGATATTGCTCATTGAATTGCTCCTATGAAAGCTGAACCTCTGTGTGTAGAGACCCTTGTACAACCTCTAAGTCCCAAGGAGGATCTTCGGGTTCCTTCTTGTCAAGATAACTTGTTGTAGGGGTTAAGTAATTTGACTGATTCGGCTCCTTTCCCTCTTGTGATTGAATTGCATTTTTATCTTTTCAGGTTTTGTTTTGGAAGAGCTAATAAATTTACCTTGTTGATCTCTATATTTGGGCACAAAAAAGATTAGAAAATCATCCTACAAATTACTGAAAAGAAATCATAACATCTATTCTACTGAAATGAAAAGAAATCGACACAATTAAACAACACTACTTTATTTTGGATAATTCACCAACAACGACAAAAAAAAATGACATACTTTTCAATTACTTCCTAATTAACTTAGTGAGAAACTGAAGAGTTGTGCATTTAATTATCAATCTGAGGTTGTATCTTACTTACGAGTTGTTGTGCACCATATATGAAAATATTAGTGTTGTTTTAGGTAAGGAGTTGTAGTACTTTTGATGTCACAAATCGAGGCTTCGAGTTGCTTAATTAAGTCACCAAATTACACTGGTACAAGAAAGTAAATATGACACTTTGCAAATATTAAATCACATTTGCAGGATCAAAATAATACTTGCAGATATTGAAATCACACTTTGCAGAAATTTACATCACACTTGCAAAAATTTAAATCACACTTTGCGGAAATTGCAATCACACTTGCAAAAATTAAATCTACACTATGTTCTATTGGTGACTTGCTCAAGTAGAATGAAGGTCTTGTTCTATTGTAACAATTACATTTTCACACATTCGATAAAATCCAATATAATTATCGATCCCAGACATCTAAAGCTATCATGAATAAAAAACAAACATAATAAAGTTTATTTGCAAGTGAAATTTCAGCAATGAAGTTGTAGCACAAAATAAATCACAATGATGTGAGTTGGAGCAACGTAAATTCCAACACAACAAAAATTAAAGTGAAGTGAATTGGAGTACCTAGAGTTGTGATAGAGTTTGTGGTCTTGAACTTAGAGAAATCAAAAAAGAGTTGAATTGTAGCTTAACTTTATAAAGAATTTTAACCCTAACTAAAGTGCAACATTGTTTCTATGAAATCATAATTGTAGCGGACTAAGAAATTGAACGATTACTGAAACAGATTAACATAATTGAAATATTAAAGCCTACACTAATATACATTCAATACCTAACTAATCTGGGGGGGCTACCCCCTTAGGAAGTGTATTGGGCTACGAAACCAGGATCACACGATCACCAACACATCAACATGCGAAGAAGAGCCATAATGGAAATTGTGTTGCAAAAGTCTAAAAATACAATAACAACTGAATGTTTATCACCAGAATTTTGTCTCCTTAGCTCCAGGGAAGCTGAGGTTATTATACAGTATAATTATTGTTTAAAATTATACAAAGGAACAGATGAACATCCGTGAGAATCTGACTATTCCTTCGGTTACAATGATTTTAGTAAAGATCTATGTGTGCCGATTTGGTGGAAAAACCATTTCTCCTTTTGGTCATCCATTTTCCTCCTGTCGCTTTCCTTTATGAAGACTATTTCATTGCCGTCAGTTGCAACATTGGTTGTTGTGATGGCGGTTTTATATTTGGAATCGCAGCAACGGTGTACTCAGAGTCATAGCAACAAAAAACATGTTGGGAATCACAACAAGGATTCGAAATAGTCAGCTGGAGTAACAACACGAGGAGTACAATTAGAGTTGTATCAGTTGGAGTTGCAACACAAAGAGTACACTTGTAGTTGAAACAATTGGATTATTCCTGGAATTGCAACAACGATGTATTCCAGCCAGTATGGGGAGTTGCAACTGTTGTATTACTCTTGTATAGAAGTATTAATACATGAAAGTAACAAGTTGCTTTAAGAAATATGCAAGAATATCGTAATAATGGCATATGGGGAAGGATTCATACCTTAGTGATAAATGCGAAAAAACTAGATAAGGAGAGTATGAAAAAGGAAGTGATCAATGTAAAGAGGTAAGAAAAAAGGTATTAGACACGTGATGAAAGTGTGCCAATTTAGGCACTTGTAATAATGTACATTGGCATGACCAATGATGTAAGACCATGGATTTGATATTTTCTCCACTTTATGCCTTTTTTATTAAAAAAAAACGTCAATGCTAGTGTAATCAACAATTAATAATGCTTGATCAAACACTATGAACTGTAAAAACATATTCATGATTTGTTGTAGTTAGGGTTTTTACCCTAGCCACAAACACCCATGCCTAGATTTATCAACCAAGAAGTCAACCTTCGCATGGAGGCTATTGTCTATAGATCCTACTTATAACAATCGTGTTCACCAAAGATCAAATTATTCATCCCCGACAAGCCTTCAACCATGGTTACACCTCCAAGTGTTATCCCATCCACAACTATGGCCACCTTGACTCACAAATAAATGCATGCAACCTCTCTCAATGTGAATTCACCCTCACTAAATTTGTTTGTGGAGAAAAAAGAGCCCCCTACTCTACCTATCTCAGCCCCAAAACCGATATGGAAGGTATCCATTTTCCTGGAATGAGATCTAATCGAAAAGTTCATTGGATTGTGTCCCATTCATGCTTTGAATGAAAAGTGGATTTAAAACTCTTGATCCTCTAATATGTAGGGACATCTCTCATTCTTTACTTGTGGGAGAGGCCTTTTTTTCTAGTAGAAATAAGCTAGAGATCTAATCTTCCGATTTGGACCTTATTTCATGGGTTCTTGGGGATTATACATCAACCGTTAAATGCTATATTTTAACTCATATACATTTTGTTCCTAAGTTTAGATATAGATTTGTCTCCCCCACTTGGTAGTTTTTTTTGGGAGAAATCTAGTCTTTAGGACATCAATAATATCTTGGTTATGCTTATTAAATTAACAAATCCAAAGGGAAGCCAATACACTTGTGTTCACATTTGTGTTCAAGTAGAATTGGACAAAGGTCTCCTAGAGGCCATCCTTCTCTAGTTGGGAGGTAGGGATTTTAGTCAAGAGATGAATTACAAACAACTTCCCTTTAAATATCATTTGTTGCATGTCTATGGGAGTTTTTCTAGGAACTTCCCATAATCTTTCCCTCCTCTGGAGCTACATCCTTCATAGGCCTCGTATAACCCTCTTGAAAAAATTGAGCACTATTGAAGTCAATTCAAGCTTGTGATCAATAGGAAAAAAAGGTTTTCCCAATCAAGGAACCAAATAATTCCAAGGTCAACCACTCAAGTACCAACTAATTTCAAGCTCTAGGATACCTAGCATCTTTTGAAAATATTGGTGAAACAATAGAGGATCAAAGTGTTGAGTGAACCCCAAAGAAACCCTGCCAAAAGAAGCAACTCAACAAGACACCTAGGATAATATCCATTAGGAAGCAAGGGAAGAACCCTAGTCGATTGAAGAACAAAAACAAAACAATTAGAGTGATCTAGAACTTGTCATAGTAATGAGGAACACGATTGAAGAGGAATTGATAAAGGATTAGTCCTTCAAGATGGAAATGATTCATTGAATCGAAAATAATAGCCCCTTCGCAACTTAGCTCCACTCACTTGGAGAAAGAAATCTAATAAAAAGACATAGTGAAAATGAGGTAGAAAGGGACATAGGTTTGGGTGTCCAAAGCTAACTCTTCTTATGAAGCCTCCTCAAGACTCCAAAATTATATAGATGTACCCCTTCTATGAGTTTAAGATGTTGTAATTTTGTTGATTACTATATAGCTAATTTGTAAGGATCTATTCTTGTCTCACTAGAAAGTAGAGAAAGTTAGCAAGGATAATAAATTGTGATAGTTAGGATCTATCCCTACCAATAGGTAAAGGGGAATCGATTTGGTGAGATGAAGTTTGTATGATTAGTATGTACTTTTCCATGGTAGAGATAATACTACCATTTTATTACTCAAAATATTCTAATGATTACTATGAAAAAAATAATGCTTGATCAAAATACAATCAAAAGATAATCAACAATGATTGCTTTTACCCACTACCCACGATAGGGTACAAGAAGCATTGTTGATTTATTTTCATTAGATTTAGATTAATAAGTTGGACATCAAAATGTAACACTAGTGTAAAGTTGGATACAATATTACAATGGTAATTTTTGGAAATGTAATTTAATGATATTGATCCGGATTTATGTAGGAACACAATGAAATACAGGAATACACATAAACGCAGAGATGCAGCGGAAATAAGACTTCATTTCATTAATAACAAATGACTGAAAAATGCTTACAGACAGAATGTAAATAAACTAGCTAAGGCGCTGGTAGCTTATCTCTGAGAAGAGATGTGGCTGCTACTCGCATCCATGAGAAGATGATTACAATGAGGCTCTAGAGGGCCCCGTTTGGGTAAGCTAGTACATCAACTTCCCGGGGTCGTAACTTTTGCATACGATCTTCGTTTTAGGCGTGTGATAGCTCGTTGGAAAGGTATCGTCGAGGAAATTCATTTTGGGGCCTCAATCATGCCTTTGGCTATCATTGAGCACCTCGATCTCAAAAAACCTTCATTTAGGCCCTCAAAATGGCCCCGGAAGTTAAACCTGCTAAAAATAGTAAATTGCCAAAATTGCCAGAAAACTATTTTGAGCCAGTCGGAAAAGGTGGGTGGCCACCAATATCCACCTGGATCAGATATTTTCACTTCTTATATACACATGATCTCATAGAAAATTTGTATTTTCTTTGTTAATTTGAATGTTAAGAGAATCCATAAAAGTCTTTATTAATTATAAACATATCATTAATTAATTATCAAGTTGATAATGTGTAAATCATATGATTGATATGTGACACTAGTTGGAACATCTCTTTTGTCACTTATATTTATTGCCACCCTCATATTTATTATTCTCATTCTTTTCATTATCACCATTATCATCCTCATTTCATCATTATTTTCACCATCCTCTTCATGAACATTAAAATTATTGACAATAACAAGAACTCTCTTATCAATACAAGATTAAGAACAAACTAACCTTCTTCTCAAATTAGTTGGTGTCTCTTCAAATATGCATATACCCATGATGTTCTCATGTTCTATCCCTCTTTTTATAATGGTCATTTTTTCAAGGTGAGCATATTTAATGTTTTACATTCATCTGATTTTTCCATTGAGCATATTTAATGTTTTACATTCATATGATTTTCCCATCCTTAAAGTAAAAGTTATCTTTCTATAATGGTAATTTGAACTGCATTAATCTAAATTTTCTAAACATAAGTAACATTTTGATTAATTAAATAAACAATATATTAATTATTTTAATAAATAATATTATTTAAAAAGTTAATTTTATATATATATATATATATATATATATATATATATATATATATATATATATATATATATATATATAATTGAATAAATTAAAAAAAATTAATAATTAAATTATAATTTAAATAAAAATTTATAAAAGTAAATCAATTATATATATTATTAAAAGCTGACCATCTTATCTGCATATGCATGTGCTCTCTTTCTAGTGTTTCCTTTTGAGGACATATATGTTCTAAAGAAAAAAATATTAATCCTATAAGCGTTGCTGCAAATAATTTGCATGTGTTCCCTCGTTAGCTTTTCCTTTGGGCCACGGTTTTGTTTTCGATATAGTTTTCCGAGAAATATTTATTGTCCATTCAAAATTTTATTATATTTGTTTTTAGGGGGATTGAGATAATAACTACTTATAATTTGTATTTTTTTTTTAAATTTAAAAAGATTATATACCTATTTGAAAATCAAAGTGAGGTTGTGTGTAGTTTTTTTTTATCTATGTTATATGTCTTATTCAACACTCTTGGGAAATTAGGCTCCATACTCAACCCTATCCAATTTACATAGAGTATCATTCACATAATTCAAAAAAATACCTATAAAATAAAATTAATCATTACTTTAATTTTAAATCAAATTTTTTATTAATTAATATATTTGTTGTATATTTCAATTTAAAATACTAAATATTTTTGAGTAACTTTATAAAAAGGTTTTGAATAACTACAAAATATTTAAAAATATATTTATAATTTTTAATGTGTATTTATTTTTAAATATTCCATTTTTATTAAGATATAATTGTAATTAAATAATGTTTGGGGATTAGTGATTGAATTGATTTTTTAGAATTTTTTTATATATTATTTGTATAAATTGAATTTTGGTGAAGAAAATAACGTTCATTCCTCCCAACCACCTAAATTATTCCACTCAACCATTTAAACTAAACTTAATTGACATGATTATCATATTAATATATCAAAATATCTATATCGACTCTCCATTAAATTAACTTAGATTTGTGTACCCTAAATACCTAACAAAACCCTACTGTATCCATTGAAAATCTTCTAATTTATTTAAAACCCTTCTAAATTAAATTTTGGGTGAGTAGACATTGCAGGATATTACACACAAAATAATATTAGTATTACATTATCAATGCCAAAATACTTTACACATATATTATGCTTATAAGATCCAACTACTTCTAATCCCCTCCACCAAACCAAACCAACTATACTATTGTAAGCTTTAATTTTAACATCCCCCCTAATGCTTACATAATCACAAAACTAATATTACAAACAATAATCTCATGTCTAGCACAAAACTAATATTACAAACAATAATGACATATACATGTTTTACATTGATCTTGTCTGATATGGATTTCATCAACAACTCTACCCACTCTCCAGACTCTCGGACTATGCTCTTTCTTCTCCACATCTTCGAGCTTACCAAGTGACCCATTTGAGATACACCTGCCTTCGACCATCATTAACATATTTATAAGATTGACGCTTCTTAACATGCTTTTCCGAACACCGTGCTAGTGAAGCAGTCTCGATACTGGACCATCCTATTGACTAGATCCCATCTGATGAAGACATAGTGTGTTGCGTTCACCAGTTGTCTAGGAAAGCTTTCTGGGTACCGAATGTCTCCAACAGTCGGTGTTACAAAGTGACCTGTCTAACACACAATGATCTCATACTACAACAAATAGTTTTTTTTCTTGGGTTTTCGAGCGTCAAGAACCACAAACCGTAACAGACTATAGAAATAATTACACTAGTGATACGTTCAAGGGTTTCAGAGCTCCAAGAACCACCAATGTGAATTATGTTAAGCCGTTCAATAATTGGTTTTGCACAATTTATACAAAATATAACATTCACAATTAAACATATTCTAATCATTACAGGTTCACAAATTTATCTTATCCCCACCAAAAGAAACACAAATCTCCTTCAACAAAACCACTGACAGCGACAATCGTTGAATATTGGCCCGTTTTGAAAAATGTCTTACTCTTGCAAGTGCTACTACAAACTATGTTGATGAACCTTTTTCCTTTTTAAGCTTATCAAGGATCCAAGAGATGACATATTGCATAACAACAACATCATCTCGAACCCGAATGACATCTAGTGAAGCACGTGGGACTCTATGCAATACAAAGGCGCTTTGCTCGTCTAATACATAGGCAATTTCTTCCGACATAACCTGCAACTTCATCTCCAGATCTTCTCTCCACGCAGGCAGATAGTCGGCTCAACGAAATGAGACTTTACAGGAATGAAGAAACCATGCCCACGATATCCCATCCTTGAGGAACGAATAAAATACCTTGTTGGGCAGAAAGTCCTCAATTGAGGTGCCTTCCACGCGAGTAGAACCTTCAATAATTGAAGTGAAAAGGTGACTTCAACACATTGTTGATGGCTCTAGGTGGGTGTCTTTCCAATTCAATTTGCAGATAGTCTTCGAACTAGAGGCAATGGGCAACGATCCACTCAAAAAACATACACAAAATAAATACAGTGAACGAACAAGAAATGCACTCTTACATCTACACTCACATCTATTCTAATCTAATCTATGTACTAGGAATGAGCCTCAGTCTCTAGAGGCTCAAATTACATTTTGGGTGAGCAAACATTGCAGGATATTACACACAAAATAATATTATTATTACTTCAACAATGCCAAAATACTTTACACATATATAGTGCTTATGAGATCCAACTACTTCTAATCGTGGAGATTGTTGTTGAGAGAATATCTCAACAACCTCCACCAAACCAAACCACCTATACTAAGATTGTTGTTGAGAGAATATCTCAACAACCTTCACCAAACCAAACCAACTATACTATTGTAAGTGTTAATTCTAACATTCTAACCCTAATTAAGTTTTGTTATCTTGAAATAATAATGACATCCCTTATTACATGAATGGAAAGAAGTATTTATATAATATAAAATTTTAAATTACACATAAATTAAATATATTTAGTTTAGTACTTTAATAATATATTTAATAATATATAAGATGAATATATAAAGAAGTATTTATATAATGTAAAATTTTAAATTACACATAAATTAAATATATTTAGTTTAGTACTTTAATAATATACATGTGAAAGGGATATTATGAAAA
>ML781770.1:789327-803866 GCA_009831015.1 Picea engelmannii
ATATTCATATAAGAACCAATCAATTATTATATTAAATAATAGATAATATAAGTATATAATATTGAGATGTTTTTTTTTTAAGGAAATGTAGATTTTTTTTTGGGAAGGAATGTATTAACCAAATTTTTCATGATTCATAGAGTTTCTGGAGAATCAAGAGAGTCAAACCCATTTTTAGCTCTACACCAATAACAAGCATGATAAACTCAAGTCTGGCTCTACACCAATTCAACTAACCTTCGGAGCTAACATTGAGATGATTACACAAATAAAAATTTGATTTGTCGAAATATTTAAATATATGTCTAACAAATGACTATATTATGCTCCACCTCCTAAAAGATCTTAATCATCTTTTATTAATATTTTTTGTTAATCTTATTTGCTACTAATTTTATTTTTATTTTCTGATATTTAAAAAATAAGATATTTATCTATGTTAACTTTTTTATATTTTTAAAAAAATTGTAAATTAAATATTAATTTATATTAATCTTTTTTATATTTTATGAAAAATATTAAAGAAATTTATTATACTTTTATTAAGGTATAATAATTAATAACATGTGTTTCCTCTTAAAAAAAAATCACACTTTCAAATTCAAAGAAAATAGAGTATGACTTTACTAATCTTTGATGATGAATATTAATATACTTTTTGAGATGTATGTCAAGTTTCTTTGAAATATATCAAAAATTCCTTGTCCAAACATATAACTTGAACTTGATTGTTGACGAGACAATGCATCCAATATGTATTTTTTTTATATAAAAAAAAAAAATCACAATACCATAAAATCTATGCATTAAAATCTTGTCTTCCTAAAATATAAATATTAAATTTTTATATCAAAATTTTAACATAGCTTGTTAGAGTCACGAAAATAACATTGTTATGATCAAATATAAAATACAATCATTACAAGTGGAAGGTCAACGAGGAATTGAGCCTCAACTCAATGTAGATTCTACCCTCTTGCTTCTAAGAAGAGCACCTGCAACTCATCTTTGAATTGAGAAGAGATGTCACCGACCAACTTCACTATCAAACTATCCTATGTTGTCGCTTGGATGCATTGCCTTCTTCGATTCTCTTTCAAGCGAGCCTGTGAAGAGCAGATGTCATACCTGCACCTAGTTACCTTATGTTTTTTCTCCATCTTGGCCACATCCTCCCAGTGACAATGACAATCTGGGTTCGCCTAGTGTTTAATTTCCATTTTCGTATGTCTTTTATCTATGTCCAAAAGAGCTATAGACACAATTTTGCATAGGGTCAATTTTGTTTTTCAGTTTCTATTGTACTAGGGTGAAATCATGAAGATGGGTAACACTTTTGCTTGTTTTATGAGAAAAACAATTGTGTTTTCACAAGTTCTTCAACTTTCGGCATACAAAAGTATTTTTTATTTATTTAGAATTTCACTTTACAATAAAAACAAAACTTGTGAAGAATTTTGTTAGCTTTCCAATGACTATTTTTCAAATTTTTTATATCAAGATTTGATATGTCAATTTGACAATTGTTTAATAGTATGTTCCTTAAACATGAAAGGAATGATAATGAGTTATTTTTTCCCACAACAATGTATCTATTATTAAACTTATGTTTTTAAGAAACGAAATATATTGCAACAATCTACATAGACTCTATTTTATTATGACTATAATTTTGAATCTAACAGATGAATATTATAATTTCTAGAATATTTTGAAGTTGACCAAGCTAAAAATGTTGCAGATTTTAAACACATGTTTTTCTACACCTTGTATCTATCTTAATTTTTACTTAAAAGAAAAATCTAAATATACCCTTTTGAAAAGAACAATTTAAGGATTATGAATATAATTGTTTCTAAATTTTTCATTGTATATTTTGAGAGATACGGATACTTAATTTCACTGAATCATAATGTCTGCTAAAAATATTATGCAGTGATTTTTTTAAAAAATTAAATAAAATTAGATAAAAATAATGAAAATGAAAACAAATTATAGGAATTGAAGTAGATTCAATTTTGCAAATGTTGGTGTCATTGCAAAACCAAATTCTGAGTATTTGCAGGAGTCCACAACCTCTGAAGTTTAGGTAAGCTTGGGGCAATTCTCTGGTTTCTGTTTTCAGTCCCAATTTCATGTTTTCGGCCGAAATAATCTTTCGGCCGAAACAATCTTTCGGCCGAAACAATATTATTTCGGCCAAAAGCCTAAATTCTAACAAAAACCATCAAAACTAAATGGTTTCCAAGGTTTTCGGCCGAAAAAACCTTCTTTCGGCCGAAAGTGTGTTGAGAGAATTCCGTCGGTTGGAAAAAATGAAAAGACACGTCGTATCGTTTCATTTCGCGCCAAAACGTATAAATATGCTTTCAAACAAACACATTTAACACAATTCATCGAATGGACAGACATATATGAGCTCAGGGATAGGGATTTCAAAGCATTTCTATTACTAATTGCAGTTGTATTCTTTTCTTTCTTTATTTCTTCCCTCTGTTCCATAGGCTTAATCGGAGGATCAATATCGATACATGATGGTTTTCTAGAGCACCTAAACAAATTTTTGAATCATCTTTTTGGTTTTTGTTGAATAAGGTAATCGATGTTTGTTCAAGTTTTTATTGGAATAACAATTTATATGTTGAAAGATAAATGTTGAGCATTTTTTCAAGGTGAAGTCTTTGTTGAACATATCTTTTACAGATAACTATAAAATTCATGGGAAATGAAAGTTTGCGCAAGAGAAAAGTTGATCGCACTCGAGATGATACTCACCAAAATGAACAAAGGAAAAAGAATTATTGGAGAAAGAAAGGAGAACGTGCAAATATTGAAGAAAGAAACGATGATAATGTAAATAGATATTTTCAACAAGAAGTTCGACCAGGTATGCATGCACATATGATAATCGAGCACATGACACACATTGGGACTGTATTCAGAAAGTATAGAATTCAAATTTAAAATATTGTAAATAATATAATTGATTGTAATTACAATTTGATGTTTTTCAAAAAAGATAAATAGATTTGTCTCATAATGTCGAAGAAGACATTGAAATTGAAATTGAAGCAGAAGGCATTGAAACCGAAATTGAAGCAGAAGAAGTTGAAACCGAAATTGAAGCAGAAGACGAATCACCTATATGTATGTACATAAATTTAGATAATACAAGATGAACACTTGAATATATAGTATAGTGAATTTGTGTTCGGGTTTTTTTTTTAATATAAACTTTAAATTGAAATATGCAGGAGAATCTATCAACATTGATGATGAAATATTAGAAAATGTTGATACTGACAAATTTGGGAAGAAAAAAGCTAAGCATTATATAAGATATCGAAACTAAGAATATGTATAATACTTTTTTCAAAGATGAATCAGTAACAGTACAAGCTCAACTTTTACTTTTTCTAATGAAATCAATAAAGTTAAAATAAGCTACATCATTATTGAGTATTCAAAATTTGACAAAGGATACAAAGGTGAAACATAATGTCTTTGACAATATAACTAGTGTATTAAAATCTTTTGGAAAATCTCGAAAAAAAGATGTCAGTGTTGCACGTAGAGTGATACAAACAACATTTGTTTCATCTAACAATATAAAAGATCGTTTGACAAGACACATGGAAAAAATGATGGGAACGTCAAGAAAAATATTTCACAAACATAGAAAATTTCGATTGCAAATAGAGGAGAATGATGAATTAACTTGTTGGACAGTGATTTCTAGACAACCCTACAAAGATAGACTTGCAGAAAATGTTAAAGAATTGGCCCATAATTGTTGGTTGGAAGAATTTTGTGTTTCACCACATACAAGGGATGTGTTGTGATGAAGAATAGCATGAAAACAATATGAAGAACATCCAAAACATATATTACCAATGACACAAATAGAATTGTTCAACAAGTTCAAAGAAGAGTACAAAGAAGTTAAAATTTCCATCAATACATTTGTGCAACAAAAACGATGGTTTGTTAGATCCATCACTATTCGTGACACTTGTTGTTGTCGTTATCATGTGGAATTTGAGTTGTATTACAACACTTTTTTGAATTTTGGTAAAACTTTATGGCCAAGTTCACCTCCTCCTTCCACATTCTGTGTTTATATATATGAAATTCTATGTGAAAGAGAAGATGATGATTTATTTTACAAAAAAATATGTGTTGGTGGAAATAAATGTGATCGTTGTGGAAATCTAAGTTTGTTTCATTCAAAGTATCACATTGATATGAATGATCAATCATTTTCTAATATAACAGTCAATTGGAAGAGATATGAATATATCAACAACACAGCTCCACATTCTTCAAATGTTATTTCCAAAATGATTGATTTGAAGGTAGATAAAATCTGTGTGATAGATTTTTTGAAGAAGTTTGAGGAAGAAATTTATAAATACACCAAGCATTCACATAGAGCTCAATGGAAAGATCTACAATTCACACAATCCCGTGAAGTGTTTCTACCAGAGACAATTTTGTTTGTAGTTGATTTTGTAGAGAATTACACATTCGTTGCACAAAAACAAATACTGAGTGAATATTATCATTCTAATCAAGTCACGATATTTTTCCACGTTCTATATAGACATGCTCAACGGAGTATTGATAACATAGAATGCAGCAACGACAATCGACATGTTATTAAAGAATATCACTTTTATATAAGTGATGATCGAGCACACGACACACATTATGTACAACATTGTTTTGATAAATTTTTGAAAGAACATGAAATCAGATTCGATCGACATTGGATATGGTCAGATGGGTGTGCGGGTCAATTCAAATCTTCAAGATCATTCTATTGGTTATGTCATCTTCATAAAAAATTAAACATTACACATTGTTGGAATTTTTTGAGACTGGTAATGGAAAATGAGAGCACGACGGTGCAGGGGCATGTGTAAAACGAGCACTTCGAATGTATCAGATGAACCCTCATGTTGATCGATTTGAATCCGTTGAATAAGTTATTGAATGGTGCAAAATGGTGCTAAGCCATGAATATAATCCATCAAGGGATGTGCACAGGTGTGTCTATATATAAATGTTACACATGTACACAATATATTTTAATTTGAACATGTTCAAATTTATATTCAAACTTCAATCATTTTTTTGAAAGATTTCAAGTTAACAAGTTCTTGTCTTATGCAAGTTTTTTTGGTATGTTGGAATCCAATATGTAAATAGATCAATCTCATATGACACCAATACAATACCTAAGACATGAAAAATAAATTCAGTTAAAACAAAACGTTTTCAAAATGTGTTTGCATTTGATAGAAGAAATGTGTCTTGTTTTTGTTCAATTTACATAGAGGACACAGAATCCATAGATATTTGTGAAAACGAAAATGCAGGATATGTTAAAGCTTGGAGTCATACCAAACTTAATATAAAAGGGAAAATGCCACTTGCAATCTCAGAGGAGATGGAATCAAATGAAACTATAGTGTCAGTTGATGGCGATAGAGTTTTTGATCTTGTTAGAGAAGGTAATTTTTATGAACTTAAATTTTTCCAATAACTTATAGATGTACTTGTGTGATAATATAACATGTACTATTTGTTGTCCAATATATCCAATTATTTGCAAGAGATGTTTTTTCCATGGTTTCACCTATAAACAACACTGAAAACATGAAACATTATTTGATGTGATGCACATAACAAAACATGAGGCTATTAGAAGATTTTGATGATAACGGTTTTATATATGAAAGAGGATCCATTGTATTGAAAGGATATTTTTTTCAAGAAACCCATCAAACCGATACACATGTTCACTTTCAAGACTACCAGTCAGATGTCACAAGTTGTCAATATAGTCATTTGGTATGTGCAGCGTGTATAAAGTTAATAGAAGTTTGTTGGCGGCCCAACATACTTTTTAACTTGTTATATCAATTAAATGATCTATATAGCTGCCTAACTGGGGTCATGAATTTTTATTACTCTCCATGAGCAATTTTCGAAAGGACAGTTGTAAGTTGTCTCTTTTCCCTATTGTTTTTTCATGCTTCGTTCATGACTGAAAGTAAGAAAACGAAGCATGAAAGCTTGCGAATGTGTTACCATTCTGTTTGAAAAATTATTAAAGGTAAATTGTTTCTACAGTTTATTAATGAAGCCTTATTCCTTGCTATGAAGACTATTCACTTTGTTTTGATTCCTTGAATACCAAACATGATTGGGGATTGTTAGTTATATCAACAAAGGATCTTTTTGATTTGAGCATTGGTATGGTTTTTTTTGTTTGATTCTTGGTTATATGTTTCCTCATTACTAGGTTTTTTTATTTTCAATTTTCAACCTCCCAAACCATATGATCGAACCCACTATGTCTCGTACTAATTTCATTTTTAATGCTCTGATCCTAGCTTGTACTTTATGAAAGGTGGAAATACGATTTGCAATCAACCATCATTTCCAAGACTGGTCTTGGGCTTTGCAAACCCTCTTCGCATGCATTTCAATTAACGCCCATCTTATCGTTATTAGTTTTTTGCTCATATGTCATTCACTGTTGGTGTTTCTCGGGCTCGGGGTATGGATCTGGTCTGTTCTTCCAAACCCTCCCCATGCACTATGTTTGATTGATTACCCTTTCATTCAGTGTGGCTCCTGTTGTTAGAATCGAACCTAATGGCATTCAAAATTTGCTCTTATATTACGATGCCAGAGAGGATCTTGAGAGTAATGGTTGGCTTGTTTTCCTTATAAAATTCAAGGGTTTCAATTTACAAACTGCTCAAGAATTCTCTCTCTCCTTCGATGGGTGTAGAGCTAAGGTGGGTGATGTTCAACTCGAGGTTACAGAGGATTTCTTAAGCCAAGCTACAGGACTCCCTGCGAGCGGTCAAAGGTGGTTCAAAAATGCAAAAGTAGAAGAGGTCCCTTGGAGTCTCCTCTTTACATCTCAGAAGATAAAAGGATGTGACAAAGGTATGCCCATCTCCTTACTGAAAGCTCGATGGCATGATCTGTTTGTTGTTTTGAAACAATTTGTCACATGTGAACGATGTTTTGGCCGTGTGTTTCTTTATCATCTGTGTCTGCTTATGATTTTTATGGGGTTTCCTTTAAACATGCCTCATTGTTTATTGAGTAGACTTTACAAAATGGCCAAAAGGCATAGAAAGAAACGATTAGATTCAATCCTCTTTCATCACGACTTAATAAAAATTCTACTTACACATCATTTAGAGTTTCAGAACGATAATTGGGATTCATTTTTAATCAGAAATGGCTTCTCTAACCCCATTATTGAAGAGATCGACAAGTCTGTGATTGAAGAAACCTTAATCTACCCTACAACGCCCCTCTCACCTACCCAGGCCTGTGTCACAGCCTCCTACAGCAAACCCTTACTCGATCCAAATGTTATTGAGCAAACCCATGAGCAAGTTACATGCCCTAATGACTCTGTTAAAAATTCAATTAAACCTACAGGCAAGACATTTAAAGGCCATGCTGATTTGAGTTTCAAAAATAAGAGAGTTGGGAGGTTAATTTCGAGGAGGCTCAGGAATAATTCGAACCCTCATGCGAGCTCGATCAAGATGATGAGATTCATGAGAGTTCAGACTCTGAAATCGATACGTTCCTCACTGAAGAAGACCCTCTTTCGTTCCAACCACCCCTCGATCGGCCTTACAACTTTGTGGACAATCTACCTCCCCATCTGAAACATAATGAAGAGTTTTTGGGTATTAAATTGGGTAATAAATCTACAGTCCATCTTGGAAATACCTCGGTTCACAATTGTGATTATTCCCAAGGGACCGTCACACAGTTGAAGTGTGAAGTTTTCCTATCATGAATTGATAGATACTACACCGATGTACCCATCCTGCAGTCACAGGTTAAAGCTCTCACTGATCAAATCGGTGCCCTAACGGATGAAAACCATAAGCTCGAATCTATCATTCAAGGAAAAGAGAAACATATGAAGACTACAGGGAATGTAATATTTAAAATGTTGAGGCTGCAACAGCTATAGTAAATTCCAAGACTGTCTGATACGATTTGATCTTACAGTTGGAGGTATGATCCTTTTATCTTAAAATAGGATTATTTGTTAAAACTAGATTTATTTGTTCTTACAATGAATTAGATTTCATTTACTAAAATAACTAGCTACAGAATCAACAGATTCTATAGCCAGTTATATTAATTTGAAATTTACAAATTAATAGTTGAATATGTATCTAAATCTTTCTATTTTTCCTTTTCCTTTCAGGATATTCAGGAATTCATGGTTACCAATTAATCTAAGGCATCTTTGAGACTTCCTAGTCATGTCTTTGATACATTTTGTATGAACAGAAATAAACTTTTGTTAGATTTAGAGGATTTAGTAGGATCTAGGTGGTTGTATCCCCCTTTTATTTTTGTAATCAATATCTGATCTCAGAACAGGAAACAATTACCTTTCTGAAGGCTTTAAAAACCCATTATTTTTGTAATTACATCATTTTGGCCAGGAGCTAGTGGTGAACAAGATTATACTCGAATTTGGACATAACATATGTTTACATTTCTGCCTTAGCTGTTTGTAAATGTTGTTTTTGTCTATAATTTGTTTATCTTGATCATTTGATGACTATCGATAGCTTTTGTCTTCACAAATTATTATGTCGTCAAGATAGTTTTTCTCTCACAGTTCACGATTTTAAGCTTCAGTTATATGAAAAAAGTGAATGATCATTCAATTCATATTATAAGGTTCGCCTTAAACATATTGACTAATTAAATGCAAGCTGTAACTATCGGATTTATCTTATGCGTTATTACTTGCAGTCTATTATATCACAGTTATTATTTTGTGTCCTATCATTTATCAATTAAATACACCAGTCAATGTACAGTTTGGCATTTATTCCAAACAATGTGAAGATACACAGCAGATTTACCTCGTGGATGGACTGATGTACGATTTATACAAACAATTGGATGCATACTCTTCAAGTGATTAATAGGTTAGTCTGTTCCTTTTTATTTTCTTGTTTATTATAGAAATTCTTATATGTAGTAGAATTTTCACTGTCTACATTTTTTTGTTTAAATAGTAGTTTGATATTTGATCTTACAAATGCATATAGATTAAAAACAAACCAAAAAGAAATAGTACCTTTTGCTTTCTTTATTTACTTTCATTAAAAGAACCATTTCTACATTTGATTTTTTATGAGTTTAGATTAAAACTCATAATTTGTATATCTTGTATATATAAATTAGATAAACAAACCTATCATATAAATATTATTTAAATAAGTTGTATATTTATGTGTACATATATATAACAGTGATTAGTAATTAGTGAGTTATTTTGTTTATTTTATTTATTTGTTCATTTTTTTTAGGACTCTAGATTGGCCAACGGAGCCATTAAACCCGTCAGAGTGAGTCAATCCAAACATCTTGGGTTAATTAGACAACCTCAGACCGGATTCACTCTTCCAGTTGAAAAGCGATCATTTCCACCCATCAACAAATGGCACTAGAAGGAGGGCCTGAATACTATTGATGGCATGTGGAGGTCGCAAGACTCCTCCCCCACCTACCCGCTCACCTATAGTAACAAGAAGTCATTCTGATGACAACATTGTCTCTCAAACAACAACCACGTCAAACAAAAATCCATGAATTACCATTGAACTAGTAACACCAAACCCCCCCAGGGGACGACGTATAAGAAATTTTTCGTCAATCCCTCCTAAGGACACATGGTGCTTTGGTCCGTATCAGACAACCAGGTCGGCCATTGAATCAACCATTAGAATTCTTTGATATTAGGGAGAAACTTGAAGGCAGTGGTCTTACCCTAAAGCCTACAGATCCAGATCACATCCTCACTCCTTCAGCAGGAGGATCTGGTATTTCACCATCACCACCCCCTTCATCTCCTTCTTCTTCAGGAGAAGGGTCAAACGAAGGCATTTCTTCGTCTCAGCCTTCGACACCACCCACACCTATGGAAAATCCAAATAATCTTGCTAGACCTTGGATCGATCAAGATGCAGTGGCCATACCTAGACCCCAGCATCCTTTGCCTAAACATCCAGAGAAATGGCTCCCTAAATTTGACCCAGATTCCAAGGAGATCGTCGAGGATCATATAAAAAAATTCATGCTATCCATTAGACTCTGAAGCGTAGAACACAAAGATGTAGTATGTAGACTTTTTCCGTATACATTTGAGGGAAATGCCTCTACCTGGTACTTTTCCCAACAACCCCACACCATTGTATCTTGGGATAGATTTGAATCTCATTTCCTTGAGAAATTTGGAGACGAAAAATCTCCTAAAGTCTTACTCATGGAACTCTCTAGTTTAAAAATGAACCCCAAGGAAAAAATAAAAGACTTTAATCAAAGGTTTCTAACATTAAAGAATCGAATCCCCACGGATTCAATGGCTACTGAAAATATTATTGTCGCATACTACATGAAATCCCTACACCAAAACATAGCAATCTAGGTAAAAAGGTCTAAGAAAGCAACATTATTATAAGCCTTCCAGGAGGCAATTCAAATTGAGAAATATATTATCAACCTAAAGGACAATATCTGTAACGAGGTAGAGACTACCTCATCCTCCAAGAAGAAAATAGAAATTCTTCCTAGACCACCCCAAACCAAAACTCAATCAGACGGTTCAGATCTAGAAAGTTTACATAAGGTCGTTCAAAATTTTTCAAATCAGGTTATATATTTGAGAAGATCAGCTAAAGAAGCTTCTTCAAGCAAAGGGCCTTACAAACCCCCTTTTAGAAAGTCTTTTCCCACAAACCGGCCTAACTCAAATTCTGAAGGCCTAAATCTAAAAAGCTTATAGTTTGCTATCCAGACAATTCTAGAAGCATATGATAACTTGATTCCTCCCGAGATTCCTGAAGATGTGGCTGAACAAGAAATAGTGGAAGAGGATGAATGCTCTCCCAACATTTTCGGGCATTTTTCGGATAGCATCTTTCAAGCCAATTTTGAAACAGTGCATCCTTACAATACCGGAAGTAAAACAATGAATAAATCTTCTTCTGAAATTGGAACTAATGCACCTCAAAAATAGTCTAAACCAATTGAAACTAAACAAAATTTAGCAACTCCAAGTTTAGAGTATGATTTGATTGAGGATCTCAAAAAACATAGAGCTAATATTTTTGTTTATGAATTATTAAAATTTTATTTTCTTCTGCAAAAGATGTTGCAGAATATTGCAGAAAACAACAATCTGAACATCAACAAATTTGCGGAAAACAGCCCCAAAACACCTCAAAAATTCTCTGTTAAAACGACACTAGAGTCCTTTGATAAAAGAGACCTTGCTGTAAAAAGTGTAACAAATGTAAATAAACTAGTTCCAGGGGGTGCGACTAAAAAACAACAAACTTATGTTGTTAATACTCACATAAATGTTCCACCCTTTTTGTTGACTTTTGAAATTTTCAATAGGAATGTACATAATTGTATGGTAGATTCAGGTGCATCGTCAAACGTGATGCCTTGGTCTGTCTGCCAAAAAATCAATGCTGAAGTTCAACCTTCCAGTCTGAAAATTATTTAGCTTGATCGAACCAGTGTTAAAGTAATAGGTGAATTAAAAAATTTACTTATCATATTATCATCTAATCCTAAAATCCATCAGATTATTGATATTATTGTCGTTGATATCCCCGAAGTATATGGCTTATTCTTAAGTAGGGATTGGTCTGAACAACTACATGGTTATTTTGCGACAGATTGGTCTCACTTATGGCTCCCCAAGAATGGAAATCCTAATAGAATCAAAGTCAATCGTGAGCATTATCTTAAGTTTACGATAACTGTTTTAAATGATCATAATGAACCATTCACTGCTTCCGCCAATTCACCTGAAATGCAAGGTATGAACACTTTTTTCGGCAATTTCATGGCTGAAAATTCTACCATTACGAACCCAGAACAGTAGTCCAAACTTATTGTTAATGTTTATTCCATTATTATAGTTCTTTACATTTCAATAGATAAGAGCATCATAAGAACAAGATCACTAAGAAATACACATTCACAAGAGACACAACATTTATCCTGGGAAACCCTCTAGGGGAAAAAAACCCAGCAAAAACTTGCTTATCATAAATAGCTTATACAATGTTCAAGAGATAACTCAAAACAATACAGATAGTCCTCTCCAAGAGATGTGCCACTCTTCTCCCTCTCTCCAACTGGTAATTGCAGCTTGCCTCATAAGAGAATGAGCAAGTGAGTTGTGTGTAAGAAGTGAGGCGCTAGCCTCTTATTTATATCAACCTTGCACGTGTGAAAGGTCACCATCTGGCAGGGCCGACCTCTCACTCTGGGTGGGTAAACCCACCTTTAATTAATTCTAGGTCTTCCATTATAACTGTTGGGGCTGACTTCTTATTTTTCACTTTGTAATTGTCCGATGACCAATCCGCAAAAGGGGATTTGGTCCTTATACAATTACCGACATGATTAATCCTCAATGGGGATTAATCCAATAACAATAATAATAATAATAACATGATTAATCCACAATGGGGATTTAATCCAATAATAATAATGACATGATTAATCCACAATGGGGATTTAATCCAATAACAAAATAATAATAAGAATGCTCTTCGCAGTAACATTATTTCAACACTCCCCCTTAACAAGAAGGTTATTCTTCATCAGCATCAGGCGAGAGAGGTCTGCATCATCGGTGGCATCTAGAGGAAAGTATCATCAATATCATCTTGAACCATTGTCTAGCACATTTATGAGTCATCGGAAGTTTTCTTCATCAGCAGCAGCATCATTTTCGAAAGAATGCTATCATCATCTGCATCAAATATGTATCAGTAAAAATGATACCTCATCACAACACTAAGTTGTCACATCACAGTACTACACTAGCTTAACATCACAGCTTAGTGTCAGTCACATCTTGCTTTACATCTAACAACTAGGTCAAAAGCAAGTAATATCATCATCTCGCTTTACGTCTAACAACTAGGTTAGAAGCGAGGAATCACAACGTCATGCTTTACGTCTAACAACTAGGTCAGAAGCATGACTCATCTTTCTTTACATCTAACAATGAGGTCAGAAGAAAGGAACACATCAAAATCTCGCTTTACATCTAACAATGAGGTCAAACGCGAGGAATCATCGTCGTTATGCTTTACGTCTAACAACTAGGTCAGAAGCATAACTCATCTTGCTTTACGTCTAACAACGAGGTCAGAAGCAAGGAACACACGGCGTCATGCTTTATGTCTAACAATGAGGTGAAGCATGACTCATCTTGATTTACATCTAACAACTAGGTCAGAAGCAAGGAATCAGCGGCGTTATGCTTTACGTCTAACAACGAGGTCAGAAGCATAACTCATATTTCTTTACATATAACAACGAGGTTAGAAGCAAGGATCACACAGCGTCATGCTTTACATCTAACAGTGAGGTCAGAAGCATGACTCATCTTGCTTTATGTCTAACAACTAGGTCAGAAGCAAGGAATACATCTACTCCCCCTTTCAGGGAAGGTCCTTTCAGACAATACCAAGATTATCTCAAAAGTGTTCAAACTTTACACGAGACAGAGGCTTAGTCATCACATCAGCAACCTTTTCATCCATCCTAATGTACTGGAGCTTCAAGGCTCCTCTCTATACCATGTCGCGGATGAAATGATAGTGGATCTCTATGTGCTTCGACCTGTCATGGAACACAGGATTCTCTGTCATTTTAATACAGCTTTGATTGTCAAATAGAATCATTGTTTCTCTCATCTCCAAATCAAATAGGCCTTTCAGCAACTTTCGAATCCATATAGATTTGCAGCTAGCAGAACATGCGGCAATGTACTCTGCTTTCGCTGTGCTGAGAGAAATACTGGATTGCTTCCTACTATACCACGAGATCATAGTTGATCCCAAACTGAAACAACATCCGGAAGTGCTTTTTCTGTCAGCAATGCTTCCTGCCCAATCTGCATCAGTATATCCACTCAGAGTGAAGTCATGATCTCCATCATAGCTGAGACCATAATCCATTGTACCTTTAATGTACCTCATCACATGTTTTGCAACCACTAGATGAACACGTCTAGGCTCTACCAGAAACTGACTCAAGGTGTTCACTGCAAAATAGATGTCTGTTATGGTGTTCTTCAGGGACATCAGCAATCCAATAATCTGTCTGTACAGAGTGGCATCTATCAAATCTGACGAAGTATCGACCAGCAGCTTTAGCTTTACTTCCATGGGTGTATTCATGGACTTGCATTAGAGCATGTCGAATCTCTTCAATAGTTTGACCGTGTACTTCCCCTGGTTAAGGAAGATTCTTTTCGGACTCTGCCATACCTCAAGACCTAAGAAGTAATGCATTAGGCCAAGGTATTTCATTTCAAATTCAGCGGCAAGTCTTTGTTTACATTCGACGATGAGATTTTCTTCTCCAGTTAAGAATAAGTCATCCACATACAGTAATAGTATTACTGGTTCATTATCCATGATCTTGA